>JAOQMP010000009.1:27780366-27798393 GCA_027563575.1 Erythroxylum pedicellare | reverse complement strand
AATAAGTCAATTGGCTAAAGAAGGACTTTTAGGTAATCTAATTCAAGTAGATCTACCTACATGTGAGCATTCTTTAGCTGGTAAAATGGCACGAAAGCCATTTGGCAAGGGAACACAAGCATTATATCCATTGTAATTAATTCATTATGACATTTATGGTCTAATGAATATAAGGGCTAGACGTGGGGCAATTTATTTCGTCACTTTCATAGATGACTATACTCAGTATGGTCATGTCTATTTGATTTCTTATAAATCGGAAGTATTCAATTGCTTCATAAAATACATGAACTTGGTTGAGAATCAATTATATAAGAAAATAAAAGCATTACGAACTGATCAAGGACAAGAATACTTGTCAAAAAAGTTCAAAGCTTCATGTGATGAGAAAGGAATAGAAAGGCAATTAACAATTCCTAGGATCCCATAACAAAATGGCGTCGCTGAAAGACGAAATAGGATGCTATTAGAAATGATTAGGTCCATGATGGCCTAAGAAAATTTACCAATCACTTTTTGGAGTGATGCATTGCTAACAGCCACTTATGTACTTAATCGTGTGCCCATGAAATCAGTTACTAGCACACCATATGAGTTGTGAACTAGTAGGAGACCTGATGTGTCAAGTCTCAGACCTTGGGAGTGTGCAACCTATGTTCATGATCTCTCTCACAAACATGAGAAATTAGGCCTATGAGGGAGAAAAAGTATTTTTATTAGATACTCAGAACACTCAAAAGGATATATGTTCATTAGTGAACAAGGTAGTGAAGGTGTAACTGAATATGAATCACGAGATGTAACATTATTAGAGAATGATTTTCTCAAGCAAGGAGAAATAGGTAAAGACCTATTGTTATATGAGTCGCTTGATCAAAATGATTCTGTAATGAAGAATCAAGACGAGGAACTTCAACCAAGTGGGAGCAATTCCACATAAAGGTTTTCTATGAGAACTGATTCGAGTAGGAGCAATCAGATCAATCATGAATTTGTTTATTGTGAACCTCAGTTAAGACGACGTAATCGAGGAATAATTCCCCGACGTCGTTTTGAGATTGAAGGAGAAATTAATATGATTGTTCCGTAAGAGGAAGAAGAGCCAAGGAATGTAAATGAGGCTCTTACTGGCCCTGCTAAAGAAGAATGGATGAAAGCAATGACAGAAGAAATGTCTTCTTTAAGCTCAAATCAAGTATGGAACTTGGTTAACCTCCCAAAAGGACGTAAAGCAATTGAGAATAAGTGGATTCTCAAAATTAAACAAAAAGCTGATGACAATATCGAAAGATATAAGGCACATCTTGTAGTAAAAGGATGCACACAAAAGGAGGGAATTGATTATGAGAAAACTTTTTCACCTATTGTGAAGTTTACTTCAATCTGTCTTATTCTGGCTATAGTAGCCAGTATGGATCTTGAATTACATCAAATGGATATAAAAATTGCTTTTCTCAATGAAGAATTAGATGAAAAAATCTATATGGAATAACCTGTAGGTTTCATCAAGGTAGGTCAAGAAAATAAAGTATGTCGATTATTAAAATCAATTTATGGCCTGAAGCAGTCTTCAAGATAATGGTATATTCGTTTTCATAATGTAATCATTTTGTATGATTTTCAAATGATTGATGAAGACCATTGTGTGTATGTTAAGAGATCCAAAGATAATTCGCGGTTTTATATTTATACGTGGATGATATATTGATTGCTTGTAATGACTGTGTATTTCTTATGCAAATCAAAGATTAGTTATCATCTGAATTTGCAATGAAAGACATGGGTGAAGCGGCATACATTCTTGGAGTCAAGATTTCAAGAGATCATTCGAAGAGATTGTTATTGCTTTCACAAGTGATGTACATTCAAAGAATTCTTGAATGATTCCGTATGCAAAATTCCAAACTAATTGATAATCCTATTGTTAAAAAAAGGCCTTAGTAAGAGAAATTGCCCGTCAACATGACAAGAACGGGAAAAAATGAAGAATGTTCCCTAATTTAGTGCAGTTGGAAGTATTATGTATGTAATGATGTGTTCAACATCAGGTATTTGTTACATTGTTAAGATGGTGAGTAGATATCAATCAAATCCAGGCTAAGCACATTGGAAAGTAGTAAAGAGAATATTGAGGTATCTAAAGGGAACTGTGGACTATGCATTATGTTATCAAGGAAATGATCTACGTATACAAGGGTATACAGATGTAGACCGGGGAGAAGATTTAGATGAAAGAAAATCTACCTCAGGATATGTATTCTTACTAAACCATGGAGCAATATCATGGAAAAGCAAGAAACAATCTTACATTTCATTATCCACAATGGAAACTAAATTTATAGCATTCTCAACTACAGTACAATAGGTTGTGTGGCTTCATCGATTCTTAGTGCATTTAGGAGTCGTTAAACACCAAATTAATCCAATGACCATCAACTAGGATAGTCAAGCTGCAATCGCTTATACTAAAGATCCCAAATTTCATTGTAAGACAAAATAAATAGATACTAAGTATAATTATGTGAAAGATATAGTTGTATGAGGAGAAGTGAACATGAAATATATATCTACACAAGATTTGATGGCAGACCTAATGACAAAGCCAATTTCTAGAGATGTAAACATTGGGCATGTAAAGTTACTAAGACTACGTAGATGTTGAAATTTACTGATAAACATTTCTCTATGTATGTTCACTGATTATAATGTCATATTTTTGATATAATGTATAATGAAGATTATACATTATGTATCATTTGATTCATAAATATATGTGTTTTGCATAAATTTATTTTGGGATAAATCACAAAAATATGAGACAGATTAGAGATTGGCCCTCTTATATGGGAAATCACCTATAGTGTTTATGCTCGCTAGAGATGACGTATGTTTAAAGTTTATTATCTAGGTGATAATTAAGAGTGAGAAACTTAAACCACAAATGCCACTAGAAAATTGGTCCAAAGTGATTTATTAATCACTATATATGTAAAGTATTTCTTGAATGAAAGATGTTCAAGTTAAACGAAATGGGTAAATACCGTAGCACTTGACTTGTACCATGTGTGCAAAACTGACCACAAAAGGGATTAATGCAAGTCTCCAAATCTCATCTTACATTGTGTGAGACCCTTGAGGTTGAGAAGAACCTCATAATATACCCTTATAACTCTTGTATCATTCTTGAGAATTAAATTTAAGGTTTGCTACTTTAGGTTATTACCAAAAGATCATGCAAGATGCAATCTTATGGAATAGTTCTAAGAAAGCAAATTTAATTTAATTCAAATGTGAATTGAGAATAGAGGAAGGTTATTTATTTAGATCATTGACTCGCATGAAAAGTATTTATAGTTGCCCATCGTCTCTTTAGTAGAGAACTTGAATACAGTCATGACATAAGAAAATAAATGAGATCAAAGAAAAGTGCAAATGCGAGATATGACCTAGGGTATAGTATACAATGTGTACTTAAGGACACATAAGTCCCAAGATCAATTTGTTAGTTAAGATGTCATATAATTCTGATAGATATATGGCAATGTACTCTCATCGTATGCTGGTCACACCGGTTACTGAATTAGTATGAGCACTGCAGAGTTTTTTTATTAGATTGAAACCCATCATGTGAGAGTGGGAGATAATAAATCACATACACCCGTGAGGGGTATTATGGTTATTATTCTTTAAATAAATACCAAAGGTTTTGAATTTAAAAACCAAAGAATAAAAAAGATCAGAGTTATCTTTTTAACAAAAAAATTCTGAAGAAGGAGATATGTAGTAAGCTTTCTTTAACCGGTGGAACTACAACAATAATCCAAGTATGTGATTTTTTGTTTTTGTATTCATATGCAAAGATCATGTTTAACATGATCTATGTGATTATGTTCTATCTTGATTATTTCTTACAGGTTGGATGACCAACCAAGATGATCTGTTTTGTTCATCTCCTTTAGGAGTGGTGGGACTCTTTCTTTGAAACAGTTAAATGAATTGGAAATGGTCTTAGAGTTGAGTGAACCCAAATTTCTATAGGTTGTAAAAAGCCCAGATAAATCAATCGATTCCTCCTTCAGTTGCCAAGCAACAAAGACCCTTTTGATTTCTTGCCAAGAGGGTTCTTAGATAAGATCAAAGGACAAGGTATGCTGGTGCCATCTTGGGCCCCACAGGTTTAGGTGCTAAATCATAGCTCAACAAGTGGATTTCTAAGACACTGTGGATGGAACTCAACACTTGAAAGCATTGTGCATGGGGTACCATTCATTGCTTGGCCACTCTTTATAGAGTAAAAGTTCAACACAACATTGATAACGGAGGACCTATAGGGTGCATTAAAACCAAAAGCCAATGAAAATGGATCAGTTAGATGAGAGGAGATCGCAAGACTTGTAAAAGCATTGATGCAAAATGAAGAAGAAGTTATTAATATTTGTCACTGAATTAATATGATGAAGGAAGCTACAGTTAGGGTGGTAAGCAATGAGGGAGCTTCCACAAAATCACTCATAGAAGTGGTTAACAAATGGAAGAACAAACATAACCAATAAGGGTTCGTTCAAGACTACCTTGTTATCTCTTAGATTTCTTTCTTCGCTTTCTAAATTTCAAGCTTTCAACTTCATCTTTTCTATTAAAGATGGAGTTGATAATGAGAAAATCCAATTAACAGGTTGTAAGACTGGTTCTGTACTGTACCTTTCATGTAATTCCAACATTCTGTTAATTTTATTAATATGTGAAAGAAAACGAATTTGAGGAATTAGAAGTAGGATGTCGTATTGATTTTCTTGTATATGTTGCCTTATAACCTTTACTGTATTTATATATGGTTTGAGATAAGATGAAGTGTTTTGATTTTGATACAATCTAAACTACATAATCAAGTTGTTCATGATTTAATTTAAACTAAGATGATCAGATATTGTATGAGACTTATCTAAATTAAGATGATATTATAACAGAAAAAGATTTAGGAAGATGAGTTGTTATCAGCTCCCTGCAAGCTAATGTTTAAAAGAACATTGAGCTTGTGATGCAACATTAAAAAAGGAGTAGAAGCCAATGGTTTAGTGAGAATGTCAACAAGTTAGTGAGAAGCCGATATATGACGTATGAACAAAGATTTCTTGGCAACCACATCACGAATAATATAATTGGTGCGAGCATGAGAGATAAGATCTATAATAAGAAAGTTAGCGTCAATGTTGTCACAGTACAAAATTGGGTGAATATCAGAGAAGCCAAGTTACACCAAATAAAGAATTAAGCCAATATAGTTTAGCGGAAACTAAAGCGATCCTCCTGTATTCTGATTTAATAATAGATCTAGCCACAGTAGGGTGTTTCCTAAAACTCCAAGAAATTAAAGAGAGTCAAAGAAAATACAATAACCAAATGTAGATTGGAGATTGTCAAGAAACCTAGCACAATCAACATCAGATTAAGCAGTGATGGTTAAAGTAGAAGGTTTAGTTAAATGGAGACCACAGAAGGGGTAGAGAAAATATACCAAAGAATGCATTTAACCATTGTCTAATGGACATCAGTGGGATAGTGTAAGAATTGTGAAACTTGATTAACAACAAATTGGATATCTCGTCTAGTAAGACAAAGTTGTGTTGAAGGGTTTCAATAATACTATGGTATTCAATAAGATTAGAAAGAGGAAGACCATGATTTTTGGAAAGCAGTAGAGATGAGGTAATAGGTGTGGAGACAGGTTTGGAAGATTTAAGGTATGTGTGATGAAGGAGGTCACGAGTGTATTTAGATTATGTGAGAAGAATGCCAATGGGTGTAAAAATCTCTTCGATGCCTTAATGTAGCGAAGAGGACCTAGATCTTTTATGGTGAAAGTAGAGTGATGAGCATCAATGATGGTTTGAATGAATTGTGATGAAGAACAAGTCTCCATTATATGATCCACATAAACAAGTAGAAAAGTGATGTAAGTGGAGGTGGAGTGAATAAAAAGAGAGGTAAACATGTAGAAAAGTGGTGAAAGTGGAGGTAGACTGAATAAAAAGAGAGGCATCAGCTTTTGATGAAGTAAACCTAAGGTCAGCAAGTTTATGACTTAACGGGTGAAACCAAGCTCGAGGGGATTGCTTGAGACTATATAGAGCTTTGTGTCGATGACACACATAATGAGGATGATGAGGATCAGCAAAACCAAGTAATTGTTGCATAAAATTAGGTTCTTTTAAGTTGCCATGAAGAAAATCATAATTAACATCAAGTTGATGAATGGGCCAATTTTTAGACAAGGTAAGTGTAAGAATGAGACAAATTATGGTTGGTTTGACAACTCAACTAAAGGTGTCAGTATAATCAAGATCGGGTGATTGATGATAGCTTTTAGCTTACAGGAAGGCTTTATAGTGGTCTAGGGAACCATCAGGATTAAGCTTTGTATAGAATACCCACTTACACCTGACAATATTTGCACTTGGGGGAGGGGGAATCAGGAACAAAGTATTATTATGACGGAGATCTTTGAACTCATCAAGCATGGCTTGTCGCTAGTGAGTGAATTTCTTTGCTTGAGTGAAAGAAGTAAGGTTTGGATCAAGAGATGAAGGAATAGTGGTGTTATAAGCAATATGGTCACGAAAAGTTTTTAACAGGCAAGTGTTGTCCTGAGTGCGAGTCACTATTGGAGGAGAAGAGGAGGATGAGGATTGAGGAACAAGTACAATAGGTAGGGAAGAGGGTACAGAAGGCATGGGTGAGGCATAGATAGTCGAGACTGGCGAGAAAGGAGAACTAAATAGTGGAGGAGGAGCAGTTGATAATTGAATTGGTAATGGTAAAGATAGAGAGGTGGTAGAAGAGGAGGAGAAGTTTGGGTGGAGCTTAGGAAATTTATTTTTAAGAAATCGAACATGACGAGAAAGATAAATTTTATTTGTGGAGGGATCAAAATATTTGTATCCTTTATAATTGGAGGCATAGCTGAGGAATACACAGGGGATGGATTTAGGTGTGATTTTATTAGTTCTAGTGTGAGCAAGGATATGATAGCATGTGCAACCTAAAATATGAAGATGATTAAGATTGGGAGGAGAGTTGAACAACAGTTTGTAAGAAAATTTGAAATTTAAGGTAAATGAGGGTAAAAGATTGATAAGGTAAACAGCAATGGAAAAAGCTTCATACCAAAATTTTTCATAAGAGAGCTGTGAACAAGAAAAGTGATTCCTATTTTAGTAATGTAACAAATTTTACGTTCAACAACACCATTTTGTTGTAGGTTTATGGATAAGAAATACGAAGGGAGATGTCATGAGTATTAACAAAGGTAGCAAAAGATCCTTTGATGAGTTAAAAAGCTTCATCACATTGAAAGTTTTTTTTTTTTTTTGTTAAGAATAAGTTCTCAACAATGGTTTTGAAGTTTTGAAATTTTTGTATTACTTGAGACTTATGATCTAGAGGAAAAATCCAGGTATAACAACTATAATCATCAATAAAAATTATAAACTTGAACCACCAAAATGATAACAAAGGTTATGGTCCTCAAATGTCGCAATGAGCAAGTTGAAGACGTGCAGTACGTACTCTAGTAGATGTAGGAAAAGAAAGGTGACAAATATTGCTTTAAAGACATGAACTACAATAAAGATGAGTATGAGACACTCAATCAGATAGAAATAATTTGGAAAAAATTTAAGAACATAGATGACCAAGATGTTGATTCCTGAGGTGTGAAGAAGTATGTTAAGCAGCAAAAACCATGGACTTGTGAAATTGACAAGAACTTTGAGAGAGTAGAGATTATTGTTGATGTTTCCTATAAGAAATGGAATCTTGGTGGAAAGGTCGTTCACAACATAACTAGAGGAATTAAATTCAATTAAATAAGAATTGTCTTTAACAAATTAACCAACAGAAAGTAAATTAACAGTAAAGTTAGGCACAATAAGAATATTATTTAATTGAAATTGGCGAAGATTTGTATAAAAGATAAGGAACCTTTGGAAGTGATAAATATAGTAGTACCATTACTGATAACTACTTGATCAATACCATGATATGGTTAAATGGAGTTGAGAATATTAGTGTTAGGTTTCATATAAGAGGAAGCACTAGTATTTGGGAGCCAGTCGGTGATTTCACTGGGGAAACAGGTAGAGGAAGGTGGTGGAAGGGGAATGTTTAATGTAGAAAAGGCTGGTTGAATTTGTGTTAGGTTAGAGGAAAGATTGGGCAAATTATTTCTAGATTGTACATAGCGAAAGTGACAAGTAGCAGCTATGTGGCCAAATTTTTTTCAAATTTGATATTTAAGAGGCCGAGGAGTGGACTTAGGTCAAATATTGAAATTAGGATTGTTTAATTGGGTTGGACCATAAGAGCTGGTCTGGTGGAATTGCGGGTTGAGCTAGTGGGATGGCTTCTAATGTGGGAGTTAGTGAGTGAGCTGGTATGGGCCAGGTCCAAAGAAAGTGTTAAAAGGCCCAACCCAGTTGGAGTGAAACGAAGACCTATTTAGGTCGTGGGTGCCAAAGCTTCCATAGCGCATAGGCTGGGTAGATCGTCTACTGTTGTCGTGAAGGGAGAGTCAAATGCCTCAGTGAGCTGTGGAAACCAATTATGGTGGAGTCTAATGGAGAGAGAGCAGGTGTTGTTTGTGAAGCAGTAGTTTGGTGCGCAACCCAGAGAAGAATGTAGATGTGTCGTGGTTCTCTATGGCGATGACAAATGACTTGTTCTGTTGTGGAAGATCTTTGACAATAAAGAGAACCAGATCATCTAACGAGACTAGGTCGCCTATGGCTGCTAGATCTTCAGTTGTAGTTGCAATGGTCTTTAAGTAGTTGGTGACTGTAGAATTTATAATACGTAACACGGACCCTATTACGTACCCAGGATCATACGTGAAAGGGTAAAAACGAAGAAAATGTGGAATACCTTATTTCAGTTCCATTTTGAGTTTCGAAGCAATTTTCGATGCTAAAACAAGCTACAATCTTCCCAGGACAGTTGAGGAAGTTGTTCACTGACGCTCGGTCTAGGCCTTTCTACAGTTTCCTCAATATGCAAGCTCTCTTAAGGGGTCAGAGAACTTTATGCTTGCAATTGATATATGAATAACTGTAGGAGACCTTAACCTTTATATAGCTTACATATCGGGCTTCCCCATCACAAGGCCGATATGGACCAGGTCCACACTGAAAAGGATCCATTTTTAGTCAAACTTTGACCCATTAATCTAGAACATTTATTGGGTCACTTTATTACCCTTATCCGGATCAAATTACGTAACTTAACCGGTAATTTATTGAAAACCAAAATTACAATTAATAGTTGTCCACTTAATGTGAGAAAGACAAAAATGCCCCTAAAGGTGAAAATGTCTAACAATCTCCCCCTTAGACAATTATTAATTGCATTTTTTATCAAGTTTAAAACATTTTTAAAACTCGATTAAGTTATGCTACTATATTGGTACCAAATTTTAAAAAACATTTGATCCAAAGGTAATGAAAGTCCTACATTCCATCCTACAAGGCTTTCGATACCAGAAAATATCAAACACATATGTCATATCCAATATAATCATGAACTGCTAATACGTCACTAACATGAATGGGAAAAAGGAGTGTGGCAAACTAAGATGATACCTGTATGATCTAAAATGTATCATCTTCGTTTGTAGGTCTCGATTTCTCCAACTTTATGCTAAACTACATATACTAAACTGCAACAGAGAAATCATATTTTCTCTCACTGAATGCTAAACAGCATTAAAGAAAACCTTTATGTTCTGAACTGAATGTTAAAGAGCATTAGAGAACCTTTATGCGATTAAAACCTTATATCCCTCTATGTCGTATGAAATTTTAAGGGTATCCATGCAAACTTTATGTGTTTAATGCCCTAGACTCAAGGTCAATCTTTATATATACCCTATGACCTTTAAAATGCTTAAGATCAACACAAATCTTAAGACTTCCATATGTATTATGACTATATACAAAAAACAGTTATTACTGAGGATAAAAGAAAATGATCATCTTTATTCATAAATAACCATAATGTCACAATACATCAAAAACACAAAATATTAAGGAGCAAATACAGTGATCCCTAACTACTGCTATCTAAGGAATTTAACACGCCCATACTGGATACATGTCTAACAAATACTAACGGGCGAAGTCCTTTAGTCAAAGGATCAGCTAACATCTCCTCAGTCCTGATGTGCTCCACTTCAACATCGCCCTTCTGAATCAACTCCTTTATGGTCAAATATTTGACCTCCAAATGCTTAGACCCTGTGATATTCTTGTTGTTTTTATTGATCAACACTGCAGCAAGTTTATCACAATACAACTGAATGGGTCTAGCTATCGAGTCCACCACAGACAACTCAGAAATCAAGTTTCTGAGTCAAACCGCCTATGTAACAACTCCATAACATGCAACAAACTCTGCATGCATGGTCAAGGAAGTTACCAGTGTCTGCTTGAACTCTTCCATGATATTGCACCATCTTCCATCACAAAAATGTACTCTGATGTGGATTTGCGGTCATCCGGACATATAGCAAAATCGGAGTCTGTATATCCTGTGAGGTTCAAATCGTTGACTTTTTTGTATGTCAACGTATAATCCTTAGTACCCTATAGGTATCTCAACACTCGTTTAACTGCATTCCAATGGTCCATACCTGGGTTGGCCAGATTTAGATCTAGCAGTCTAATAAAAAATGCAATATCTAGTCTAGTGCACACCTAGGCATACATTAGGCTACCTACTGCACTAGAGTATGGGACATTCCTCATAGACTCTCTTTCAACTTCATTTTTTGAACACTGTGCCAAAGATAATCTCTCACCATGAGAGATAAATGCTACAATAGATCTACAATCAGTCATATTAAACATTTGTAGCACTCGCTCAATGTATGCTCTCTGTGAGAAGACCAGGGAGTGTTGAGATCTATCCCTGTAAATCTACATACTGAGGACAAAAGATGCTTCACCTAAATCCTTCATGTCAAAATGTTTGGCCAAAAGTTGCTTTACTTCATTCAACATGGTCAAATCATTTGACACGAGCAAGATATCATCGATATACAGTAGTATGAAGATGACTTTGCTCCTCTGACCTTATAGTATAAGAATCTTTTGACTTTGTTCTCCACAAAGCCAAATAAAATCAAAACCTCATCAAACTTTAGGTACCATTGTCTGGAACCTTGCTTCAAACCATATATTGATTTATTCAATTTACAAACTTTGTCAGTTGCATCTTGATCCTGAAAACCTTCCGGTTGCTCCATATAGACCTCCTCATAAAGGTCACCATTCAAGAAAGCGGTCTTAACGTCCATCTGATGTAGCTCCATATCATCATGAGTTACTATTGTCATAATCACTCTAAATGCATCCTTCGAGGACACAGGAGAGAAGGTAACATTGAAATCAATGCTTTCCATTTGAGTGCATCCCCTGAAAACTAGACGCGCCTTAAACCGTTCAACTTGACCCTGTTTGTCCTTCTTGGTCTTAAATAACCACTTGCAACTGATAAGTATGCAATGTTAAGTTAAATCAACAAGCTCCCATACCTTATTATACCTCAGAGCCTACATCTCATCCTTCATTGTTTCCCACCACATATTTGTATGAGGTCTAGAAACGGCTTCTGTAAAAGTCACTGGCTCCACAACATACCTTATATCATATTCTTGTTCACCTAAATAGACTATGTAATCTGATGAGATAGCCAGTCACTTCTCTTTGGTGGATCTACGCAACTGCACAGGCCATTATACCTTATAAACCTCTTCCTGAATAGGAGTAGGTTCCTGTGCCTGCATAGGCACGGTACTCGGGCCTTCATCCACCGAAACTGACTGTATGAGAGGCGGTGGATACACAATAATTGTAGTATCCGTCCTATTATCTTCTGGAGGATTTGAGGATCCTCCCTTATCATAGACATTGTATTCTAGAAACTTTGCTATCTGTGATTCCACTATTCTGGCTCCTCCCTCTCTACAGTAAAATATGTAGCCCTTAGAGTGGTCGGGATAACCTCCTAAATAAAAACGAATTGAACAAGATTGCAATTTACTCTCATGAGGATTATACAACCTCACCTCAACAGGGCAGCCCTACATACGAATTTGTGCAAAGCTTGGCTTCCTTCCAACCTAATGTTCATAAGGCATTTTTGGTACTGACTTATTCGGGACTCTGTTCACAATATATAATGTTGTCTTGATGACTTTACCCCAGAGGTAATCGAGTAGCTTAGTCCTGCTCTGCATTGACCTCATCATGTCTTTTAGGGTGCAATTACGCCTTTCGACTAGATCATTTTGCTCATGACTACCTAACATAGTGAAATGAGCCACTATTCCAACCGATTCTAAGTATCTAGCAAACAGATCTTTTTCTTGTCCCACAATCCTATGCCTACCATAGTATTCCCCTCCTCTATCATATCTGACAATCTTTATTGATTTTTCTAACTAGTTCTCAACTTCAATCTTAAAGATCTTGAACTTATCAAAAACTTCATATTTTTCTTTAAGTAAGAACACATAACCATAATGGGAATAATCATCTATAAATGTTAGGAAGTATCTGGCATTGCACAACGTAACTGTATAAGGACCACTAACGTCTGTATGTATGAGGTCCAATAAACCAGAAGTATGAGTTGACCCCTTTTTCTTTATCTTGGTCAACTTACCCCTACAACAATTGACACATATCTCCAGATCACTGAAGTCCAAAGTTGAGAGAATGTTATCCTTTATCAATCTCCCAACCCTGTCTCTGGAAATATGGCTAAGACGTTTATGCCACAACATGTACGATGTTTCTTTTATGAAGGTTCTCTTTCGAGTAACAGGTTCAGCAACATACAAAGAGGCATACATTTCATTAGACACATTGTATACAATCCGTAAGATAAGAAGGTAGTACCGATATGTTTTGTATTGATAGAAATATTTACAACTGCATTATCAAATACAAAACGAAAACCATCTTTATCGAAAACTGATAGAGAGATCAAATTCTGTCTAAAAGACGGTATATAAAATATATCCCGTAAAACCAGTATAAACCCTATATCAAGGTTTAATCCTACATCTCCTACATACAAAACGTCCACCTCTTCATTATTGCCGACCATTAGCTTCTCCTGTCCCTTAGTCAACTTTTCCCTAGATCTGAACCCCTACATCATGGAAGCAACATGGTTAGAAACTCCACTATCTAACCACCAAGAACTTGATGTGGTTATAGCAACATTGGATTCATGAATCATAAAGGCTGAGGAGTTACCTGATAGTTCATGTTTCACCGTCCATAGCTTGTACTTTTGGCATTCAGACTTCCTATGTTCCTTCTTCTTGTAAAAGAAGCATCTCATACTCTTAAGGTCATGTGGGCCCTTCACAATGCTAGACTGCCACTCTGAATCTAAGGAGAAGTTTGGGTTTCTTACCCTTACCCTTAGGCTGCTGGGGTTTAACCTTTCCCTTGCACTTCGCAACTGTATATATAGCTTAATGAGGAGAGCTCCTAATCTTCTCCTCTGCTACAGCACACCGGGAAATCAAAGCATTAATGTCTCAGGTCTCATCCTGTGAGATGTAACAAGTGGACAATATCTCAAACTCCTAAAAAAGAGTGTTTAGTGCCTGATGCACTATAAGTGAGTCAGTAATCGGTATATCCAGTGCCTTCAGGCTGCTCTGCAAATGCACCATCTGGATGATATACTCCTGAACGCCTCCCTCTCTAGTGTACCTCATGGAGAAAAGTTCCTTGATCAAGGCACTCTGCTTAGCATGAGAAGAGACCCTGTACCTCTAGGATATGTTGTCCATGAACTCCCGTGCTACTGTCTTGTCCACCAATCCACTTAACAGATAGTCCAATATCGAACTCTTAATAGTCAAATAGCACATCCTATTTAACCTTAACCAAGTCGCCATCGCTAGTCTGTCAGCTTCCGAGATGACATCTATAAGTGGGGGAGGCCTCTCTATGTGCATGGCCATGCTGACATCTGCCATCTCCGATGCAAACTCCACGTCCTTCTTCTACTTCTTAAAGTTGAAATCATTTAAGGTTTCAATGGTGACGGCATTGTTGTTGACTGAGAAGGTGACTGAAAAAATAGAAAAGACAATGTTAAAAATCAGTATAAATCCATAACAACAACAATACTCAAAACATCAAAGCAATATCTCTATTGAGAATCCCATCACACATATTACGAAACACCTTTGGGCTGAATACATAATATTTGTAATTAAATCCCCACATAAAGGCGATCAGAGTACAAACCATCAACTCTCTTGATACTACCACCTTTGGGTGAATAAATCATTTAAGCAACGGTTTTCCTCTATTAAATACCTTTATGAACATCTCAAAACATTATGTAAAGGCAACATCTTTAGGCTTAGAGACATCCCCAAACATGTAGCAGAACAATCTAAAATACTGAGTTGAAAGGCCACTTTAGTGACTACATTCTCATCAGTACCCTAGAAAGTTCACACACACAAGGGATACAACTTTATGCTATCCTCACATTCTATATGAGCATAATATATGTGAACATCGGTCATAAATGAAGAAACTAGATTTACAATTAAAAATCACTTCCTAACACTGAAAACGTTGTCTTTAAACTTTATTTGAGAATTTTTAAAAATAAAAAAATCTCAATGAGAGTGTCTATCATACTTTCCCGAATACCAAACCTACCGCACGAGATACAAAACTTTAAATGTCTCCTTCATTTATTGTTCAGAGTATGAAAATACACTCAAAATTAACTTTAAAAGGCTTTAAAAACTTTTCCGAAATTCAATTACTAACGTAATAAATCCAGAAAAATTTTAAAAAACTACTTTAAAAAATTCTCCAAACCCAAAAGGACCCAGGGTACCTTTACAAGAATTCTAAAATTTTTCCTCTTTTTTTTAATTACTATAGCAGAGACTGTACAGCTGATGTGGCCAGCCACGTCAATGAGCATCCACTGGGACGACGTGTGGGCAGCACGCGTGGGCACCCACGCGCGTCAGATGCGTCTGACTCACTTGCGACTGGCGCCGCGGGTGCCCACGCGACACGCATATCTACTGTATGGCGCGTGCGCTATCACGTATGCGTGTCTACTATACGGCGCGTGCGTTGCATTCACCGATGCGTGTCCTAGATCCAACAGTCCAAGTATTGCCCCAGATGCAGTGCGTGTCACGCAGGCACTTGCGGTTCGATGCTTGTGGGAGCGCACGCCGCGTGAGGGGACGTTGCGTCGCCCTCCAACGGAGAGGGTGATTTTTGGCATCCCGAGAATCAGTTTTTTGCTCCGTTTGGCCCGTTTTTTGTAGCTAACCTTATGTATACTACTTTTACGAAATTATTTGCGTAAAAAAAACTGAAAAATGAATCAAAAATTGAAGAAAATTGTAATGAATGAAAACCGAAAAATGTTCATTTTCTATCAACCCGATCACGTAATCTCTCTAATACCACATGTAACACGTAGCATAGACCCTATTACGTACCCAAGATCATACAAGAAAGAGTAAAACGAAGGAAATGCAGAATACCTAATTTCAATTCCATTCCGAGTTTCGAAGTAGTTTCTGACACCAAAACGAGCTCCAATCTTTCCGAGACAGTTGAGGAAGTTGTTCACCGACGCTCGATCTAGGCCTTTCTACAGTTTCCTCAATATGCAAGCTCTCTTAACGGGTCAGAGAACTATATACTCGCGATTGATATATGAGTAACTGTAGGAGACTTTTACCTTTATATAACTTCCATATCGGGCTTCACCATCACAAGGTTGATATGAATCAGGTCCACATTGAAAGGGATCTATTTTCTACCCAGACTTCGACCTATTAATCTATATCATTTATTTGGTCACTTCATTACTCTTATCTGGATCAAATTACGTAACTTAACCGGTAATTTATTAAAAACCAAAATTACAATTAATAGTTGTCCACTTAATAGGAGAAAGACAAAATTGCCCCTAAGGGCAAAAATGTCTAACAGAATCGCGTTTTTGGTGTGAAGACGTCGACGGAGTGACTTTTGATTTATGGTTTGTTGAAGAAAATGGGTTTCAAGAGCTATCCAAAGATTCTGAGCAGCGTAACAGCCCGTAGCAAGAGAGGCGACTATTGAGGTAAGCGTTGCAATGAGACAACAGTAAACTAATTTGTCTTGTTTTGCCATTCCATAAATTTTGCTAAAGGAGACAAAGTGGCATTAATTAAGGCATGATGCTTTGATGGTGGAGTAACGGATCCGTCGATACTGAAGTTGATTTTGGCGGATGAGGTAATTGTGGTTGTCGAGTGTTGTGATAATAACATTGTAATACTGGTAATCGGTAAGGAGGTTTTGATAGGTTGCACTGTAATACTGATATAAGATGAAGTAATTTGACCTTGAAGTAATTTGATTTAAATTAAGATGATTCGGATAATGTATGAGACTTGTCTAAACTAAGATGATATTATAACATAAAATGATTTAGGAAGATGACATGTTATCAATACGTGTAGAATTGAATGGAAAAACCATCGTTTCAGCCTATTGTTCACCAACTCTAGGCAGTAGACATTTAACGAAGACTTTTAAGGAAATAAAGTTGATATTTTTAATCTAATTTAATTTTAGTCTAATTCAAATTAATGAAATAGTATTATTTTAATGTAATATACTTGAATAATTTTTTTTTTAATAACGACTTGAACAAATTCAAATTGTAACTCGGATTCAAATTAGATGTAAGAAGTTGAACCGAATCGAAGCCGTCCCAACCCTATAAGAAAGACATGTTTACTAGAGAACTTATGTCCGCAAGCAAAACCTATTTAGTTTTGCACGAAACTTTTGGCAGCAAATCCTTCCCTAGAAAAGCCTTCCTTGTACGATTGCAAGTTTTCTTTTTTTTCATTTGTAAATGTGTTGATTACAGAAGTTTCCAATGGCACTAGTAAGAACTTTTCAAGCATGCAAAGACAGTTATACTTAGGGATAGCTTCCATTCATTCATATATGCACAGTTAAAATATGGCAACGAGTTTGAATTGAGTTTGGCTTAATCCGAGGCTCCATCGAGTTTGGAGCTGTTAACTAAAGCTTGGGTCAGCTCGACATTATATATTTTTTAAACCCATAAAAACCAAGCTCAAGGCCTAATTTCTTGATTTTGGGCTAAGCTAAGGTCGGCTCTATTGTCAAACTTAATTATAATTTCTCGAGGTTAAATTTTCTTGAAGAATAATATAAAAAATAGACATTGTGATATGATTGAAATAACTAATTTTTTTGTATTCCCTGTTATTTATCTTTCTTTTTATTAGCATTGTGATTATTCTTGGCAATGTTAAGGAATGAAAATATCAACGTAAACAAATATAAGACCAGTGAAAATTAATAGGATAAATCTACTCATAGAAATTTTTAAAATTTTCAATAAATTTATATCAATTTATGTTTGTTTATTCTTGACTCTAAAGAGATATGGGTTAGTTAGCATAGCTCTGTTCCTGACGTTATAGCACCAAGAATTAAAATTTTGCCACTTAATAGATACAGGCTTTAGTTAGATAGAAAATTACGCATGTGACGTACATGTAATGCATGCGTGGGAAGAAAAACACCTTCCCATGTTGTGCTTTAACACTTTCCTGTGCTGTTCTTACGAGTCAACTTAACTGTTATGAAAGTGGGCACTTTCCTTTCAACAATAGAATAATGGTCATCCCAATCGAGCAGCCTTTACGAGAGAAAAATCCAAATCCAAATCCAAAAGGCACTCACGGACTGTTTGATCGTAGTTGATATTATAGCGTAATGTGTGCATCACTTAACCGTCACCGTTGGACAAGAAAGTGTAATATATTGTTTCCTTTTATATCAAACTATACTCTTATTGAATAATAATCTGAATTAATTATATTGAATCTCGAGTGATTTTATCTTCTTCATTTAGTTTTTTTATTTTAAA
>JAOQMP010000009.1:27767106-27780046 GCA_027563575.1 Erythroxylum pedicellare | reverse complement strand
CTAACTGTATTTCATTTTTGTAACTAAATTAAATAAAATTAATTTAATAAATATTAATAAATATAATTACATTTAAAATATCTTCATAATATAAATTTTATTTAATGATTAAAATATATTTAAATTAATATTAATATATAAATTAAAGTTAAATTTTAAAATAATTATTTTAATAAAAATAATTTTATTAATAAATTATTATAGTACAGCAACAAAACCATCTTTTTAACATCGAAAGGTAATCGCAGGATACGTTAAGCTACAGGCGAATACAAAGAAAATATCAATTAACCAGGAAAAAGGACAGAATGGCAATAATATTTAATAAATAACATAATTAATATAATATATTTCACTTACTTCAAGTAATTAAATTTAGAAACAACTCTCAACTACCGTTTTAATTGATAAACACGCAAAATGCAAACTCTACAAGTTATATCATAAACTTGGTCATATAATATTATAGAGATGGATTTCAAACCAAATTATGCTTCATTGGGTCGATAACATCAAGAAATTGAGGGGAAATTTTATATCGTAAGACCATATTTTGATTTGACGAGCTGAAAGTCTGAAAGTGACCCACAGCAGACACGTGCATCACAGCATGACTTGGGGTAGGAAAAAATTTTATACAGATAATGAAAAGTGCGTGATATATCTAGAAAGTGTCAAAGCATAAACGAGGGTTGGTTTAGGTTTACCTTCTGTTTTTTTTTTTCCCTTTTTTTAATTTTTTAATTTTTTAACTTTTTTTTAATTTATGCTTTTCTTTCATGTAAAAACAAAACCTTATTTAGTTATTAATAGTAATGTAGATATATTTTTATTATTGATGATAATTACATGTTAAATAAAACGTAAAGATAAATTTTTTTAATTAATTAAATTTGAAATTATGAAAGAATGTCATTTCACAAAATTTCTGATTCAGCCGCGGTTGATTCTAGCACAGTCAAAAATAGAATAATTAAACACACAAATATAAATCAATACCAGAAATTTGTTAACGCAGTTCGACACACTTTACTTACATCTAAGGAGCTCTCATCAAATTCAATATTTTCATTAACGACAATAATTGTATACAAGACTTTATCGAGCTGACTTACTTAACTTTTGACACTATCCATCGTCCTCACAACTCGTGAAACTAATTTACACTCAATAACATGACTAACTCATGCTAACCTTATCAGAGAATTTTTTGAATAACTTTTAACGATAAAGACAATAAACTAATAAAGAAAAGTAGAGAAGCAGTAAAGAAAAGAGAAAAAGCAAAGGTGCAGTAAAAAATATTGTAAGAGAAAAAGCAGAGGTGCAGTAAAGAAAAGAGAAAAGGCAGCAGTACAGTAAAGAATCTTGTTATTATGGAATTGATTCTTGTCTCACGATTATTGATTACAATCCTCGAAAAAAGCTATATATATATATAGCACTTGTACAAGTTTCATCAGATGGAGTTTCCTTTATCTAATAAACTATCACATCTAATAAACTACCACTTCAGTAGGAATTTGTTACTCTTTGGAACCAACCATATTTCGTTTGATAATTTTGTGAGGACGATCAACCTTATCACTCTATGATTTGTGAGACTTCTTATGATCGTCCTTATCACTCCATGATTTGGTCATAGTATCATCCTTATCACTCCACGGAAGCTATAGATTGTTAATATCTCCCCACAAACTAAGCCGGGGCTAAAGGCATAGTTTGTTGTGAAAATTTACGAGGGCAGGCATGGACACAGGTTTAGTGAATATATCAACAACTTGTTTATCAGAGGACACATGTTTGGTGACAAGTAATCCAAGTGCAACTCATTCTCATACAAAATGGTAATCCAACTCGATGTGTTTGCTCCGAGCATAAAAGACAGGATTGATTGTCATACATAGAGCACTGATATTATCACAATTGAGGATTGGCGGAGATAAGAGAGATGCGAAGATTTTTCAAAATACAAGTGAGCCATATAAGTTCGGCAGCAGTATTAGCAATAGCACGATACCCAGCTTTAGTACTAAAGGGAGAGAATGTGTGTTATTTCTTAGAACACCATGAAATGATAATTGTGCCACGAAAAGTGCAGTAACCGGTGGTAGATCTCCTTGTTGTAGAGCAGTCAACTCAATTAGCATCAGAGAAAGCAAACAATTCAAGAGTTGTATTGGAAGTGAGGTCAGTGTTAAGTGTTCCTTTCAGGTATCAAAGGATTCATTAAACCAATTTCAAATGAGTAACTGTAAGAGTGTGTATGACTTGTGAAACATAGTTGACACTATAGGATAGATCTGGATGCGTCAATGTGAGATATTAGAGAGCACCAACAATTCCTAGAAAGTGACTGGGATCTGTAATAAGAGTATTATCTATAGCAGGCTTGAATTTGACCTCTAAAGGCATAGGCATGGGCTTACAACGAAGCATATTGGATCATTCAATAATGGTAAGTGCATAGTGTGATTGGGATAGATGTAGCCCATCTATTGTGCTAGAAATATCAACACCAAGAAAGTAATGCACTGGACTTAAATCTTTCATAAAGAACTCACAACTCAAAATTTGAATAAAAGAGAAAACAAGCTCTGTGAATGACCATGTAAGAATCATATCATCAACGAAGAGAAGTAAAACAAGTGAACCTTGATCAGAATGAAAAAGAAAAAGAGAAGGATAAGCTAAACTACAAAAGAAACCATAAGATATAACAAACTCACTGAGTCTTTCAAACCAAACAAGTGGTGCTTGTTTAAGTCCAGACAAAGCACGCTAGAGCTTACATACATGCATAGGTTTTTATGGATTAGTCATACCTGGCGATTGTTCCATATATATATCTTCAACGATGTTGCCATGTAAAAATGTATTTTTACGTTAAGTTGACAAATAGGCCAATGTCTCATAAGAGCAATAGTTAAGATGAGTCGAATTGTACCTGGTTTGATTACAAGAGAGAACATTTCTGTGTAGTCAATACCATCAATATGATGATATCCTTTGGCGACTAAATGTGCTTTGAGATGATCCAATTTACCATCAGGTCATAACTTGGTCTTCAAAATCCATTTGGATCTGATTACATGCATATCTGGAGTGCGTGGAACTAATTTCCATGTTTCATTTTGATGTAGTGCAACAATTCCACCCAGGATGCGATAAGGTTGATTTAATATTTTTCAATTCACAAGGTATTATAGTAGATGAGGTTACTATCAAGATTATTTAGGATTTAGCTTAACAACTCCAAGTTTGGTCCTGGTTATCATGGGATGAGTAATTGGTGCTTCATGAGGTAGCGTTGTATTTATAGAAGGAAGGGACTCAGGTGCAGGCACGTGTTCAGAACATAAATCAGTTAGTAAGGTAGGTAGATTCAGATCTTCAGAACTCGGATGATCAAGGACAGTCCTAACATTATCGAGCTCAAGTGCATCATGTGGTGAATTTGGAATAGATTTTGAGCCATGAATATCAACAGATGGTAATGGAATGGAAGTTATCAACGCAGACGTTTGTGAAAGACTACATGAAGCAAGAAGATTATTTAAAGAAGGCAACCAATAATCAAATATGTTAAGAGCATGTGATTTAGAATTAGAAAGAGATGAAGACTTAAAAGAAAAAATAGTCTCGTCAAACACGACATGACAAGAAATGAAAAATTTACAACTAGGTGGATGGAAACACTTATATCCTTTACGCTTTTCACTTTATCCTACAAAAACACACAAGACAATTTTAAGGTCAAATTTATGGTTTCTTGTATCCCATATATGTGGAAAACATTTAGAGCCAAAAATTCGAAGTGATGTGTAGTTAGGATGAGTTCTATATAACATAAAGTATGAAGTGTCAAATTGAAGAGATGAAGATGGTAACCGATTAAGAAGAAAAACTATTGTTGTAAAGGCTTCTACCCATAGAAAAAAGGTGCATGACCATAGAACAACATTGTCATACGCAGTTCGCATATGATTCTATGTCTTCTCTCAACTATACCTGTTTGCTCCGGAGTGTAGGGGCATGAAATCTAATGAATAATTCCTGTCATAAGAAAATATGATGATAATCTATAGTTAACAAATTCTCCTCCACCATCTGAGCGAAAGATTTTTATTTTCTTATTGAATTGTCATTCAACATATTGTTCAAATGCTAAATAGGTAATAAAAAATTATATTTATGTTTTAATGGAATAATACAAGTATACTTGGAAAAATCGTCAACTAAACTTGCATAAAATTTAAACTTGTCAATAGATAAAACAGGGGCAAGTCCCCACAAATCACAATGAATCTTATCAAAGATACCAGAACTAGAATGTTCAGAAGGAGCAAAAGGAAGTTTACTTAGTTTTCCTAATTGACAACTATCACATAAATGTTCAATCTGTAAAGAACCTTGGACTTCAATTAATCCTTTATTTTTTAACAACTGAACTGTCGAAGCTTGAGCGTGTCCTAAGCGTTGAGCCAAATATCTGTAATGCCAGACTCGAAACAATGATAGAAGTGTGCTTCTAGTACATCATCAGATAAGATATACAGGTCACCCTACCTTTTCCCTATTACTAATAGATGTCTTGTTTTCCATTCCTTTATACAAAAATCAACATCAGTAATTTCACAATTGATAGGAAACTGAGAGGTTAATTGACTTATTGAAAGCATTTTTTTTATTTGGAACTAAAAGAACATCATGAAGAGGCAAAATCTTTTCTTTTTTCTTAATATATGAATCACCAATTATAGATATCGAATAACCATCTCTAATTATGATTGCATCAGATCCGAAGTATTTATGAATATTAGTCAGCATACCTTGCTTTCCTGTCATATGATTTGAAGCTCCTGTATCAGAAGTTCATTATGTTTCGACAATGGAGTTATCTAAAGTGAAAACTGCAAGAGCTTGTGGAATTTCATCATTTGAGTTGTTTGTTTTGGTATCCACTAACAAATTTTAGCAATATGGCCTGGTTTTCCACAATATTGACATGTTTCATTGCAATACAGATCTCGCTCTATTGCTATCATACATTGTTCTCCTGGAGGTGGTGGTCATCGTTGTTATTATGTAGTTGATGTTGGGTCTTCTGTGTAGCTTTAATTTTGGTTTCAAAACTATTGTGCTTGAAATCCACGACTTGAGGAAGTAAAGGGACTGTTATGATTCCTTGAACTGGTAGTTTGAGATTGTTTCTGTTGCTCGCTATAGAAGGCTAAATGTGAAGTGAGGTGAGACAGAGACATGTTTGGTTGGTTTAAAAACCAATTTCAACACTAATCAAGATTTTGCAATTACGAGACCAGCTCAGAGTAAGTTGGTCTTGGAGGTTTCAAATAATTAAAGAATATATATTTAATTGATACTAAACCAGGGAAAAAAACAAAAAAAGAAAACAAAATCACTTTTTTGGTTTTCATACATTTTGAAAACTTAAAAAAAACAAAACGGAAAATAGAAATCACAAACAAATGTTTTACTAAATATGAAAACGAAAATAGAAAACCAAAACCAAACAAACAGACCCTAAGATTACTCCTATATTTTCGAGGTCTTCATTTTATTAAAAGTTATTAAAATTTTCATCAATTAACTGAAATTCCTCCTTAATAAGCCCCAATAGTTGTACATGCAGAATTATTTTGATATATCCTTTATTTTCACTGAAATTGTAATTTATGTTATTTCTATTTATTCGTTGAACTGTATATAAACTCCACTTAATTTGAAATTAATTTATTAACATTAATCTTGTTATCTTTTTCATATCAATATTGACATTTTTCTAAAAGCAACGCTCATATATGAGATTTCCGTTGTCATTTTGTGGGCCAAAGTAAAAAAGGAAGACAATGCGATGTTCTAAACTCATCCATAAATGGTTCAAGAAAACTCCAAACGTTTGGGAATAAAGTCTTGATAAGTTGATTAATCTTCATTTGGTAATGTCACAATCCTACTATTCTGTTACGAACCACGAAAATAAGTATAGATATTTTTGGTTCTTGACAAGAGTTGTGGGGTAAGAAACAAAAGAGTTGAATTTTAAAAGTGATTATGGAATTTTAATTTATAAATTTATTATAAGAATAATTTTAAGGATGAGTTATGAGACTTTTTAATTATTTTTAATTTCAATTATCACTTATTCTTTTATCATAATTAGAAATCTTAATATATTAATTAATATATATTCTCTAAGACAGACTTAAGTCACCGAAACAAAGAACATATCGCGTATAATTAATCACCCTCTTTTAATATGGGAAATTTTCTAGAATTGGGAATTTAATTTAAACACGAGCCAAGTGTAGAATGAAGAATGCTTGGATTGCTTGATCGCATAAGCGTTACGTAGCTTCTGACATCACCGCCTATTTTAATTTGTGAACTTGCGCAAATTCACTTATTAAATCAAATAAAAGAAAATCATACTCCAATGATTGAGAACGAAAAAGGATTCTGACATACAAGGACTGCCACGTGTACATGTACAAGAAGCCAAACACAACCCTCTTCTATTTATCCTACGCACGACCATCGACCAGACACGAATCGCATAAACACCGTGAAAAAACATCAGAATCTCCTCCATTATAAATAGGTCCGATTCCTCTTTCCTGTTCTCAATACCTGCAACAACGCAACAACTATCAAAAATTAGCAATTACTTTCTGAAAAAGCCAAACCAACAATGGCGGAAGAACGCAACCACACTCCCCATGTCGCAATTCTACCGACTCCTGGGATGGGTCATCTCATCCCACTCGCCGAGCTAGCGAAGCGCCTCGTTGATCAACATGACGTTTCAATCACTTTCGTTGTTCCGACTGATGGTTCTCCTTCGAAAGCCCAAAAATCGGTTCTTGAATCGCTCCCTAGCTCCGTCAACTCCATATTCCTTCCTCCAGTTTCATTTGATGACGTGCCTAAGGATACCAAGATAGAAACCCTAATTTCACTCACTGTGGTGAGGTCACTTCCTTCTATTCGAGAGGTATTCAGGTCTTTGATTGAAAGAACGAAGCTGGTGGCTTTGGTTGTTGATCTTTTTGGTACAGACGCTTTTGATGTTGCTCGAGAATTCAACGTCTCTCCGTACATTTTCTACCCTTCTACAGCTATGGCTCTGTCTTTGTTTCTTTATTTGCCAGAGCTTGACCAGAAGGTTTCATGCGAGTACAGAGAGCTTGAAGAACCCGTGAGAATTCCTGGATGTGTGCCGATTCACGGCAAAGAACTGCTCGACCCGGTTCAAGACCGAAAGAATGACGCTTACAAGTGGGTTCTTCATCATACTAAGAGGTATAGACTTGCAGAGGGAGTTTTGGTGAATAGCTTCATGGACCTGGAAGGAGGAGCTTTAAGGGCCTTGCAAGAAGAAGACTCTGGCAAGCCTCCGGTTTACCCTGTCGGACCGCTTGTAAATATGGGTTCAGACAGTGGGTCCGAAGGGTCAGAGTGCTTGAACTGGCTTGATAATCAGCCACATGGCTCTGTCTTATACGTTTCATTCGGTAGCGGGGGGACCCTCTCGTACGATCAGATAACTGAATTGGCTTTGGGTTTAGAAATGAGTGAGCAAAGGTTCTTGTGGGTGGTGAGGAGTCCAAACGATAAAGTTGCTAATGCCACGTTTTTCAGTGTTCAGAGCCAGAAAGACCCTTTCAACTTCTTACCCAAAGGGTTCTTGTATAGAACCAGAGGGCGTGGTCTGGTGCTTCCATCTTGGGCACCACAGGCACAGGTGCTGAGTCATGGCTCAACCGGAGCGTTTTTAACCCACTGCGGTTGGAACTCGACCCTCGAAAGTGTGGTGAATGGTGTGCCACTAATCGCTTGGCCACTTTACGCTGAGCAGAAAATGAACGCCGTGATGTTAACAGAGGACCTCAAATTGGCACTGAGACCTAAGGTCAATGAAAATGGCCTCATTCTACGAGAAGAAATCGCCGACGTTGTGAGGGGTCTAATGGAAGGCGAAGAAGGGAAAAGGGTACGCAATAGAATGAAAGACCTAAAAGACTCAGCAGCACAGGTCCTAAGTAAAGATGGGTCGTCTACGAAGGCGCTATCGGAGGTGGCTCTCAAGTGGAAAAACCGAACATTCACTTAGGAATTATTCTAACCTTTACCATGTCCTAGATTCGTAAAATATTTTGTCAGATATGTTGTCTCTCCCATCTTATGCTATTCCTGTGTTTATCAGTTATATTTTTCTCCTCCTTTTGTCTTGTAATACCCCAATTACGTTCTGGTCGTATACTATAATGTAAGGATTTTAAAATGCCTACAGTTCATAAGGAAAAATCACTTTCTAAATATGTATAAATGGAGAATTAGGTGAGGACAGCAGACCATAACAGCACAAGAAAGAATAGCATTAATCCTAATGGGCGTGGACCCAACTACTATGAATTTAGTTGCATCACAATAATGTCATTTGCACTGGACTCAAGTGAGGTAGGTGGCTACCATTAACTCTCATGTTTTCTCTCCCTGTCTTACCTACAAGCACACAGTTGATTTTCAGGAATTTGAAATCAGAGTGGTGGTGTGGTATGATATCAGTTAGAGATGTTCTTCCTGAATCGATAATATTATCGTAATTATCGGGTCTTTAAAGGTATGAAGTTGACAGAATGACTTCTTGCACTTGCTGATGGAGCATTGTTCAAACTTAGCCATGGAATCCGAATTTATGATCCCCTGGAACAGTCAATCTCCGAGCTGTCTATGTGTATGTGTATATGAAATTAAGGAGAAGATTTGAGTGCGCTCCTTCAACTTTTTCTTTTCTCCTATCAACTTTGCACAATAGCTCTTGTCGCCATTTGCCACCCTGGCCTCTGGACCTACGACCTCACTACCCATTTTGATTGCTATGGCTTCAGCACCACACAAACAAGGAGAAAAGAATTCGATTCTGGATAAGCCCGACTGACTTTCCGACCTTTAAAAAATCGCTGCCCAAAAAGATAATTCCAACAAAATTAACCGAAACTTTTCATTTTGATGATTATGTTTTGAACAATGATTTTAGACGATGATAAATAATAAATTATAAGCAATTTAATAAATCTATATTTATACTGAGTACTGTTGTTGCTAATTTTAAGTAATTGAAATAATGTAATTTAATAAAACTATATTTATACTGAATATTGAATATTGAATATTGTTGTTAATTTTAAGTAATTGAAATAATGTAATTACCTAGAATTAACTAAATCTAATTTATTCTTTATTTTTTTTACTCACTAAATAATTTAATTTGATAGAGAAGACATATTAAAAGTTACAAATCTAATCCGTTTGACAAAATTTTAAATTGGTATAAATGATTTATAATATATTACATATATTTAAAATATGCTAAGAGACAAACTAGTTGCACTTTATTAAAAAACTAGCTTCTAGAGACTTGTTTGTAAACAACATGCTTACCTATGGCCAGCATCACCCTGAGTGTCGCCATGTGGGTCCTTATACGAACATTGGGGAGCCATGTTTAAATTTGTCCCTTAACCTTCAGCTCCACCAAGGAAACGTCGTGTTCGAAAGTCAAACTTGGTTGCCTGTTGACTTTGGTTTGAGCCTTATTTAACAAATTACGAAATATTTTAAACACTGTCAATAAATAATACAAGTAGATAAACAAAAATTACAATTAATAATTTTTGGTCTAATGAAACACGTAAGCTTCTGGACTATTTGCGGGCGTCAACTACTTAGCCTTCATTGTTGTCATACTTTGGTTTGTTCCTGACCAGATTAAAGATAAATTTAATAATTACGAAAGCAAGATAACCAAGATTCTTAATCTGGAATAATTAAAAATAATTACGGAATTGCTCACACATTGTCCAAGTTCATGGCATGATGACGGTCGAAGTTCATCGGAAAAACTTTAATAGTTATACAAAATTAAAGGTCGGCTGTACGGATGTTGACTAACCATAAAAGATAAATTCGCTATGAGTCACAATAATCAATTTAGGATACTTCCAATTAAACGATTTTGTTATGAGATTTGCGAAAATGACTAGACATCTTGCCAAGGGAAAGTTCTACAAGACCTTTACAAATTAAGACCGATCACCTAACGTAATTATTTGAGTTCCAGTTATATGAGCTTTCATTCCTCAACCCATCAAAAATTAAATACAAATTATAGTGTTGTAAGTTTATAATTCATTTGTTTAAAATATATAATTTGTGATTTATTATATGTATTTAAAATTGAGAAAAAAATTGTGAGTAACTTTCTTAATTTGGACAATTATTACAATTAAAAAAATCAAATTTGATTTGGATTAAAGACAATAAAAAAATCTAATAAAAAATTGATTTAATGAATTAAAGTTTAGTAAAAAAATAGACCCTAATCTATATGGATCGATTATATATTAAGCATATAATAGAGAGGCTCAATAAATTTACTATAAATAGTTGATAAGGTCTTTTATTATCTACTTAAGTAAGTTTGTGGATATTTAATTTTTATAACCTATTAAAAAGCCGATAAATTAAAAAAGACAAAACGATATTAAAAACATACAAATGTACAACTTTCAAAAGGGTTGTTCGAAAGTTTGAGAGAAGATTGTTCAACTCGTTTAATGGCTTATTCATTGACAATGAATAGTAAAATATGTATTTTTCATTTTTTTTTTGTTAATATATGAAATTAGTTTTCTGGCAGCTAAATTATGTTGGAGAGTCCATTCACGTTGTATAATTTGGAGAGCAGATTGTAGACTTTTCATCCTTCGAGAGCCCATAAAAAACGAAAGACGACAAATGGGGAGTGGTTACTTTAAAATGAATGGGAGGCGGTCAAATATCAGGCTAATCGAATGCCGGAAGATTCTATCTAGAAGTCATATCCAAAGAAATCCAGAAGTTGATTGCTTCTAGATGATATTTACCTGCCAGCAATTGTCCATCTGCTATCTCGTGAAGTTATTATATCAGAATATGCCCTGTTCGGACCGGCCGAAAAATATCTGCTCGAGTTCACATACAGAGTGCAGAGCTCGAGTGAATGGTCCGAAATCTAATTCAATTTGATTTTTTTAAGAGTGAATGGTCCGAAATCTAATTCAATTTGATTTTTTAAAAAAAATCAAAAATAAAAATGATGTTTTCTTATTTTAAATTTTAAATCTGCTAAATTTAACTTAAATCATTTAAAAAAATGTTTGAGTTTAACATAAAGTTGGATCAAATCAGACAGAACTCGTTGACCTAAGATTGGTTTAAACCGGGCTCAAAGTTAAGTGCCACCCATATCGGAATGTGGTAGCATTTTCAAAAAAAAAAAAAAAAAACTCCTAATTAATATCTTTCATTTGTAGGATGACCGAATAAATTTTAAATAGTAATTAAGGTTAGTAATGAAACAAAACTTTCAATTTCGAATTTGAGTTTAACAATAGTTACGAATTGGATATTTAAATTTAATTTTAATTAAATATATTATACTTCGATGATTTTAGATTAGATTAATATAACTTTTAATTATTGATTAAAAATATATTCAAATATGAATTGAATAGTGATTTTAACTAAATTTAAATTTAATCAAATTAAATTTAAATTATTAATTTTAAAATAAAAATGGAAATTTTCTATTGAAATAGGTAATTATTTAATACTTCTAAAGGAGCGGGTATCGCAATTCTAAGGTCTTGTTTGGTAATCTTAACAGTCATTTTTGGCTTATTGAAAAGTTTTAGTTGCTTCATCGTATCAAAACGTTGATAATTATATTTCACAATTAACTAATTGAGTTGGCAGATTAAACTCAATCCGCTAATTTTGAAATTGTTACTATGAGGAGCTTTTCCTTCCAACTACTTCGAAATTAAGGAACTAAAAGATTATTATATCAAAAAATTATCACAAATTACTCAAAGAGATAGAGATATAGATTTGACTTAATTTATTCAAATTTTAAAAAGCTAATAATTAAATTAAAATTTAAAAATTTTAATATTAAATTAAAATTTTCAAAAATTGAATACTATTAAATTTGCTATCTCTAATTATATTACATTATTACTTTTGTATATAGTTGATATTTAGGTCCCTTTTTATATTAATATTTAGTATATAATATTATTATCACTTGTATATTGTGTTTAATTTAATTCAATTTAATTTAAAATTAATAAGTCAAATGTAAATTAATAATTTTTATCTAAGTTAAAATTTTAAAGATAATATAAACAATTTTTTCAAAATAATTTTATTTTAATTTAATATATTTAAAAATATAGTTTCAATTTTCAAATTTTAAAAATTAAAATTAAAATAACAAAAATTATATTTCTTAAAATAGAAGTTAAATTGATATTATTTTTACATACTCAATTTCATATTAGGCTTGTTAGTGCTGCATTTGAGAAAAAAAAACTCATTGTGTAATCCGATCGAACTCATTCTCAAGCTTATTTTTAGTGGCATTTTAGTAATCTCTCAAAATCTTTAGTTAGCCTTTATAAATTCAAGAAAATCTCGAGAAATTTTTAATCGAACCCCTTCATTATTAAGATGTTGTATTGAGAGGATTTTTGATGTTCTTAAGGCTCGATGGAAGATATAGGAGAAAATGATAGTGTTGATTTCTTTTGTTCTATATAAATTCTTATGAAAATATTCAAAGAAATACTAAAATATAAACAGCTAATACTCATGTCCTTAAACATTTTTTAAAATCATAATCTCATAAGTCATTTTACACATAAACAACTAATTTTATTAAACATCTTTAAATAGATAGTTGATGTTATTCATTAATCAAATCAGCTATATTAATATGTTGTTAGCTAACCGCTGATAGAATCAGCTAACATCTAATACAATTTGCTGATTACCAAATAGGGTCAAACTCTTTTAAGGAAGTTTTATTCTTAGA
>JAOQMP010000009.1:27751109-27764993 GCA_027563575.1 Erythroxylum pedicellare | reverse complement strand
CAGCTGTATTAGCATCTCCAGGCTCTAGCCTTCCTTTCTCTCTCTAAGAAAAATATTTTTTAGCTTTAGGTTACAGATGTATTCAATCACTTCTTTTGTACTTTGAATACAGAATTTTTGATAATGTAAAAGCATTCGTTGTTTTAGTCTTCGACTAGAACTAGTATTTATAGCCTAAGTCTTCAATTGTCTTCTTAAAAACTACTTCTTGAATCTTCTAGAAACAGTTATTAGTTGAGTCTTGTAACTAACTAACTGTCTAACGTTTTAGAATATCTTCATTTTGTATCATATGGAATAATTCTTCTTCTGTTATTATGTTTCGTCTATTATTCCGCTTCGTCTGGTGTTGCGCTTCGTCTGGTGTTGCGCTTCGTCTGTTGTTGCGCTTCCTTTAGCGTTGACTGCTCACCTTCTGAATTGACTAAGTATTACTTACATTTTTCTTCACAGTTAATAAACTTATCAAAACATTTCATATATTTCTAATATTATTATTATTTGATTGTTATGAAATTTAATATAAGTGAAGTCCTCTTGACTTAACAACCTGTTCACCCAAGAGTGGATGCATTTCTGTATTTTTTTCAATTAGAGGGATGCAGTCAGCAAACCGAAGGCGGTGGGTTGAGATAAGGAGTCCCAAATACAACAAGGGAGGAGATGTTAACTTCATTCCAGTGGTAGTAGCAATTTGGGCTTCTGAGGAAATGACCAGACATTTTTGGAGGTTGGTTTGTAAACTAGAGAGCTTGTTGAAACGATCCAAAAACTTCATAAAAGTATTAATAGAATCCAACTTGGCTCTACAAAATAATAAGAGACCATCAACGAATGATAAGTTGGTTAGGCTGATTAGCTTACATTAAGAGTGATACTTAAATTGCGGGTTTATAGCCACTTCCTTTTTAATGATGGAATCCAGAGCCTCTATGCATAGGATGAACAGGTAAGGGGAGATAGGATCTCCATGTCTTAGACCCTGAGCAGCTGTAAAATAAGGTGAGGGGTTGCCATTGATCAGTACCGAAAAGTTAGTATTGGAGATGCATTCCTTGATCCAATTGATGAAGATGCTAGGGAAACCATAAGCTTCGAGCATATGCCATAGAAACTTCCAACTTACACTATCAAAGGCCTTGCAAAAGTCCACTTTGATAGTGCAATTTGGAGCAGATTGAGATATGAGTAGTCTTTTAAGAGCTCTTGGGCTATTAATATGTTATCTCTAATTTGGCAGTTATAGATGAAGGCGCTTTGGTTGTCACTAACGAGGGATGAGAGAGTATCCTTCAGTCTCGAAGCTAGAATCCTTGAAATGATTTTGTATAAAACATTAGAGCAAGCAATTGGCCTAAAATCACCAAAACATAAAGGGTTAGAACTCTTAGGAATCAGACATACGAATGTTTTATTGATTTCCTTGAGTAGTCGTCCACTGATAAAGAATTCCCTCAGTGCCTCCTTGATAAAAGGTCCAATGATATGCCAAGATTTATGATAGAAGTGAGCATTCAGGCCATCCAGACTAGGGGCCTTCAATCCATCTGTAGAAAAGGATCACATTTTCGATCTCCTTGTCTTTTACAAGTTTGGTTATTGGAGTTGTATTAACAAAGGTTATCTTTTTAGTGATGATTGCGGATAACTCTGTAATGTTAGCTTGTGCCTTACTGGGAGTACCAAGTAGTGAGGTGAAGTAGCTAACTTCATCTTGGATATCTCTCAAATGATGTAGTTGAACTCCTTCACTATTGGTGATTGAGAGTATCCGGTTTTGGTTCTTTTGGGCCAAGATTGTATTGAAAAAGAATTTTATGCATGTCCCCATCTTTGAGCCAATTCGCCTTTGCACGTTGCTGGAGTAGAGAGTTGTGGTTGCTAGCTGTTGTAAGGTAATTTGAAAGTGTTGATCGTTCCCTATCTCTGAGGAAAGGATCATTAGGCATGGACTCAAAAAGCTGTTGAATATTTTCTAAGGCTTTCTGAGCAATGTGTACAGCTATTTCAATGCTTGAGCCCCAAAAGGAATTAAGGTCCTTAAGCTTTTGCTTTATCACCTTAAGCTTATGGACATAACAAAATTGTTTAGTGTCATTAAATGTGATGTCAGCCCCATCTCTATAAGCTTCAGCAAATCCAGGTACAAGAAATTATTGAACCAAAAAGGGGAAGCTTGTCTGGTCTGTTGGAAGAGGTTATTTATCATAATGGGAGTGTGGTCTGAGAAGAGAGGTTCTTGGAAGTGGGCTAGGCTGTTGGGAAATTGAGCAAGCCAGTTTGTATTAATGAGAATTCTATCAAGTTTCTTCTTGATGAACCAGTTGGAGCTCTGCTTATTTGACTATGTATACTTGTAGTCCGTTTGCTTCAAGTTTGTAACTCCAAGGTAATTGACACATTCTCTGAAGTCATTTGAAAAAATTTTCAAGCTACAATGACCTTATGCTTCTGATCTGTATAATGTGGAGTTAAAGTCCCCACATAATAACCAAGGGGGTGGTAATATTAGTGTGGAGTGCTATTAAATCAATCCATAAGTTTTCCTTTGGAATTCAAAATTACAAGCATAGATGAAAGAGATGGTGATATCTGCCTGCTCCTGGAGGAAGTGCTCGAAGAACATCCTTCTTATATCATATTATTATTTTGCCAAAAGTATATTGATCATGATTGAAGAGAAGGGTCCATTGGGGTCCTAACATCTGCAACTTGCAAAAATACTCAGCCTTTATTTTTGTTTCTAATAATCCTACAATTTGAGGCTTTTCCCTCTGAACAAAAGTTGCTTGCTTTTTTAGGCAATTGAGACATCTAATGTTCTAAGCTAAAATCAACATATCAATGATTGTATGTGGACTTTTTCGCCTACTCTGTTGGGACCTTTTGCACTCTATAGATTGGAATGGCTCTGCTTTATTGTTGCCATTAATATCGATAGAGAGAGTGGGGGACGCATCACCCTTAGAGAGTGGTGTCTCTGCATTGGGGGTACTAGGATCTTCCTCTGAGGCATTAAAGTTAGGTGCAATAGAAGGAGTATAATTAGGACCCAATGGGGTGTCAGTAATAGCTACATCTTTGTCTATTGCGACTACATTGGGATAGTTAGTGATAATGCATTTAAAGATAGGAATACAAGGGGAGTTCTGGTGTGTAGCACATGTAGTACCAAGAGAATTACCCTAATGTTCTAGAGTTGTGGACTTGTTAAGGATTGGTGAAGGAGTTTGACTAGGTTTTCTCATGGGTGTCATTTCTGTGTGCATTTTGTCAACCAACACTGTAAGGCCATCAGTGTTGGACAGTTCCATCAAGGAATCAACCTCCTTTTTTCAGTGGGATCGTTACTCATTAACTCTTCATAGATACCTGTTGTAAACATTCTTCCTGTGGCTTTCTAAAGAGGGAGGTTTCCAATGATAGGAAATGGCAACGTGGTCTTCCCTTAATTTGTTCCCTTCACTAAGTCTTATAATAAGGATCTCGCTAGGAAACTCTTTTTAAAGTTCCATATTCACACAGACACAGGCATACCCAATACGTCGTTTTATAGCTTTATGTTCATCAAAACAAATAGGCTTACCAACAAAACTAGCAAGCGAGATCAAACCTTGCATTGTCTAGTATTCGAGGGGAATCTTGTGAAAGTTGATCAAATAGGGGACACTTTGTATCTTAAGGGATTCAAGGTTGAGGCTGGGCTGCCACTTTTGCAAGAATAGGGGTTGATTTCTATAGTGCCCAAGGTAATCCTCCATGATTTTGTGAGCCTCTGAAGAGCTCAAAAATGTAAAGAGAATGAGGTTATCTTCCAACAGTAGAACATCAGTTAATCCTTTGTTTTTCCAGTTTCTATGTGCCTAACGATGGATAAGGGGAAAAGGAGGTCGGTTTTCAAAAAAGAAGCCAACTAAGTTAGCTTCCCAACTACGAGCTCCTTCTTCCAATAACTTTAGCTTGGGACGTACAATAAGCTTCCCATCGATTTCTTTAGGAGGGTTATAGGTGAGGTTGGAAGCAAGGTGATAATTAGCGATCTGTTTCCAGTTTTTGTCTGGGTAGGAGGCAAGGTTTTTTGGTCAAAGATGGTGTTTGAATTTGTGGGTGGCATTGTGAGATGAGGGGAGGGTGAGGTTAAGGTTTTGAGCAGACAGAGGGGGAAGTCATCTGTGGTAGGTGTTGCAGAAAATATGGTAGTGGTGGGGTTGGGTAGAGGTGATGTGAAGCTGGTAGGGGTGGTGGAGTTGCGTTGAGGTGATGGTTGGGGAGACAATGGTGGAGGAGAGGTGGATTTAGAGGAGGGTAAAGGTGGGAATTCACCAAGGGTAACGTCAGAGGTAGTCTACATATTCAGGGTACAGAGCTAGAAAGAGAAAAAACCAGTGGTGGTAGGTAGGAAAGTTGAAAAGTAACGATACAGAAATGAAAAGGGTATCAACAATTGTGGCTGGTAGGCACCGAAGGTAGGAAAGTTGAAAAGTAACGATACAGAAATGAAAAGGGTATCAACAATTGTGGCTGGTAGGCACCAAATTCGGTGCCTACCATACCTCGTAAAGACAAAACGACTGACCAATTCGATGCCTACCATACCTCGTAAGGACAAAATAACTGACCATTTTGTCAGCCATTCACATAAGGCACTCTTGCCTATTTATAGGTAGAAGTAGCATAAAGAAATACACAAAAAGTAGAAAAAGAGAGACGTAAGGTAAAAGAGGAAAATAAAGGGAGAGAAACAAAAATATTCTATGTTTTTGTGAGTCTAGTTTTTTCTTCTTATAATTCTCCAGTTTTTTAGTAGTAAAATGCTTCTATCCTTGCCCATATTTTTACCTTAATTTAGGGGTTTTCACGTAAAATCTGTTTCTTTATTTTATCTTCAATATTTTCAGTTTCATTCAGTTGCGACCCAACTCTATCCAAGTCCCAATTTTTCACAACAAGTGATATTAAAGCTAGCCTTTGGGTGCATATATCTGCTTATTGTATGCTCTGTGGTTGCCATTAAGAGTGGATCCTCCACATCAAAAAATAAGTTAGCTTATTATTCACCCTTTTGAAGGCATTATTCGTAAAATGTTCGTGGTAGCAGCAATGGCGACAAAGTACAAAATTGAAAAATTCAATGGAGCAATTTATCACTGTAGAAGTTGAAGATCAAAGCAATCTTAAGGAAAGACAATTGTCTAGCAGCCATTAGTGAAAGGACAACTGGGATCACAGATGAAAAGCGGAATTGAATCTAGTAAAAAGATCAAGTGTTTGCACTTAGATAATGAAGGCGAATATATTGGTAAACAATTTGATGAATTCTGCAAGTAAGAAGGCATCAAAAGACAGCTCACAATGGCATATACTCCTCAATAAAATGGAGTGGCGGAGCGGATGAACAGAACTCTATTAGAAAGAACAAGAGTGATGATGAGAATTGCAGGCTTAGACAAGAAATTATGGGCAAAAGCAGTCAATACCGCTTGTTATGTGGTGATTTGGGCTCCATTAACTGCAATTGAGTTGAAGACACCAATAGAGATGTGGACTGATAAACTAGTGGATTATTCAAACGTCCATATATTTAGAAGTCCTGCCTATGTAATGTTCAATGCCCAAGAAACTACGAAGTTGGATCCAAAATCTAAAAGATGTATTTTCTTGGGATATGCTGAAGGAGTAAAGGGGTATCATTTGTAGGATCCCACTGCCCACAAGATTGTTATCAACAGAGATTTTATTTTCTTGGAAGATAATGATTAAAAGCAAACAGAAGATGTTAGCACTTCAAAAGAGAATTCAGAGACTATAATAGTACAGGTGGAAAAGGAATTTGATCAAAATGATTCTTCTGAAGTTGCACCAGAGCACGAGGAGCAAGAACCAGTCGAATTTGATGTTTCAGAAACTCAGAAAACAACTTACACAAGACGAGCACTGAGATGGCACTCAGATTATATTATAGAGAGCAATATTGCATATTGTCTTTTAACTGAGGACGGAGAGCCATCAACTCTTCAAGAAGCAATGAATAGTTCAGATGCATCTTAGTGGATCGCAGTAACGCAGGAAGAAATTGAAGCTCTGCATGACAATAAGACACGAGAGTTGGTATCACTACAAGGAAGAAAGCCTATTAGTAATAAATGGGTTTACAAGATCAAACGGAGTGGTGACGATCAAATAGAGCGATATCGTACTAAATTGGTGGTGAAAGAATGCACTCAAAATGAAGGAATTGACTTCAACGAAATATTTTCTCCTGTGGTTTAACTTACTACAGTTTGAGTAGTTCTAGCAATGTGTGCTATATTTGACTTGCATGTTGAGCAGTTAGATGTGAAAACTACATTTCTTCATGAAGGTCTTAAAGAAAAAATGTATATGCTCCAACTAGAAGGATTTGAAGAAAAAGGGAAAGAGAACTTGGTTTGCAAGCACTGAGGTATTGGTATAAGAGATTTGATTCCTTCATCATGAGCCTCGGATATAACAGACTGAATGTGAACCCTTGTGCATATTTTAAGAGCTTTGATAAAGATGATTTTATAGTTTTGCTATTATACGTGGATTAAATGTTGGTTGCTGACTACAACAATGATTGTATCAAAGAATTGAAAGCACAGTTGTCTAGGGAATTTGAAATGAAGGACTTGGGACCAACAAACAAGATTCTAAGGATGGAAATTCACCGAGATAGAAATAATAGGAAGATTTTGCTTTCTCAAAAGAATTAGTTGAAAAAGATCTTGCGACATTTCAATATGCAAGATTATTAGTCAATTTCTACCCTTTTTCCTTTTAATTTCAAGTTATCCTCAAGTATGAGTCCTAACAATGAAGAAGAGAGGATGGAGATGTCTCGAGCACCGTATGCATCAGTAGTGGGAAGCTTAATGTTCGCTATGATTTGTACAAGATCAGACATTGCATATGCATTGGGAATAGTTAGTTAATACATGGCGAATCCTGGTTGAGAGCATTGGAATATTGTGAAGAGGATTCTCAGATATATTAAGGGAACTTTGAATGTTGCATTATGCTATAGAGGATCAGATTTTACTATCAGATGATATGTTAATGCTGATTATGCAGATGATCTTGATAAAAGTAAATCCACTACATGATATGAGTTTACACTAACTAGAGGAGCTGTGAGTTGAGTTTCAAAACTGCAGTCAGTTGTGGCTATGTCAACAACAGAAGCAGAATATGTAGCAGCTACATAAGTTAGTAAAGAAATAGTGTGGTTGAAGTTGATGTTGGAAGAACTCAAATGCAAAAAGAGAACATTACTCCGTTTTGTGATAACCAAAGTGCTTTGCATCTTACAAGGAATCCAACATTTCATTCAAAGACAAAACAAATTTGAATTCAATACCACTTTGTTAGTAAGAAAGTGGAGAAAGGAACGGTGAATATTCAAAAAATTCATATCATAGATAACCTGGTAGATTTTATGATAAAGTAATCAACATTGACAAGTTTATGTGGTGTCAATCCTCATGTGGCTTGACAAAAACGTAAGCAACATAAAACGGCAAGGTAGAAAAAAATGGTGTGAAGATATGATTGATCATCAATCAAATCTTCAACTGAAAGAATTGTCAACAATTGTGATTAGTAGGCAAATAATTGTCTCGTAATTTTGTTAGTCATTCGCATAAGGCACTCCTGCCTATAAAAAGGCAGGAGTAGCATGAAGAAATACACAACAAGCAGGAAAAAAAGAGAGACATGAGCTGAGAGAGAAAAAAAAAGGGAGAGAAACAAAAATGTTCTGTGTATTTTTGTGAGTCTAGTTTTTTATCTTTATAATTCTCCAAATTTTCAGTAGTAAAATTCTTTTATCTTTGCCCATAATTTTTACCCTAAAATAGAAGTTTTTCACGTAAAATCTATTTTTCTATTTTATCTTCAATAGTTTCAATTTTATTTTAGTTACGATTCACCTCTATCCAAATCCCAATTTCTCACAACAAAGAGAAGAAGGTGGGAATAAAGGAGGAGAACAATATAGGTGTTAGCTTGACAAATTTGCCCCCAAGGCTAACCTGACATGTCTTCACTCCGAGGTAGTGTCATCTTGGCAATAAATGCAAAGTGCATTTAATGTCCACTTATCACTACCAATCAAATAGCTTGTATTTCTCAGGACTAAGCAGAAGATAGGTCAATAAGGCAATAGTTACACTTTATCAGCCAAGCTGTAGTCCTAGATCAAATCTGAAATTATTCATATCAAAAGATTAGCCCCTCAAATCCTCTGTCTTATCTATCCTACATAAATAAATGGTTGAGATGAAGTGGGACAAGATTATAATAGAGTAAATGGGACAGAAGATCATGTCTCAAAAAGTAGGCCTTGCTAGAACTTGGAGCCCAACTTTCTGAGCAAGAACTGCGGAGGCAAGTCTTGTGTGTGGACTTGTGGGAGGCAACGAGTCACTTGTCTCACCTCTTCTTGAGAGCACTGGGCTGATGGTCTTGCAAGCAACAACGGACAAGCAGAGCTCACATCGAAGACGTTTGCAGGCAATATTGAGCATTCAGAGGTATCCTCTGTTAAGATCACTTGAAGAACTCAAAAAATATTGCCAATTATTGGGAAAGTTGCAATTCAGAGGTCCCCCCTTTTGTTCCTCTACAAAATTCCACTTACAAAATTAGGCTCCTGGTACAGCATCTTCCCCTTTCTAACGGATTTAAAGTTGGGGTCTCAAACCATGTCCTCCTTGTATGTTAGAGTAATGTAGTTGAGGTCCTCTTTTAAAGGGTTGATCCGATGGACCTCTCTCTACGTCTGTGCTTTGATGTAATTTGTCTTGAACTTCTCTTGATTAGTTTCAGGTATGTGGAAACTTCGACGAGAAATGTCAAGTGGGGCTACAATTGTCATGGTTTCTACGTTGAACGCTTTTGCTCTTGAAGTTGGAAGGTTCTGTACTTCTGTCCATTACTTTTTTTTTCCATGAGATTTCGATGAGCTATTGTTTCATGGGATTTGGATACTTCAACTCTTCTGGAACTTGGTCATTCTTATTTCCAAGAAAATGTCTAACATTACAAATTTGCTTTAAACATTGAACAAAACCACTACAGTTACATTTCTCAGGAACTAGCAACAGAAAGAAACTATTGCCAACAGCATATTCTAACTACCTAAGCCTCAGGAACTAAAGGGCAGAGCATAACAGGAGATAGTTGCTAGAGTATTGTCCAATCTCTCTCTTCTAATGCACACCAACAGCAAATTCTAACTACCCAAGCCCAAGTAACTAAAGGGCAGAGCATAACAGGAGATAGTTTGCCAGACTATTGTCCAATCTCTCTCTTCTAATGCACACCCGATCAATCAATTATTGCATTCCCGAATATTATCAGGCAAAGAATTCCAGGTTTTCAAACAGGAAACTGGGGTCAAAATCCATGTTGGAGAAGTTCAAATCCCCTCCGATTGGCGAATTGGTCACTGAAGCTGGAGCTGAAATTATGTCATTAAGATCAGATTCTGGTGTTTGAGCGTTGTGGGCTACTCCGAAGTTATTCAAGTTGCTTGGAGACGGAGAGAAGTGGTTGGAATCTGACGTTGCAGGAGATACAAATGGTTGTGAAAAGCTATCCAAGAAACTGGTTCCGATCAAGCTTTCACTGAAAAAATTTTCCTCCACATTTTCATTTCCGATAGGTGTTAAGGGAAACGATGGGAAGATGTATCCGCTGATGTCCAAGTCATCTGTTTTAACCTCAACTGCTTCTCTCACGTCGAAAAACACCTCGTCGTCTGGTTGTTGTCGTTGTTGGTGTTCTTGTCTTTGTTGGAAAAGTTTGGTTTGTCTTCGGGCATCATTTACGGCGGACGATGATGGCGTCACGTGGGAACATGTATGTCTGCCTCGATAGGTTACCTCAAACGTCGCAGGGTCCTCGTCCGATCTTTGAACTTGTTTTATGGCCAAACAACCTTGTGAATGACGACAAGTGCATCTGTAGTACGCTCTGCAATTGTAACATTTCCAGGTCAGCGATAACGTTAAATCTAAACAGTAAAAAAGTGATTGATTGTTTCTTAGATTCAATTCCTAGTGCGGAACTTGCTCCTGTTCAGGATTACTAAGTGGACCTCAAAAACCAACATCTTGTCCTCTTTTAGAAGTTTGGCAGATCATGGCTTAAGATAAGTCATAATGGCCACTCTTAGTAGCTGTCAAGACCCTATTGGCGAACCAGACCGGTTGGCTCAGTTTCTCCTCGGGGTTAGATAAAAACAGGAGAAGAAAACTGATGACAACTCGTGCTCAAAAACTTTATCATCTTTGAAAGGACAATGATTGGTGCTAGTTAGGTCAGAGTAGAGCTGGATTTCCATATAGACAAGTACTTGTGGATAAAGCAGAGAGAAAAGAGAGACTTATGATCATCAGACACATAGAATTGGGAATTCCTGAAGTCTTTAAGGGATATAACAGAGAACTCAGCTCACCTTGGGTACTTGGACCCGAGTATATCCTTCTGCCCGTATTTTCTCCAGCTATAACCATCGTCAAATGGCCCTTCAAGACCTGTCCCTGAACAAACCTTCACTTGTTCAGTCCATCGCTGTTGTACCTTTCTGCAATACAGAAAGCCAAGCACATTCAATACGAACTCGATTATATGAAACTGATCAAGACAAAGCTCAAGTACTAGAAGCCGAAGAAAAAAGTAAGAACGAACAATAGAAGAGGAAGAAGGGATAACCTCTTCTTGAAAGCTTCTTCACTGGAGATTTCATTTCTCAGGCTGTTGTTGACACCAGAACGTTGTACTTCCAGTAAGTTTGCATTAGGGATATGATTATTAACAAGAGCACCCCAATTGAGCATTGAGAGTGATTTCTCATAGGAAGAAAGTATCTTTTCAACTAGGAATTCACGGGTTTCAGGTGAAGATGCTGCGTTGAGATTATTCTGAAGCTGTTTTGCCAGTTTCTTCCCTTGGTTTAGCTCATTAATAAGAATCTTATGCTCCCAATGTACCGACCTCTTCATTTTGATGGTAATGTACGTTAAGGCAACTCAAATTCACACCGGATTACGAGGATTGTTGCCTGTTCCAGTAACCCTTTAAGCTTTTCCACCTCAAGATACTTCACACGTTCGACTCCAGCAGAGCTAATATGGCCAACAAGGAAGATCACAGGACGTGTAGGATAAAATAGAAAGTTGAATATGATGATGGAAGGTCACTTGCTAGAGCGGACAAAAGTAGGGAATGTTGAGGAAGAAACAGCCCGAACTACCAACTGTTAGGTACGAGGTAGAGAAAGAGAATCGGGGGATACAGAGCTTGAAGACAGAGGGATGACGATTAGGGTTATTTGTGGCAAGTAAGAAGACACATGATTGATAAACAAGCTGAGAGGAAGATCTGTGATTTTTAAAGGGAGAAGAAAGAAAAAGCAATGGGGAAAGCAAGAAAAAGCAGCTTGTCACTTCCTGAAATGGACCAGGACGAATGGTATTTGTCTGATACCATAGAAAATTAGAAATGTCTACTTCGGCTGACCATTTCAAACGCCACAACAGGCACAGGAAGAAAAGAGCCATGAATCCATCACTCTCGCTGCCACAGTGTCTTAACTAGTGAGACCAGTCCTACCAACGCGGAAGATGGTTGGAAGATTCTTGGTAGTCTCGGTTCTTATTCAAAGATGGTTTTTAGGCTGATCGTTTTTATTTTTTTTAATTTAATTCAAACATTTGTTTATATTTTTTAATTTTGAAAAAATATGAAATTCATACAAACTAGTTTTTATTTTTACTTCTATCTTTTCATGATGTGATCTATTATCAATTACATATATTATTTAATATATTAATTATTAATAAAAATTATGAATAATTTAATATTGTGTATTTAAGAAATTAAAATTACTTGCTAATAATATACAATTATTACTGGTCAATCTTTTACATATTCTGTACGTTTTTTTAATGAATATAAAAAATTAATTGAAACCAAGGGCCTGATGGCTTCGTTTGCTACTCGATTACGCCTAGATGAGCTCATGTGGCCACGTCTTTCCACGTTCACATTGCAAGCATTATTTAATGATTCCAATTTCAATCCACGTGCAGTCTTTTATTTCACATATTATATTATCTCTTATAATTTTTATTATTTAATAAATTTAAATATTAAACATTCTAAAATAGTTATGAAATAAAATATAAAAGAAGCATATAATAAGTTTAAAATTTATAATTATATATGAAGCAATATAATATGTGGTAGTCATGTGATACAAATACATAGCTCGTCCCATCATTTTAATTGTGGGCTAAAAATTAAAAGTTAAAAATTTTTAATTTTAATTTTTAAAATTTAGATTAATATAATAATATTGAGTAAAGTTTGAGATTTTTTTAATAATTAGAACTGATATATATATGACTATTGAAATGTGAAATTGCATATATTCATTATTATTATTATTATTATTATTATTATTATTTAGGTATATAATAAATAAATTGCTAAATATTCATAACAATTATAAATTATCTATTCTAAATATACCATTTAACGAATTAAAACTTTAAAATTAAACAATAAACTCAATTCAATTGATATTTATATTTATATATTTAAAGTATTTTCACTTTCAAATTATTTTTCTTCAAATTATTAAAATAAGAAGGAACACTCTCACGCGTAACCCTTCGAATTTTCTTAAAAGGTTCGTTGAGCGCAATTAAAAAAAACATGAAGTGGAACAAAAGTGCTTTGATGTAAGAAGCAAGTGAGTTGTTAATTAAGTGACGAGCCATCAGATTAAGCTTTTGACGCAGCGTAGGTTTCAGACTATGGTTCCTATGTGCTTCGAATTAAAAATATGTGGTTGGTTCTAATTAATTGCATTGAAAGACCATAAATAAACATGTTTCTAAACTCCTGTCAGGTTTAAGTAACAATGGTTTGGGTGGGGTTAGAATTTAGCCAAGAGAACGCGTGCATCTCATCATTTCTTCTGTCTCTTCTTCTCCAACCAAAAAAAAAAAAAAAAATTGTGGGGTTAAAGGGCATAGTCTTTTACTGATATAACTACCATAATTTATCAAGACTTTATCAAATACAATTTAACGTAAAGTCTCACTTAAGTATGATTAGACCGACCGTTTTGAAGGTGAGTCCTTGCTTCGTATTAATAATTATTACAATAACAAATCATAAAATCTTAATTCGATGACAAGGTTTTCTGGTTTTCTCACTTATGAAGTAACATGAACTGACTAAGACACCTACATAAGTAAAACCATTGAATCCCAACAACCCCACAATCCTCGGCCATTGTCAAATGGAACGGGTACAAAATTCGGTTCGTTAAGGATTCTGAACGTGAGTAGTGGTTGAAAAAGAATCCCATTATCATAAATCTTTTAGGCCCACACCACTTGCCTTCGTATCAAAATCAAACCTATTCCTCACAAAAGCTGGCATAAAATCCTAAACAGTTAGTCTTTACGATATCTTTCAAGTCTTCGGAATCTTTGAAGTTTTGTGTTCAAATAGCATGAACTTACTAACTTCACCAATTTCATTTTTTTAGAATAAATCATAATAAAATAGGAATAGTTTGAAACATTTCTTTGTATATTATTTCAAAAAATTTTAATGGGTAAAAGACATCTTCTATCTCTTAAATTCTTGAAAATAATTTATTCTAATTTCCAACTTTCTTAAAAAAACTTTTTTTCTTCGATTTCACTCAAAAATAATAATAACGAGACAAACGTAATAAACTAATTAATTATCACTAATAAGATAATCTTAAATTAGTTATGAAATTCAGCTTGAACTATTTATAATAAATTATTAATTTAACTCAAATTTAATTATTTCAAT
>JAOQMP010000009.1:27734436-27747774 GCA_027563575.1 Erythroxylum pedicellare | reverse complement strand
TTCAAATTCTTCAATTTTATTCAATCTTTAACCGATTTTACAACGGTCTAATATTAATTGAATATTTTAAATTTTAAACATCTTGTCTTATAGTTATAAAGTTCAATATTCTTTAGACAAATTTAGGTAGTACATAATTTTTAAAATACTCTTTATAAATTAAGGGTAAGATTGTGTACTATAAAACCTCACCAAATCCTGCGCCTCAGCGAAATTTCTATTGGGTATTGTTGTAATTTTTATTGACCATTTATGAGTTAGAATATTTTATTTTAATTTAATTTGAAATTTTCTCAAATATTTTATTTAAAATATATAATCAATATTTTATTACATATATGTGTATATGTGTGTGTGAGAGAGACATTTTGTGTAATAAACTGTGAATTGTGAATTGTGAAATTGTGAATAAGAGTTGACGATAAATTATTCAAAGATTATAAAAACCAATAAAATTATAAGATTTATGCTTAATTTATATGTATTTAAATTTTATTTAAATACATATAAAGTGAAGTATATTCATTTATAGTATTTTTGAATGTATTACAACAAACATGTGGATCATGCGGTTAAAGTAAAGATTGATGATAGTGATAGACTGCTTTAACATTTTTTTAAAACGTCAGCATTTGCTTTTCATAACCTATCTATTGTCTACTTTATTTGGAACTCGCTGGTTGCTGCCTAAAAGCTAAATATACTTGACTTTATGAGTTGGAATGATATATTTAAATCAATCACTTGTTATTATGAGGAAAGTACATAAATCTCATAAATGAATATATTTTCGTACCTCCATAGCCATTGTTGACATAATTTTCTTCTGATTAATCAAAAACGTTTACAAGAGAATTCAAGGAACCAACAGTTCCCAAAACAAAACCAGAAGAAAAGACAAGAAACAAAAGCGTGCCGTGGAGGTTGAGCGAACTTGGGCGTAGGGCGAGGGTTCCCATGCTGGGGGCTAGAATCATGGAATAAAACAACTCCTGATTCTCCTCATCGGACACTTTCATTAGAGATGCATTAAATTTATACTTACAACTTTGAGATGTCCTAAGTTGGCTAAAACAAAAAGGATGAAATAATATTATTAAAGAGTTTGATGCTTTACATATTGTCTTGATGTTAAAGAATTCAATCTCTAATCAGTCTACTTTAAGCCTTATTATTAATGATTAATTAATGAGACAAAATTATATGAAGTAAATTGAGTTTTCTTTTACTGGAATGTTTGAAAACTAAAATTTCTGTATTCTTATTTGACAATAACGAATTGCATTAACTGTTAACTAATTCTGTAATCAGTTAGTTGATAGTAGATTATATCGGTTGATTTTAAGATTTTTTGATAAACTTAATTTTTTAGTATTAACTGTTTATATATTAAATGACTTATGAAATCGAGACTTTAAAAAACGGTAATTTATAAAAAATATGAATATTATATCTTAGTATTTTCTTCGAATATTTTAATAAAGATTTAAATTTTAGATACTTAATTTTACAAAAATTAAGTCTATAACTTTAATAAAAAACATAAAACATATAATAATAATAATAACAACAATAATAATAACAATAGGAACAACATCTCTCTCGGTCTATATATATATATATATATATATATATAATCACTTCTATTACCTTTTATGTTATAAACAAAAACTTGTATTATAAATAGATATTTTATGTTATAGTTTCGTTTCCTCGTCATTTGTACCCTTGGGCTTACTTACCCTGACAGTGAACTGAAAGGACCAGGGCCTTACGTTGTTCATCGGAAAGGGCCACATTATGTTATTGTACTGATTCTATTTGTAGTACTAACGATGACTACGGTCTTTAATGTTAAGTGATTTAAAATAATTTAAATGAAAATCAGTATTAATATAAATTACAAAATTAGCTTTTAAAAATAAATTAAAAAAGATCGGCTCTTCTAGCCTATTTTTAAATTTATTAGATTTTCTTATAATTTAACATATTATTAATAGACTTCTAATTTTAATTTTATAACACTCATTCTTTGTATTATTAATTTCTATTAAAAAATATAATTATTATCCAAAACTATATTATTTTTAACACGTAACACTCTACTTAGTGTTACACAACATCACTTTGGAATTCATTATTAACATTTATAAAAGAAATTAATGACAGAAAGACTTGTGTTATAAATTTTAAAGCAAAAAAAATTATTAATAACTTTTAAATTTTAAAAATATTAATAATATATCAAATTATAAAGTTTTACCCTTTAAGTAATTTATAGCAATTATTGTTTAGATGTCAAGTGTGAGTAGAAATTTCACATTAAAAAGAGATGAAATTAGTGAATGACATATAAGTAGAAAAGATCCCTAATGCCTTAAGATTTTGGGTTAAAATGTGATGTCAAAATTGACGAATATGTTCTTTTCCTAGACCCATGATAAAGATCTCTCATAAAAGTGGGCACCTCAAATCTAATAGGTGGTATCCCCAGATCCAACAAATGATATTAGAGTTAATGGTTCACTAAGGGACGAGTATAGAGGTGATAGTCAGATCCCGTAATTACTTCCCTATAAAGAAGAGCAAAGAGACTCCTGTGAGCCCAGACCAATAGAGTATAAGGACTCTTAATAACGCTATATACTCGAGCTATTAAGCAAAAAGACTTTCGCTGAAGGAGGAGTTTAAGCTCAATGTAAAAGCTCACAATTAAGGGTAGAATATTGTGATGTCAAAAGAGATAGAAGTAATAAACAATATATAAATAGAAAAGACTCATAAATTTAATCCTTAAGATTTTGAATTGGAGTATACTGTTTTCTTTGGCTGAACATCTTCCATGAAATTATATCCATATTCAACAATTATAACTCATCCTAAGAGAAGACAACATTCTCATTGGTTCTTTTGATTCTATTAGGATTTGGATATGTACGCGATGGGTTCGGTGATGGAGTTGGGCTTTTAGCATTGATTTCCTGAAGGAGCTATCCTTACTAGAGACACACACTTGACCTATAGGATTTAAATTTAAATTTAAATTAAGAAAATTAATACATTCCAATTCGAATTTATTCAAATTTCTGGTATATTTACAAAGTCTTCATATTTTTACTGTGTCGAATTATAGGTTTTTTCATTATAAATTTAATTTATTAAAACATAAATTAAATTAATTTAAATTCAACATAAAATTACAGATATATCAATATTTTAAATAAATTAAACCTTAATTTAACTTTTTAAAATTTAATATATTTAAACTCAAATTTTGAATTAAGTATTTTTTAATAACCAAAATTAAAAGAAAGCATATAATCATAATTAAAATTTGATTTGTTCGATTAAATTCTACTTTAATTTTTATGAATTTTCAAAATATTTTAATAAATTCAGTTACAAATTTATTTATTTATTTTTTATACTCATTTAAAATTAATATAAAATGGAATCATTTTCGACATAAGATTTATTAAAAATGTCAACAGTTACATCTCTGGATAAACAATGAGGCCTCACAAATTCTTACATCTAAATGAAGTCGACATATGGGAAAGTTTTACAAACTTGAAAAAATAAAAGAAGAGTGAAATTAATATATCAAATTAATTAAATCTTCCAAGCTAATAGAAACTCCTAGAGATCAGGAGCTGGATTTCTTCAGCTGTTTTCTGCGACTAGCAAACACTTCGCCGTGTCTCATTAGCCAAAACCTCTCTATTTCTTCAGCTTTACGACCTGCAATTCTTCCCGCGATCAGACCCCACCTGTAAGTTTAGTTTCCTCATCATCTCTAAACAAGAAAACTTGGCTAACATGCAGCAGCTTTGGAAAAGAGTTAGTACCAGCCAACTGAAAGTTTGAAACGAGTCATTAAAAGATAATGTAATGTGGATTTGGCCAGTTCTCTATCCTATTGATTTGTAGCATTGCTATGTTAGGTTTGTCCTAGGAAAAGTGGAGTGCTCTTGGCAGTAAAAGAAAAAGAAACGAAACCATATTTCTGTCTGCAGCAACAGTTTTCATTGGCGTGGGAAAGGAAGGGAAGTGCGTAAGGTTCTGATTATATTTTCCTCTACCTGTCTCCAACGAGCTTATGCATTCTGTAAATGAGATCTTCCTCTTGTTCTGTCATGTTAATGAACTCCCATTCAATACTGCTAACCTCTGTGTACAGAAGACAAGAAGAAAGAGAGCTTTAGCCAAACAAAAAAGATGAAATCAAAGAATCCATAAAAGAAACAATGCATAGCAGAAATGGAAAAGGTAAAGAAGCAAAACCCACAAAAGATTTGGCAGAAGGAGAAGGAAAGAGATTAAGAACAGAGGAAAACGTGGGAGTAGAGTGCAAGCAACTCACCTTCAGATGAACAGTTTGACGTTTTTGCTTGTTTCCGGCGACGTTTATCCATACAGTAATTTGCTATAAGATGTTCAGATAAAGACAATATTGAACAGCACCAAGAAAGAAATGGATTGGAGGGAAACGGCAGAAAGATTTGTGAGTTTTACAGGGGTTAGGAGGATGGAGAATTAATGGCTTCACAGTAACCGGAAATTTGGGACTTTAAGATTACGAGTAGGTAGGCATAGGGAGACGAGCTAGAAGCCTCCCCTTGGGAGAACCAAAGTTATGAACGACAGATCTTACCAAACATACAAAAGAAAGTTGTTTGACTTGTAGTTGTCCCTCTTAACGATGAATATACCAATTTCAGGATCATGCTCAGGCAAGTGAAATGACTCTGCCATCCTCCTCCTGGTACGAATCTGATATGAGTAAATAATAAATACCTCGTATGCTTAACTGGATGTCCCTGACTTACCATAAAGTTCAAACTCTAGGACTGATAAAAAAGTGGGTTTGACTTAGAGTTCATTAAATTTTAGGCTTATTCAGAAGAATGTTAGGGTACATTTAATTTAAGATTTTTAAAAATTGAATTTCGATTACTTTTTCAAAGAGAAAATGGACAGGATAAGCATAGAAAAGTCCATTTGTTTTGCAAGTCTTGTGTAAAAGAGGCCATTTTTACGTATACTCCGCAACCTCAGCTGAACTACCAATCTCTAGCTAACGCTGCACAAACGAAAGGTCACCCTTCCCAATGCTCCAAAACAGCTCCTTCCTGAGAGAGGCTAAAAACCCTTTTTTGTGTGTCCTTTTCATTTTGACCTTGCGTTTCATCCAAACCCGTACCGACTGACGCTCTTAGCACCAAACATGTCGTATCATATGTCGTATCTAACAGTTCTTCGCTGAAAGATTCGTCCAAATCTCCACGTCTCGTCCTATTCATACAGAAATCGACCGTGCAATAAGAGACAAGGCTTGACAAGAGGTTGGGCTTCAGACGTAGCCGCTGGTCCAACCACCAAACTTGAATAGATAAAAGAATACAGAAGAATTCGATATCAATCAATTCGTTTTGTCAAAGAATCATAATCTTAAGGAAGAACATATTGCCTGTGTCCCGCACAAAAATGATATTTTTTCTTTTCATGTGTGTTTGAACTCTTCCACTTACTGAACAAGCCATATCATTGCAGAAGTAAGAGTTGAACATCAACTAAGACTACAAGAGCAATTTTACAAAAACAGTAAGATTGGTTGTGGCAGCCCACAAATCATCCATCTCATGACTTCGTAAACCTTATCTTATAAAAACATCTAAAGCTATAGGAATTTTGTATAGCAGGAAAAAGGAGTGCACCCTCCGAATACAGCTTCAGAAATTCCTGGCCTGAGAAGACACAGGCCTGGCCTGAACAGTTCAGTTAAAACTTCAGGGCTGGGATGGGGAAGGAGAGCTTGGAGGCTTCAGATCGGGATACTGCAAACACAGGAAAGGCATTCATCTATTCACTACAGCTTAAACCAACAAAAAAATGTATTCACTGACAAAACTTGCTGAGGTGCTTTGAGAATTACATATGGATATGGTGACCGTGAGTTGGAGAATTTGGATTCTGATTCTGCCTTAACTTCAACTTTGGGCACCGAATTTATTTGCAGAGGCTCTTCAGGAGTTTCTGATTTCTGTACATTTTCAGACGCAGGAGGTTCTGAGACTGCCTCCGGAGGTGCAGGAAGACCCTTACCAGTGTCTGTTGTTGGTAGAAGAGCCGAACCAATTTGCTATAATACGATTTAATAACAACAGGTTGAGTTAAAAGATAAGCATATATCTTCAAAGAAATCACAGAATTATGCTTACAAACCTTTACTTCATCAACAAGCTCTTTAGGTGCCACCTTTGTGTTCAAGAATTCATCTACTTGCTCCAATGTTTTCTTCCTGTCCTGTATAGAAAAAAAAAATCTAATGCGAGAACTAAAGCTGGTTTTTGTTTACAATTACAAGATCAAAGATTTAAGGACTCGAGCTTTGTCCAAATGGATACTCAGATGCTATCTCTTAGGAAATGCCTCTATCAGGTTTAGAAAGGTATGGAGGTACCTCTGCAAATAGGAGTTTCTTGCTGGCAAACTGAATAATAGCAGCGGAGCCTAATAACTGGAGTATTGTTTCCACCTGAAAAGTTTCATCCATAAATGTGAAAATTGTAACTTGGTGCACAAAAATCTTAGTCAGCCGAAAGACAAGAAAAAGAGTAACAGAAGTAGACCTACTTTATGATTTTACTTATTCCAAAAAGTACCCACAGAAACTTAATTAAAATATATATTTTCGCATCTTTAATATCAAAGGTACATTTTTTAGTACAATTTTTTAAACCATAAAGATATTTCTCTGGAAAAAGTGAAATTACATACAAAGTTGGTATCTTTTATCCCCATAAAGTTACTAAATAATGGATCAGAAGTGAAAAGACTGCAAAACCAACCTCAGAAAATGCCAATGCACCTAAACCAGCAGCAACTGCGATCCCTAAGGTAACTGGCACGGCATCAGCGCCTTCCTGCAACATAATATCATGAATAGAACTGTGAAGAGAGTTTACAGGAATATAGAGACATATGGGTCAGATTCCCAACAGGAAAGTGATGTGAGAATTTAGCAACACTTGAGGCGGGACGTATCAGGTTGTTTTGTATATAAACCATTCTTTATCTTTGTTCTTAGCCCGATGTGGGAATCCTTAATAGTTATATAAATAAACAATGGAATAGCGAATGAGGAGACTACATACCTCAAAGGCACTGCTGATGCCATCTGTGATAGCATCAAGGCTTAATGCTTTCTTAGGAGAAGACCAAGGGAGGCCACTATTCTGCAAAACAAGATTTCACCTCAAATTTTAATGTCTCTTTTTTGTATCAGATGGAAAAGTTTAACATTCGACCCAAAAACGTGAGGAATGTTAAAGAAAAGCTCCAAATACCATCCATCCACGGGGTCCTTCAGCACCATCTTTTATTGCATAAGCAGCTTTGAATCCATTAACAGTGACCAATTCGGCAACCACTTCAGAATTCCCATCATATCTGGTTTATTCATTCATGTAGGCTTCAGAATTTGTATATAGTAGCAAACAACTATTAAAATCTGATAGTATCTTCTGGTTTGTAATGAAATCACAAAATAAGATCCAAAATGGTACGAGTGATTGTGCATGAATGGAAAGTAAAAAAAATTTCTGCATTCTACAACGTATATTGGCTAACATAGGTACAAGGTACTCTTTTTTTTTTTTTAGCAGCACAATGTACTGAGTTTATATGAATCATTTATAACAAACATAACCAGAATTCTTATGCTACATATTGGCAGCTCAGCTCATAAAATTGAACTCGGAATTTCACATTTGTAGTCAGTGAATCTAGTTCCAAACTCAGCCAAATTCCAGGAAAAAGGGGGTAATTGACGCATTCCAATTCCTGAATCAGTTGTATCTTGATGAACCAAGTTTTTTCCTACTTGGTGACTATACATTGATAAGAGCAATGAATTCAAAGTAAGATATGGATGAGGTAAATCTTACTTGTCTAGGATGATCAATGTAGTACTTTCTGGTTCCTTAAACTTCAAAGATAGCCTCTTCAGGAAACCTTGTTTGTCTTCAACTTTGTAAAAGATCGACACCGGCTTCTTACTCAATCCCCTGACATCAGGCGCCCCCACTTGTCTAAACTCCGGCGGAGCTCTTATATCAAGTAACTGCGCATTCACGTCATCACCCAACAACTCATAAGCTTTTCTTGCAGATTCAACACCCCATGCCTTTGAACTCTTAAGAACCTGGAATAAAACCAATGGAACTGCCAAAGCTGTCACACCACCAGCTATAACTGTTGGGTTTTCTTCTGAATACCTGATGAATCTATCAAAAACTCCGTTTAAATCAAAGTCTGGTATAGAAGACCGTACTGTCTGCTCTAGAGCTCCCTCATATGTTAAAGCTTTTGCCAGTCCTGTACTAAGAACTGAGGAAAGTAGAAGCAAACCCCCATTAAAAGCCCTTGATAAGCATTCTTGTAATTCTGGTAGCTTTGTGCTTGAAGAAGCAGAGGCAGAAAATTTGAGTGATGTTGTAGGCAGAGCTGAGATTCTGCTAGCTATTCTTCTTCTCTCGCAAAGAACAGATGCTGGAATTAACCCTGCAGCATTGAGGGCCTCCATGGCATAATTCTTTGTCAAGCTGAAACTTCAGACAGCATCAAAGATCAAACTTTTTATTTTCTTCAATAGGTAGAGTTTGTCTGCTTGCTTGCTTGTTCTTTCTAGGATGACTGATGGAAGATGAACAGAGATGACAAGCCATTTAGCTTCGCTGGTGCACTTTGAGTGGGGAGAGGTGCTTACATGGCACAGGATATGGATATCCAGGCCACTCATTGCACGACACGTGTACTTGAGATGAGAGTTGGACAGTAGTTTGCCGGATGACTTCAAAAGTCGTGTAATTGTGTGGTTGAAATGGAAGAGGAAAGTTTTGGGTAGTACTGTCGTATACAGAGTAGTACAGGTCATTCCTAATTGGAAATTTGCTCTGTTTTTGGAGTCTGGACAGTAATCGTCACTACATTTACAGCCTCTTGCGATTTGCGAACTTACGAGAAGTTGTCTGCTTGAGATATAAAAAGAAAAGTTTGGAACGATTCGATCTGAAGTCTATGGATTACAAATCTGGCCTGATTTGATTAAACCCCGCTTTAAAAAATAACATGTTTTATTCAAGCCTTACAAAGAAAACCTGGGAGCAATTAGAACCAATGAAGAAGAATTATGTTACATGAGAATACACAAAAATGGTTAAGTGAAAAACTGAGGCAAGTAAAGAAGAAAAGGCCTCCTATAAAAGATCAAAAAAGTAATCTAAACCTTGTCCTATTTCCCAAATTGAAATACCACATCCCCATAATCGAGCTTCTTCTAGCCGCATTGAAACAGATGTCAATGTTGGGTAGAACACTGCATGTTTCAACTGTTCATCATCTACATAAAGGAAAAAATGCTCAGCACTGTTATTTTCCCATTGCAATTTAGGCTTATGCTTCTCCAGCAATGAAAGGTAATCCCTTCCGGTGATCGCTCCGCCCCCAGAACCTGCAGTTTTACAGCAGATTAGATGTCCCTAACAAATGCCACAACTAAATTGATCAGAAGATGATGAAATGACCTCTGGAACACACTACTTGACATGAACAATCAAGTTTGAGAGTTCAATGTGAATTGTATATCGTATCTTAGGTCATGACTTGCTGGTTTATATTACTGGTTGGAAGACTCAGTAGGCCGTAAATGATGCAAATGGCAACAAGTGAAGAAAATAAGCAAAAAGAAAGGACCTCAATTAGAGTTCCTATTAAACATTTGTTGCTGTCTTCTCCATGTTTATCTAAGCAAACTACGGATTTCTCCACAACAATCACATTAAGCAATACACAAGGATACAAACAAATAGTATAAAATGTACCTCCTGAAAGGACAAAATCATTCCCATATAAGTTAATGCCAAGGAATATCTTGTGCACTAAGGTTCCTGCAGTGTAGGGATTGGTACCAAGAAGCAGTTTTAATGTGAAACGGATCCACTTCAATGGTGCATTTGGACCTGGATTAGGAGGACCTGAGAAGTCATATGTCATAAGGGAGAAACCATCCACAGCATCAGTCAACCTCTGCAGGTCATCTGGGCCAAGGTCATGCGCTTGAAGCTTCTCTGAACGTGGTGGACCAATAACATAGATCAACTGTAAATGTTTCCCATTATTCCTAGCTGAGCTCACAGAATGTAGTGCATTCCCAAGTTGTTTGATAAACTCAAGTGCCTGGGCGTGAGCAAGAAGGAATAATCAAGAACATATAAACGATTGGATCATTTTAGTAAGTTCAGGTTCCAGTAAATGCTTTTTACATGAAAAGGTACAAACCAGGACATAATTACTTGATTGGGCGTGCAATAACTTCTAGATAAGGCATGAATGTATAACATGTTTCTACATATTGCATGTCAAGAAACCACTGTTGGCTAACATTTAGCCGTGCCTATGATAATACTAAAGGTCAGATCCTACAAATTAATGTCATGTAAATTGTCACCTTATTCCTCATTTCAGGGTCATGCAAGACACCATAAGCAGTCCACGTAGACCAAGATTCAAGTATAATGCCATCGTAAACCATTTCCCTGAACATACATGTGAAACAAGCAACACACAATCAATGAAAATTAGACCCCAGTCAAATAAACCTTTTTATCATTATTGAAAATTCTTAGTGATTAAGACCTGTCTATAATCTTGTTTTACTTAAGAATTAAGAATGTCGAGAAGAAACAGAAGACTTACTCGCACTCTGACACTATAAGCTTAATAGCTTTGTCTCTCAGTTTCTTCTTTCTAAGCAAATCCATTGGCAATGCTTCGAGAACAACTCTAGGTAACACCTACAATAGAAAACACAAATTTTGCACAACAGATAAAAGACTTCGATTTAAAAGACCTATACAACTTCACAGAAGATAAAACTGATTAGTAAACATAGCCAAGAACAAGAATAAGCCTTAAGCTTTTAGGGATTAAATGATCACTTCCAATATTGAACCTCTAACAACATCCTAATATTGGTGTTCATCCCTTCATAATTGGCAGATTTAGGGGTTTTGACAGGATGAAGATATGTTACACATAAACCAGTTAATTCATGAAAACCACCCAAGTTTGTCTGTTTGCTTCATTCATATTTGCAACCAAAGAAAGAAGTCATAGTAGTTTTAGTTACCAAAGCATCTCCGTTCCTTCTAAGCTCTGAGATCCAACCTTGATCAGCGTTATGTCTTCCCTCCAGTACCAAATTCTTGCCTTGGCTAGCAACCCAAAAGAACAAAGATGAACTCATTCTCACAACAACAATCGCAGTTGAAAAGACCAATTCTTTCTTATCCAAACTCACGCATACCTCTTCAGATCATACCATACGGGAGATAAATGTGTAAACTTGTTGGTGAACCGTTTTGCCATTTCGTAGCCCTTTGAGTTCCTGCAAACTGAACCACATAAGCGGATACTCAACCGAAGTTCAAAAATCACAACAAACAACTAAGAACCTACCAAGGAGTAATATAGGCCAATGCAGGATAGGTATAATGCCTGTGAGATTCATTGCTTGAAACTTTATAATTCCCCTGAAATATGATAACTTTAAAGATTTAGATAAGAGCCGCCAAGAACTGTACAAAAGCACAATCTCGTCATCGTCTTCTTACAGCGAGGATTTCCAGGTAAGTTAAGTCTGTCTCAAAAAGGCCTTCCACTTCTGTATGTGAAACTGTTACCGTGTCGTTCGTCTTCGGTCCGTACTTGATACTGTAAACGAGTACAGACACGCCGGGAATTATGATGAAGAAGAGGATGAAAGTGAAGATGAGCTTGCCATCGGCCGCCCATGACTCCTCAAACTGATCAACTCCAGTGGCCGTGTCTGTTCGAGTTCGACGGTGATCAGAACTCGGAGCGACTCGGCGATCTCTCCTCTTCGCCATTTAGACTTGCCTCGGATTATGAAACATTAACAGGGTCGAGCAATGGAAATGGCACTGGAATCTAAGAGTAACGACGTCGCTTTGCAAACAAACTAGGGTTTGGGCCTGAAACTGCCTGAACAAAAATATATACATATGTGTGCCTAAAATGACATCGTAGGTAGGAAAGGAATGGGCGGGTCGGATCTGGGGCCATTTAATGCCTAAAACTCTGAAATCCAGTTGGTGTTCTGATCCAACAAAACAATGCGTTTTTCACCAATTTCTTCAAATTTAATTTTAATTTATTAAGTTCGAATTGAGTTTAATCTTTTTTTGTATTTTCTACCATAAGCTATGGTTATCCACAATTTTCAGATTTTGATTTTTTCTATACAATTTGAGTTTTTTTTATTACTTGAAAAGATTTTACATTATTGAAAGCAAAATTTTATAATCAAATATATAGTAATTTTTAAAATAAACGCATTTTGTAACACTTTGATTAAAAATAATGGTATAATACACTTAATATAAATATTATATGTAGATTAATTAAATGTTACTGACATAATAATTCAAATCTAAATCACCTCTTAAATTTGATTTTAATAAATTAAATTTGATTTAATAATTTAAGATAATTATAATAAATTATTAATTTATCTCGAATTTAATTATTTCAATTTAAATTTAATAATTATGTTGAATTGTCGGATAAGCAATATTTGATTGTTCTATATATAATATTTATAATACCTATTTTTCATCATTAATTTTAAATCAAAAATAAGAAAAAGATTCTCTTATTGTAATTTATCATAATTTTATTTAAATTATCTACAATACAATTGCCAACCTACAAGGTGATTCATGAATTATTAGAAGTGTAGTTGTATTTTGATTTGATTTTGGTTGGGTGTATATAATGATTTATAAAATAATATTAAATATTTTGTTGAAAAGCAAAGGCATTTAGTTTTTCTGTCTGTATAACAATCTCTTTACTAAGTATGACCTTTTGATTAAGTTCTTGTTTGCATGGGTTTTTGGAAAGTTAATAAGTACTTTTCTGGACCACAAATTAAATCTTTTGTTAAGAAAAATAAGTGTTTGGTTGTAAAATAAAAAATTACTTTTTAAATATATATGATTTTTTTGGCAGCTAAAATATAGCTTTTTAAGAAAATTAAATTTGGAGCTTCTCAAAAAAGCCTCTCAAATGACTTTTTCAGGGTATATTTTTTAGATTAATTAATGAGTCTATTTTTTAGTCCCTTTTGTTCTTGTGTTTTACACATAACTCCTACAATACTCACAAACTCATTTTCATGTTTACTCAACTTGATATTTATTTTGGGATTCATATAATATTATTTGACTTTTTATATGTTTTAATATTTATTTT
>JAOQMP010000009.1:27718224-27734336 GCA_027563575.1 Erythroxylum pedicellare | reverse complement strand
AAAATGACTTTTCTGAAAGCTAAAATATAACTTTTTGATAAGCTCAATTTTGGAGCTTTTTTAAAAAATACTTTTTCAGGTAAATTTTTCAGATCAATTAATGAGCCTATTTTTAGTCCCTTTTATCGTTATGTTTTACACATAATTCTCACAATATCCACGAACACATTTTCATGTTTATTTTGTGATTTATATAATATTATTTGATTTTTTATATGTTTTAATATTTATTTTTGATATTAGTCTTACTTATATTATAATCCATATAAAAGATTGGGTTCTATATATTTTTATTTATGTTTTATATTGTTTAAAATTATATAATAATTAATATATTGTGCTTTGCATGTTGTTTAATATATTTAAATAATATTTATATGCATAAATAATTTTTATTACAAAATAAAATATAGTTAAATTTTAAAATATTTTTTATTTTAATGTTGCCAAATAGTTTATTGTATGAAGCTCTTTTTAAAAAGCTCTTTTTTAAATGATAGTCAAACAATTAACTGACTTCTTAAAAAAGCTCTTTTTAAAAAAGCTATACTGACAAAAACTCTACTAACAAAAGCTCAACTAATATAAGCTCATCTAAATGGGCACGTAAACTCGGAAATTATAAACGTAATGTCTACCTGAAAAAGCTAAAATGAAGGGCTTTTTTGAAAAGCTCCAAATTTGAACTTCTTAAAAAGTTGTATTTTAACTTTTAAAAAAGTCATTTCTATTAAAAAAAATACTTTTGAATTTTACGACCAATCACTCATTTTTTTTAAGAATAACTTTTGCGATAGAAAAAAGTGCTTTTTTGACCTCAAAAAACTGAACCAATCAAGCACTCAATCTCTTGAAATCTCTATACAGATATCACGAGATTAAGTGATAGACAGGATCGAGTTCATATTGTAATTGGTTTTTTAATTTAAAAAAATCTAAGTTTAAAAATGGAAACTTAAACTTTAGCTATTAACTAACTTCAGATAATGTCCACTTCAAAGCAAAATATCTATTGATATATCTTAAATGAATGTTACATGTTTGTATGTTGATGAGAAGACATCAAAAGCTTGTCTTAAATGTTTGTTTATTGATGAGAAGACATCAAAAGCTTGTCTTTTTTGCAATTCCAAAACAATTGGGACAAAATTAAAATGGTCCCTTTAATTAAATTGACCAATTTATGGAATCAAGGAGCATATGATTTTGTGGGTGTAAGATTTTAGACTATATTTAGTTGGATGTAAAGTTTTAATAGAATGAAATGAAATATAATTAAATGATTTATAATGGAATGGAATATAAATAGACGTAATATTAAAAATTGTTGTTTAAGAGGGATAGAAAGGTTAATAATGTAATACAGTAAAATGTTGTTTGGAAGAATGGTTCATAATGTAATTTACTGAAATGTTGTTTATTATTTTACATTCCATCATAAACTCTCTAATCGGATGTATCTTATTTTTACTATTTATAATGAAATATGATGTAATGTGAAACCCTTCCCTTCTATCTTATTTCATTTAAATTATTGCCAGTTGTTAGTAATGATCACCATATGTTTTAACTAATATCTATAAATATTTTTAATAAATATTGATTATGACTTAGTCATAAGAAAAGGCTTTGTAAATAAATTTCAATATAAAATATTGTCTTGAAGTTTATTAAACCTTTTAAAGATTTTAGATTAATTGACGATTGAGTTCGTTGTGCAGCTAAAATGTAAATGAATATTGATTATCTTATTATAAAAAGAATACTAATAATTATTTACTTTTTCGATACTCATTTTGGCCATACTCATAATTATACTAAAAACTATTATACGTATAAAAAACAATTCTAACGCGCTCCACGAAATTGAAAAATTGAAAAGTTTAGATTCAAGGAAATAAGAAGAAGATAATAGATTTGAATTAACTAAAATTAAATCTGATACGTAGGTTTTAAATTTATCTACTAGACTTCACGAAGAACTTATCTCGAGCAACTTAGATAACGAGTAAAGAACAGATCAAGAAAGTTGTTTATGATCAAAATCACGCCACAATCTGATTCGGTTGATAAGTGATGTTCAATTCTTAAGTTGAAAAAAACAAGAGGAGTTTCTCCTATCAATATAGCCGACATCACACACGAAACAATATGATCAAAAAAGTTTTCTTCCAAAATCCTAAAGCATAAGTATTTATACTTATGCTTAATGACTTGGGCTTAAAATATATGGAAGCTCAAAATATAAATAAGTCCAAAATAGATCATAAGCATGCTTTTAAAGGTTTGGTTTTATTGAGATGCCAAGTCTGATCATAAGCACTCCTCCTCTTGGGCTTCAAATGACGAAAAATAGGCCAACACAATGGTCTTCAAGTTTCAGCTGAATTCAGTCCAAGGATTTGAGACGAGTGGATCAATTTGAGCTGTGATCCAACTAGCTCTCCTCCAATAGACTTAGCTAGTCTCATCCCCTCCATAAATTGGCCCATATGCACATAGAGAGCTTCCTTGAATCTCTCGATCCTAATTTTAAACATAGGTCCAATTGGAATGACAAGCTCGCCCCCGTCACGTACGTCATTTCTATGGTAATTCTTACTCCTGCTCACATCAAATTTATAGTTCATTCAAATTATTTAAATTAATTTTAGAGCAATCCTATTAATTTAAAGAATATATTTCAATGAAATGATCATCATAATTTTTTCGATTTTTCACATTATAAAAATTAATATTTTAAAAATTGAAACAGAAGTTAAGTCAGTAAGATAAAAAATTTAAGATGAAAGGTTCAACTGCTATTAAATTGTTATAAAATATACTAAAATTTGAATTAAATTAAAATTTTTAAACATAATTAAAAGAGATTATCCTTATCATCAAAGAATTTGAAGTGCAATTAAAAAATAGATTGTTAAATAAAAATTAATTATTTTATTTTAATTTATAATTTTTATTAATTTATAAAAAGTAATCAATTATTAATTAGTTTTTAAATTTAACTATAATAGTTATTAAAATAAATTAAATTAAAAATTATACTAAAAATTAAATAACTCAAATTTTTATTATTTAACTGACTTAAGCGGTTGAATCTTTCCATCACCATCAAAAATAAACAAGCGAAAACGAAATAACTACAAACATGTAATAAACACTGCCCTCTTTTTGACTTTTGGAACAGGAAATCAGGAAGTCAAAAACTTCAAAACGCACCGCATTTATCCAAAATATGCTATGTAATTATAAATTCGAGCCTATGAAAGGCACGAATAATGACGTCTGAAACTGTGCGTTTCAATTGCCTTGGTCAGGGGCCCCACATGCCCCACCGCAAGAAGATAGAAGCTTATCCTCAAAATATCAGGAAGCCATTAGCCAAGCACTTTCTTGCAAGCTTCTTCAAAGACGGAACACAGAATGAGGCCTAAGCTGGCTCACTATTATTCACTCCCAAGCTTTCAATCAAAACCTCCATGGACAAATTTGCTCCATTTCACCACCACTATAACCCCCTCATCCATCAAAACGGTCATTGCCCGCCAATCCAGAAGCCGAAACCAAGAGCTCATAGTTCTCCAACTTCTGTTTCACTTGCTTCAACGGCTACCTCTCTCGCCGCCTCCACTCTCTCTAGCCCTGTAACGTATCCTTCACCAGGCATCTTATCGGGATTTGGGTCCCTAGATGGTTTGAGTGACGTCAGAACTCTGGGTTCAGTTAAAGCAATGCATGCCCAGGTGATAAAATCGAGTGATAAGTGTACTTCAGAGTCCATGGCTAAGACTTTGATTACTTTTTATTTGGAACTTGGTGACTTTAGGTTGGCTGCAATGGTTTTCTTCCTGGGTTTTGCTAGGAATTATGCAATGTGGAGTAATTTCTTGATGGAATTCAAACATTTTGGGGGTGATCCAATTGAAATTCTTGAGGTTTTTAAAGACTTGCATTGCTTGGGGGTGAATTTTGATGGTAGATTGATAACTCTAGTTCTGAAAATTTGCGCTAGTCTGATGGATTTGTGTTTGGGTTTGGAAATTCATGCTAGTTTGATCAAGAAGGGCCTTGAGGGGGATGTCTATGTAAAGGGTGCATTAATGAAGTATTATGGGAGGTGTTGGGGTGTGGATACTGCTAATAAAGTGTTTGATGAAATTCCATATCAAGATAATTTGTTGAATGACGCAATCATGATTAACTTGAAAAACAAAAGATTCGTTCAGGGTGTTGACTTGTTTAAAAGAATGCAGTTTTCTTTCAAAAAAGCCAATGCTGCAACAATTTTGAAGATGCTGCAAGCTTGTGGAAAAGAGGGTGCTCTCAATGAAGGACAGCAGATTCATGGGTATGTCATAAAACAAGCACTGGAATCAAATATTTCCATATGCAATTCTTTGATTATCATGTACTCTAAAAGTGGCAATCTCAAATTAGCTCGATCAGTCTTTGATTTGATGAAAGAGCGTAACTTGTCAACATGGAATTCAATAATCTCAAGTTATGCTGCATCTTGTTATCTTAGTGAGGCTTGGAGTCTTTTACAGGGGATGGAATCATCTGGGGTAACGTCAGACTTAGTAACCTGGAATTGCCTATTGTCAGGCCATGCTCTTAATGGCTTATACAAAGAAGTTATCAAGATTTTGCGAAATATGCAAATAGCTGGTTTTAGGCCAAACTCACAATCTATTCCTAGTATCCTTCAAGCTGTCATTGAGTTAGGCTTCTTTACTTTTGGGAAGGAAATTCATGGCTATGTGTTAAGAAATGGGCTTGATTCCGATGTCTATGTGGGAACTTCGTTGATAGATATGTACCTTAAGAATGACCGCTTGAACAGTTCCCAGTTAATTTTTGATAATTTGAAGAACAAGAATATATTTGCTTGGAATTCATTGATATCAGGGTATTTATTCAAGGGTATTTTCGATGATGCTAAAAGATTGCTCACTCAGATGAAACAGGAAGGTGTTAAACCAGATTTAGTTACATGGAATAGTCTGGTTTCTGGCTATTCAATATGGGGCCGCAATGAGGAAGCATTGGCTGTCATTGATGATGTAAGAAGTTCAGGGTTGACTCCAAATGTAGTCTCATGGACTTCTCTCATATCAGGATGCTCACAGAGGGGTAACTACAGGGAGTCCTTGGAGTTTTTCATCCGAATGAAGCAAGAAGGTATTGAACCAAACTCAACAACTATATCCAGCTTGCTTAGAACTTGTGGAGGCCTTTCTTTGTTGCGGAAGGGAAAAGAAATTCATTGCCTTAGTATAAGAAAATGCTTCCACGAGGATGCATATGTGGAAACAGCACTCATTGACATGTACAGCAAATCAGGCGATTTAAAGAGTGCTTATGGGGTCTTCAGGAAGAGAGAGAACCAAACACTAGCCTCGTGGAATTGCATGATCATGGGATTTGCTATTTATGGTCTTGGCAGGGAGGCAATCTCATTGTTTCAGGAAATGCAGAAAGTCGATATCCTGCCTGATGCCATTACCTTTACCGCTGTGCTCTCTGGCTGCAAAAACTCAGGTCTAATTGAAGAAGGATGGAAATATTTTGATAGTATGGATAAGGAATATGGTATAGAGCCTAGAATTGAACATTACTCATGCATGGTAGATCTTCTTGGTAGAGCTGGTTATCTCGATGAAGCTTGGGACTTTGTTCAAGCAATGCCAATAACTCCAGATGCTTCTATTTGGAGTGCATTTCTCAGATCTTGTCATGTTCAGGGACACATGGAGTTTGCGGAGGTTGCAGGAAAGGAACTCCTTGAGTTGGAACCTGATAATTCTGCTAATTATGTTTTGATGACCAATTTATATGCCATGTCAAACAGGTGGGACGATGTAGAGCGTATTAAAGATCTCATGATTGAAAAGGGAGTGAAAATTCGGCAAATATGGAGCTGGATACAAATTGATGACAGGGTCCATGTGTTCTCAGCGGGAGAGAAACCCCATCCTGATGAAGGACAGATTTATTTTGAGTTGTATCAGTTGGTTTCTGAGATGAAGAAAGTTGGTTATGTTCCTGATATCAACTGCGTGTATCAAAACATAGACGACTTGGAAAAGGAGAAGGTTCTTTTGAGTCACTCAGAAAAACTGGCCATCACTTACGGACTGTTAAACACAAGAAATAGTGCACCCATCAGAGTAGTAAAGAACACAAGAATCTGCCCCGACTGTCATACAGCAGCAAAATTCATGTCCCTGGTGCGGAGCCGTGAGATTTTCCTTAGGGATGGGGTTCGGTTTCACCATTTCAAAGAAGGCAGTTGTTCTTGCAACGATCACTGGTAATGTGCATCTCTTGATTCCAAGTTTTGTATACTGCGAACCATGATTAGAAGTAAACATCTGGGTAATAAAGCGCACCAGGAATCAGTTGACTCTACATTTACTCATCAAAGTCAGGAACAGATGAATGGAGAAACCACGTTGGTCAATGTAAATGTACTTGCACGCTGAGTTTCATTATGTTCCAAAACCTTCTCACAGAAAAGGAAGCAAGCACTGAAAAGATGAAAGTACGTGCATCCATACAAAATCGATGGCAGTGTACAGCCATTTAAGTCTTTTCCAATTATATCAGTACCCAAAAAGGGCCAAAACCTGAGGCAACATCTTCAAGTTCCCATAACCACCTGGAGGAAACTTCCACGGAGAAGTGAAAGAAACCTCATGCTTGATGTGCCTCCGTACACTGGGCCGAGCAGCCAAGTTGGAAGTTGCAAAGTATCACGCACCATTTCAACAAAAAAAGGTTCAGGTGCCACGTCGATATCCCAATTGTATGTTCTGAACAGTGATGGTGTTCGTTGGGATTAAATTCTTTACCGTAACAAAGAATCTTAAACATCAATACTATATTTGTCAATATTTTAAAAAGTAGACCAAACATCAAACTAACCAAAGAGTAAGGTTTAAAGATTCAATAGGTATTAAACTGTTATAAAAGAGTAAGGTTTAAAGATTCAATAGATATTAAACTGTTATAAAACTGACAAATAATAAATAAGAAGTAAAAATTATAAAAGTAAATAAAATTAAAAGATTTTATTGAAATAAAAAATACATCAATATTTATTATTATATAATGAAATAATAATAAATCAAATTGAATAATTTAAACTAAATATGAGTTTAATATAAAACTTGAAATAATAATAAAAATCAAATTTGCATTATTTTAGGTTGCTGTGTCTCATTATTTTTCAAAAATTTCAAATTCTTCAACACTATCTAAAAACTCATAAATTATGCATTAATCTAAAGTATTTGCTTTAATTTTTTCTACATCATTCAAATAAATTACAAATTAATAATATATAAAATCTCAATTATAAGCTTATAATACATTATATTTTTAATTTAAATATCATCAATATCATATATGAACTATCTATCAGTAAATGTTAATAATTTATTTGCTATAACCAACGTTATAAAATTCAGATTGGATCAGTTGGTTCGACCAGATTAAGCACAAATTGGATTGATTTTTGGTTTGAGTTTTACTTTTTAATTGTTGTGAATGAAAACTAGTCAATTAATAATCATTCGGTTAGTTTTCTCTCAACCGTGAAGAACCAGATGCGTCTTCTTCTTCATCTTCATCTTCTATGACTCCCAAACTAGTAATTGCTTGGTCTGCTTGTGTCTGACAACGACTAGATTTCACTTACGCTGGAGCACCAAAAAAATAAGAGAATACCAAATCATAAGGATCAGACTCAAAAGCCATACATCCAAGCTCACATGCATTTATGCTTCCATGTCTAACATAACATCCAGTGAATTTTTAAAAGCCCCAAGCTTCAACTGACTCTGTCGCATATAGGTGAGGCAGCTCCGATGATGGCAAGGTCTATTACACTAATTAAAAAGGTAAGATGCAGCCATAGAAGTCTAGGGAAATGGAGGGTGCAGATTGAAAGATAAACGAGAAAGAAAAAGGCAAAATGATTGACTGAGGAGCAATAAATGCTTCAATAACGATAGGTCTAGCATTTAAGATACTTTCTTATTATATGACTTATTTTTGCTTTAATTATTGTTATGAATTATTTTTATACAAAATTAATAAAATTATTTTTCTTGAGGTAAAAATTATAATAGAGAATATAAAATCATTAAAAAAAGATTTAATAAACTTAACATTCTCTACTGATGTTAAGTTTGATCTAGCATGAAATTTTTTCTTCTTCTTCTCAAGCATATATCTAATATAATTGTGCGTTTTGCGTTAAATATTTAAAAATAGAGAAATTTATAAAATTAAAGAATATCTTGCTGATTTAAGAGTAATATTCCTTTTTGCAAAAAAGCATTATTTAATGTATGTGAGAGAATTGGGAACTATTTGCGCCAATAAGTAAAAAAATAAAATAAAATAAAGAGGCTCATAATTTATCTTTGGAGATGATGAAGTTTCACAAGTATTAAATAAAGGAAAAAGAAAAGATTCTTATTTTCTTCTAGGAATTACTTGTACTTCTCAACCTTGTCTAAAAAGTGTTTTGGTTAATAAGGATGCTTTTTGGGATGTAAAAGAGCATGGGCTAGAGAGTTCTATTATGCACGTATTCCTTTAAATACTTTCAATTCATCATATTTTTCACTTCTTCTGTGTTTTCTGCTTCTTTTGTATTTTACGCTTCTTCTGTGTTTTTCACTTCTTCTGTGTTTTGCACTTCTTCTGTGTTTTGCACCTCTTCTATGTTTACACTTCTTTTGTGTTTTGCACTTCTTCTATGTTTACACTTCTTTTGTGTTTTCCCCTTCTTCTGTTTCTTTTGTGTTTTTCACTTCTTCTGTGTTTTCCTACACACTTAACACACTTAGTTCATTTATTTCTAATATTATTATTATTTGATTGTCACCAAAATTAATAATCGTGAAGTCCTCTTGAATTAACAATCTCCCCCTTTTTGATGATAACAAATAATCATAATTTTAGAAAGATAAAAGTGAATGAACAAATATTATTCAGATAATGAATAAGAAGCCAACAAACATTATACACATGCATATATAACATACACATATGAAAAGAAAAATGTAGTTTTTACTATCTTCTTTTCTTTTCTCTGGTCTCCCCATATGCTACTTCTACTCTTCTCTTCTTTTCTTCTGCTTTTGCCCTTCTTTCTTCTGCTTCTGCTCTTCTTTCTTCTGCTTCTACTCTTCTCCCCCTATTTGTTATTAATACAAAACTTTATCGAAGATTCTTCATGATTTCAGAAAACATTTGTTGCATATCAATTCGGATCAACTTGAGGTCTTCTTTAATTAAAAGTCGTAGATAGGTGACTTCCTCATGTAGATCACCCACTAAGTCACTTAGATCATCAATCTTAGCATAAATTTCTTCAATCTCCTTAACTAAGGCTTCCTGAGTCCACTGCTGTGAGTGACTAACTTCTTCCACAACAACAGTAGGAACTTGTTGAGGTATACTTGATGGATAGAAGTTTGTAGCAATAGGTATTTCTGAAGGTAAGACATCTAAGTCAATGATTTTAATAAAAGGAGGTTTGAAATATTGTTTTCCTTTAGGGAGATCAAGTTTTAGGTAGTTTTGGAATTGGTTTTCCAAGAAGGTGAAGGACATATTTAATTGAAGATATAAAACTCAAAGGTTTAAAGTGCATGATTAGACGCATAAGAGTCTCTAAGTTGAAATTAATACCTTTAACCTTGATAGTTCTGTACTGTCCTTTTGTCACTTTTCCAACTACCTGAGAAGTTGCATCTGTGGTGAAGCGTCCACAATGACTTCCTGATGGTTTTGAAATGGGATGTGAAACATAGATTCCTCTTGATTGATCTCTATTGCATGCCTCATCTATGTTTCTCACAGCTGCCTATATCTGATCTTCTGTAAAATCATCTGTATTTCCTTTAGGGTACATCTTTTGTTTCCCTTTGTCTTCATTGCGTACAATGTTTGAAACTCTAAGTTGTATATCTAGTACAATCTTGATCAATGTACTATTTGTGACTAGGTAAATAGTATATCAATCCTTGGACATCTTCAATGGATATGGTTCTAACTTTTCATCTATTAGAATACCATATAATCTTCTTTCTTAATAATTTAGAAGATGTATTCATCGATTATTGATCAGTACTGGTTTAACTTGTACCTGGACTTACCTTTTCACAGGTTGTCTTATAATAATCGAGCTTCTGCTTCAAATAAGTACCATTTCTTCAATCACCTTCATTCTCAAATCCTCTTTTCTGATAGTTTAAAAAGGACTATGAGATACTAATCTGTGTTCAACTGACTTTGCCTTTTGTTGAACATCAGTTGCAGTACTCTTTTTATGACTGGTCTTTAGCTTCTTACTTTCTTCTACCAGTCTAGATAAAGGTTGTGGTTGAGGTTTCTTCTTTTCAAACACCAACTGCCTCTTAATTTCTGTTTCTCTAGCCGATTTTGACGGTTATTCTTACAAAATTGAGACCAAAGATCTAGTAGCCTGTGGCGCTTCCTCTATCTTTTTAGAGTCTTCACCAAGAGTCAATCCTTTCCCTTTCTTCTGTTCTTGTTGACGCAAAGTTAATAACCTTGGTGACCTTCTTGATTTTCGGATTTCTCATAGTCAAGTGTCTCCCCTTTTCTTTTCAACGACACTCATTTTTCAGATAGTTTCACCTAACTTTCTTCTCTTTGTGAAATCGTCTTAGTTTTAATTGATACCTTTGACGATTTATTCTTCTTTTCTTCTATAGACATTCTTCCTGTGGATTGAGGTTTCTTCTTCTCTATAGGTGTATTATTTTTACTCAAACTGCGTCTGACAATACGCTCCCCCTCAGTCCTTGCTTTTGCCATAGAAGTTGTATCCTCCTTTTCTTAAGACTTCAAACCCATTCTACAGATAGTTGACGTATTAATGATGCTTTTTATATTCATCTTCATTATGTTTCCTCTATCAAGAAGAATTCCAGAATCCCTTAAGATTCTTGTTAGCAACATGCCATAAAGTAAGGCATTAAAATCTCTCTTCGTCTTCATCATATATTTTAAAATCAAGTGTGGAAGATTTATAGATTGATGATTAAGTAGATGGAACAGGCATTGTTCATCTATCATCGTCACAACGTTCTTCGAACCTGTTCTTGGTAGAACACAATGAAAAAGTAGCTTATGCAGAACCTTAGCCTTCGGAACAAGAGTTGACGCCTTCTTGTCCTTTGGGTCACTACTTCTATAGAGTTGTCGATTAATATATGCTTTCTCTACACTGCTTTTAGTCATCCATCTTATGGTATGAGACAACTCTGCTCTAACACATAGACATCCACTAACCTTCTCGATTAACTCCAGTGTCACAATCACCGACAATCTATCCACCGTTGACACTAACGTATCTTCTACTACTTTTGCATTCTTCCAAAACTCATATACTTCATTCAGGTAGACTGTTTCATGAACCTAAAAGAAGTTCTTCCATCCCACTGCATCAATTTCTAGTTCAATATCCATCTGGTTCTTCTTTAAGGAGTCAAAATCAACATTTCTTCCATAAATCATAGATTGCTCCATTGTGATATGTAGAAAATAGAAACTAAACACACAAAGGTATTTTTCTCAAAGTAATGAGGTTAATATCTGAAGATGAGAATGTAAACAAAACTTGATATCAAGAACAGAGTAATGAAATGTTTTGTTGAGAGCTCTGCAAAAGTCAATTTTAGAGTATTTTAAGAATATTTTAGAGTAGGTGATGTGTCTGGACCTTATGAGAGGATTTCCCTCTACTATCTTCTCTTAAAAAAATTACCGTCTGTGACTTATGGTTACTGTGCTCTTGAAAACTTACAACTTTTTATCTTCCTTCTAAGAAAATCATCTTGGTCATGACGTGTCAGACGATTGATCACTCAACAATACCATATTTAAGTTTCGTCTGATTTCTTTAAATCTTTCTTCATTTAAAGGCTTAGTGAAGATATCTTCCCATTGATGATTTGTCTCAATAAACTATAGACTAATGATTCCCCTCTGTATATAGTCTTGTAGGAAATGATGCCTAACTTCAATATGCTTTACCCTTGAGTGTTTTATTGGATTCTTCGATAGGTTGATAGCACTTGTGTTGTCACAGAAAATTGGAATCTGCTCTTCTTATATTGAATAATCTTCTAACTGATACTTGATCCTTAACATCTATGAACAACAGCTTGCAGCTGACATATATTCAGCTTCAGCAGTAGATAGAGCAATTAAACTTTGTCTCTTACTAGACCAAGAAACTAGATTATGGCTAAGAAAGTGACATCCTCCACTTGTACTCTTCATATCAATCCTGTCTTGAACATAATCAGCATCACAATAGCCAATTAACCTGAAATCCTTACTTTTCTCATACATTAAACAAAGATCAGTAGAACCTAATAGATATCTCAAAATTCTTTTAACAGCAATATAGTGAGATTCTCTAGGATTTGCCTGAAATCTAGCACACAAACAGACACTAAACAGAATATCAGGCCTGCTTGCTGTAAGATAAAGTAAAGAACCAATAATTCCTCTAAAAAGGATTTGATCAACCTTCTTACCTGCTTCATCCTTAGATAACAAGTTTGAAGGATGCATACGAGTTGAAATAAGTTTCACTTTTTCCATTCCATATTTAATCAACAATTCATTGATATATTTCTGTTGATATGTAAAAATCTTTTCTTCGGTTTACTTGATTTGTAAACCAAGAAAGAATTTTAATTCACCTATCGTGCTCGTTTCAAATTCACTTTTCATCAGTTTTTCAAAATTGGAACAGTTTTTAGATGTTGCACTAAAGATAATATCATCAACATATATTTGTACTATGATGAAATCATTCTTAATGCATTTTCTAAATAAAGTCTTATCTACATGTCCTCTACTAAAACCATTTTTAATCAAAAAAGCACTTAGACGTTCATACCAAGCTCGAGGAGCTTGTTTCAAGCCATACAAAGCTTTATGAAGTCTATAGACATAATCTGGTTTCTTAGAATCTTCAAAACCAGGAGGTTGCTTTACATAAACCTCTTCATCTATAAAACCATTCGAAAAGGCACTTCTCACATCCATTTGAAATAGTTTTATATCATGACAAAGAACATATGCAAGCAAAATCCTAATAGCTTTTAATCTAGGTACAGGAGCATAAGTTTCATTATAGTCTATTCCTTCTTGTTGATTATAGCCTTGAGCTACTAATCTAACTTTATTACGACTTACTCTACCTGAATCGTCTAGTTTATTCTTAAAAACCCATCTGGTTTCTATAATAGACTTTTTAGAGGGCCTGGGAACTAAATACCAAACTTTACACATAGTAAATTGGTTCAGCTTTTCTTACATGGCTAAAATCCAAGCTTCATCTTGAAGAGCTTCATCAATTTTCTTAAGCTCTATTTCATAAATAAAAGCTACATTTGCTTCTCTTCTAAATTTAGACCTAGTTCTCACATCGTCTAAAGTTTCTCCTATAATCAGATTTTCTAGGTAAGAAGATTTATATTTCCAGTCCTTTTTCATACTAAAATTTTTACGAACATCTTCTACTTTATCTAGAGGAACATTTGATGCTGACTTATCTTCATCATCAACCAAGGGTACTGATAGGGTTTCATTATGAGTATCATTATTTCTATCTAATTGAGAACCATCATCAAACTTGACATCAATAGCTTCTTCAACAAATTTAGACGCAAGATTATAAACCCTATAAGCTTTAAAAGATAATGAATATCCTAGAAAAATTCCTGAATAGACCTTAGAATCAATTTTATCCAAAGTTTCTTTTGTATTCAATATAGTAAACTTAAACCAAATGGATAAAAGTAGGATATATTAGGCTTCCTTCCATTCCATAACTCATATGGAGTTTTATTCAATAATGGTCGCAAAAGTATTCTATTTTGAATATAACAAGCTGTATTTACAACTTTTGCCCAAAAATACTTAGGAAGATTCATTTCACAAAGCATGGTTCTTGCCATTTCCTGAATTGTCCTGTTCTTTCTTTCTACAACTCCATTCTGTTGTGGAGTTTTAAGAGCAGAGAAATTATGGAAAATTCCATTCTCTTCACAAAATATTCTGAATTTTTCATTTTCGAATTCTCCACCATGATCACTTCTAATTCCAGCAACAGAAATTCCTTTTTCATTTTGTAACTTTTTAGAAAGAACTTTAAAACATTTAAAAGATTCATCCTTATGTGAAAAAAATAATATCCAACAAAATCTAGTCAAGTCATCAATAATTACGAGACTATACTTCTTTCCGCCAAGACTTAATGTCCTAGTTGAACCAAATAAATCTATATGTAACAACCCTAGAGGTCTAGACGAAGTTACAATATTTTTAGAAGAGAAAGACGTTTTCACCTGTTTTCCTTTATGACGACTCTCAAAAAAGAAATCTTTGTTAAAACTTATTTTTAGTAAACCTCTTACCAAAGCATGTTTAATCAACTTAGAAATATGTTTAAAACTAATATGACCTAGCTTTTTATGCCAAATCAGTTTTTCTTCATCCGTTGATATAAAACAAGAAATATTTTGACTTTGCAAATCTTCTAAATTAATCTTATAAAGATTGTTTCGTCATTTACCAGAAAAGAATATCGAAACGTCCTTGTTTATGACTACACAAGAGTTTTGATTAAAAGAAACTTCAAAACTAAAATCACATAATTGACTTACACTAATCAAATCATGTTGTAAACCTTCAATTATCAATAAATGCAAAGGAATCTTTACCGATTTTGCTGATTCCAACTATTTTGCCTTGCTAGTTGTCTCCAAAAGTTACTGATCCTCCCTTCTTATTTTAAAGATCCAGGAACATAGACCTTCTTCCCATCATGTGTTGCAAGCATCCACTGTCCAAATACCATTGATGCTGCCTGCTTTTTCAAAGGAAGGAGATCTACAGTAGATATTATGTTCTTTTTAGGTACCCATATTTTCATGGGTCCTTTGGGATTAGTCTTATAATTATTCATAGAATGATAAAAAGAAGACTGGTGAAATTTCTTTCTATAAGGAACAAAATTCTTTTTGTAATGAGTATTGCTTTTAGTAAACCCTAAACCATCCTTATCATTAGGGTGTCTATAATTTCTAATCATGTCATTCATTTTCTTCGTACTTTTAGTAAAGGTTGATAAGTTTATTGAGAGAGAATTAATCCTTTGTTTCAATTGACTAATTTCCTCAGATCTGTCAATAGATACTTTTTTCTTCATATCGTCTACTTGTTTCTTAAGGAAACGTTTTCTTTTTCTAACGCTTCCGTGTTCTTCAAGTTTTCGATAAACTTTCTTTTTAAGGATCTATACTCCTCGTCACCTTTTTTTTCGGCTACCAAGCTTATATTTGCTTGTACTGATGCTTCTGAATCAGAATTAGATTCGGATGAATCCAAATCTTCCCAAGTTACCATCATACTCTTTTTATTTTCTTTATTCTTCTTTGGTTTTCTTCTAAGCAACGGACATTTAGACTTATAGTGTCCTAGTTTGTTACACTCGTAGCAAATGATAGAGGTCTTTTTGTTCTTAACTTCTTCTTTGCTATTATTCTTGAAAGAAAATTTTTTACTTCCTTTTGCTTTCTTTTTCCACATCCTTATGATCTTTCTTATAATGAAAGATAATTCGTCATCATCTTCACTTGAATCGTGATCAGATTCACTGGTATCATCATTCTTGACTTTTTCGATCTTTAATGTTTTTGACGATGAACTTCTATTTCACTGAGTCTTGTGATTTTTCTGACCAGCTTTTAATGCTATAGATTTGTCTCTTCTCGGTTTATCTTCAGCATCAAGCTCTATTTCATGTATCTTCAAAGAACCAAACAATTCGTCTAGATTTAATTTGCTCAAGTCCTTGGCTTCTTGTACTGCAGTAACTTTAGGTCTCCATCTTTTCGGCAAACTTTTGAGAATCTTTTTGACATGATCTTGATTATCGTAGATTCTCCCAAGAGCTTTATGTCCATTAATGATAGTTTGAAATCGTCCAAACATCTGATCAATAGACTCATCTTCTTTCATTTTAAACAGCTCATACTGATGTACAA
>JAOQMP010000009.1:27639908-27656099 GCA_027563575.1 Erythroxylum pedicellare | reverse complement strand
GATAAAATAATTAATTCATGTTCAATTTGTGTTGACTACTAGGTTGGATATGCTGATATATTTGAGACTAAAAAAAGAAGATGTTCAAAGCAAATTGGAGCACAATTGTAAAAAAAAAAAGTTTGGTGACTGCGCTGTGTTTCACGCAGCAACGAATGTGTTAAACGCTGTGTTTAAGCAACGTCAAAGGTAGGAGTAGGGTTTTAAGAGTAGGCAGCAAAATTAAATGGTCTTGTCATTCTATAGTCAGGGCTGGAGGAATATAACGTGGGCGTGGAAAATAAACACTGTTGGAGTAGACATTAAAACAGAGCACTAAAGCAAAGCATTGTGAGCTGCTAGATACATTGAAGGGCTGGTGGACGTAGCCGTGCAGTGGACCAAAAGCTCCTACATTTTATTTATTCCATCGTGAATAGTAAAGGGAGAGGAAGTTAACATTGTTGTATTACATAAAAAATATGACCCACTCTTGGAGCATAAAAATGAAGATGGCAGACTAATTTTTTGATGCCGGTTCAATGGGAATATTGATGTCAAGTCACAGTTAAACTATTTCTATCATTTTAAAGTTGTAATTTCTTTCTCGGATTGTTGTGTTGTTGGTATTGATTTGGATGGTTTCAAGATTAATGATCTTAATATATTGTTTTGATTGTTTTATTTCGAACCTATTGCTAAAACATTGATTGTAATTCGTAATTGTTACTTTTGATGTTGGGAGTAGCATCTAAGGATCGTTAATCGTTAGGAACAACATAACTTAAGCTAGATAACCTGAACGTATGAGGTTACCACCTATATTGATCATTTTCTAACTCATAATGTGATTGCCAAATTGAATCCAAAGATCATATCCTAGGTTATTCAGTAGTTAGGTTTGATTAATGATCGTATTATGATTAAATATAACCTAAAGGGAAACCGAGATTTGTAGGTCGTTCTATCAGTCTTAGATCAATAGTACGAAAAGAATTGTAAGGACTTTAGAATGAAGGAATATGCTTGATTATGTTTAGGCCTTGATTGATCCTAGAATCGAACCTTACTTTTACTCAACACTTTTCTCATTTTCGATTATTTGTTCTGATTCATTTTCGATAGTTTACTTTTACTTTAATTTCTAAATTGTTTGAAATCTAAAAACCCCCCGTTTACTTTCCTTACATCAATTAATTTCGTTACAGAAATTAACTGAACATTCCCTGTGGATTCGATCCCGACTTACCATAACTATAAATTTTAGTGTGCAAAGTTAGGTAAATTTTGTAGTGCACTTGACACGCACTGTCATATTGTATTTACTTTAGGATAATGTGGTTGAAGGGGAAGCTGTTATAGCTTCAGGTAGCACTGATCAGAATCAGTCTCAACTGTGGCATTTACGTCTTGGTCACATAAGTGACAAGGGAATGTCTATTTTGAGCAAGCAGAATTTGATGGACGAGTACAAAAATGAAGCCTTAGACTTCTGTGATCATTATGTGTTTAGCAAACAGACTAGTGTGAAGTTCAATAAGAAGGCAGTGCACAAGACCAAGGGTGAGCTGGCTTACATACATTTGGATTTGTGGGGTCCGAATAGAATTCCTTCAAAGAGTGGTGCCGGGTACTTTATGACTTCGATTGATGATTACTCTAGAATGGTGTAGGTGTATTTCCTGAAAAGCAAAGATGAGGCATTTCCAACATTTGTTAAGTGGAAGACGATGGTTGAAAGGCAGATAGAAAGAAAAGTGAAACATCTTCGAACCAAAAATGGGTTGGAGTTTTGCAATTTTGAATTCAATGACTTCTACAGCAAGGATGGCATAGTGAGACACCGCACTTGTGTAGGCGTACCACAACAGAATGATGTTACAGAACTGATGAACAGAATGCTTTGTGACTGAGCATGAAGCATGCTCTCACATTTAGGCGTGAGCAAAGATTTTTGGGTTGAAGCAATCAATACAACTTGCTATTTGGTCAACAGATCTCCATCTATAGCTATTGAGTTCAAAACTTCTTATGAGGTATGGTCCGGTTCGCTTATTGATTACTCTAATTTGAGAGTATTTGGTTGTCCTATATATGCTTATGTGAGAGATGGTAAGCTTGAGCCGAGGGAAAAGAAATGCATATTTCTAGGATATACATCTGGAGTGAAAGGTTACAGGTTATGGTGCATAGATTAGAATTCTCTAGGTTTTATTATCAATAGGGATGTGACATTCAATGAATCTGCCTCACTGGATAGTTAGAAGGAGAAGACGATAGCAAAATCAGATCACGGTGTTAAAGATCGAATGAAGCTTAAGGTTGAAACTCCATTAGCTCAGTCTAGTAATTTAAGAGTGGAGGAGGTGCAAGATCCTAATGTTCATAATGCACCTGAGCAACAACAACCTTATAGCATTGGAACAAGCAGAGAGAGGAGACAAATCAGACCACCACAGAGGTATGCACATGTAGCTGATGGAAATCTTATTGGATATGCAAACCTTGTGGCTTTTGCTTTGTCATTTGCAAAGACCATTGGTGTGCAGGAGCCTAATAGCTATAAAGAAGTTGTTTCAAGTTCAGATGCAAATCAATGGATTGGTGCTATGGGTGAAGAAATTAAGTCTCTTCACAAGAATTAGACTTAGAAGCTTGTTTCATTGCCAAAGGAACAGAAGGTCTTAAGCTACAGATAGGTTTTCAAAAGCAAAGAGAGCAATCTAGAGATTGAAGCACCTAGATACAAGGCAAGATTAGTGTCTAAGGGTTTTACTCAATGGGAGGTGATAAATTATAATGAAATGTTCTCTTTAGTTGTGAAACACAGTTCTATTAGGGTCTTGTTAGCTATGGTGGCTCTTCACAACTTAGAGCTTGAGCAATTAGATGTGAAAACTACATTCCCGCATAATGAGTTATAGGAGCAGATTTATATGAGTCAACCTGAAGGTTTTGTTGCTCCAGGTATGAAAATTCATGTTTTTTTGTTTCAGAAATCCTTGTATGGTCTGAAAAAGTCCCTTAGGCAGTGGTATAAGAGGTTTGATACTTTCATGATTCATGATGGCTTTACACAGAGTGCATATGATAGTTATGTGTATCATAAGAAGCTTGTAGATTATTCTTTTGTGTGTTTGCTATTGTATATAGATGACATGTTTATTACTACTGAAAGCATGTCATATATTGTTTTGTTGAAGAAGCTTTGGGTGCAGTAAAGAAGATTTTAAGGATGGAAATAACACAGGATAGAAGTTTTAGGAAACTTATGTTATCTCAACGGTGCTATGTTGAGAAAGTCCTTCAAAGGTTTCATATCACAGGTGTTAACCCTGTATTTGTTCCACTTGCTTCCCATTTTAGATTGTTATCACCGAAGACAAATAAGGAGATGGAGCAGATGTCGAGTGTTCCATATTCGAGTGATGTGGGTAGTATTATGTATGTTATAGTTTGCAATCATCTTGATATTTCATATGCGGCCAGTGTTGTGAGTAGATACACGGCCTTTACTGAAAAGGAGCATTGGCAGGCTGTGAAATGAATTCTGAGATATATAAAGGGTACTGCAGATATTGGTTTAACTTTTGACAAAGCCAAGTTATGTGGTTCTGTTATTGGTTATGTTGATTCAGACTATGCAGGGGACTTAGGTAAGAGGAGATCACTGACAAGTTATGTTTTTACTCTTTTTGGAAGCGCCATTAGCTAAAAGATGACTTTGCAAGCTATTGTCGCATTGTCTAGCACAATGGCTAAATATATGGCTATTATAGAAGCAGTGAAGGAAGCTATTTGGTTACAGGGTCTGGTAAGTGATCTTGGCTTGGTTCAAGATAAGACTTTAGTGATTTGTAATAGCCAGAGTGCCATTCATATTACTGAGGATTAGATGTACCATGAGCGTACAAAGCATATTGATGTCAGGCATCATTTCATTCGGGACATTATATCACAAGGTGTAGTTAATTTGAAGAAAGTGTCGACACATGATAATCCAGCTAATATGATGACCAAGGTAGTCCCAGTTAACAAGTTTAGGCATTGTCTGGACTTGATTGGTGTTTGCAGTACTAAGTAGTGCCCTTGCGAGGGTTGTGTACAAGACAGAGTGATGATTTTCTTGTTGAAGAAAAGAATTCAAGCTAAGGGGAAGATTTGTTGTTATTTTGTCTTGAAATTTGGTGGATTTGAATGGCGACCTGACCCGATAAGCTCGCAGTGCGATCTGACTTGGAGAAAAAATAGAAATCTGTGTTGGATGGGAAGGGCTTGGGCCGCCGGTTTGGTTTATGACACACAATAAAACTTAGATGTATTGGATTCCATTGTATCCCTTTCTTCATAGCGAAATTCTCTCTACTCTTGCCTGAGGACGTAGGCATCATTGGTTGAACCTCGTTAAATCTTTATGTCATTTTCCTTTATTTTCGGTGCTTTAAGTGAGTGATTATGTGCGTGATTATTATTACGATTTGTCCAACAATTAAAGTACTGGTCGATAAGAGGGCTAAGTGACTTGTAAGCTATGCTAGAGTCCCCTTATGCATGAATGAGATGACGATCCTATGTTAAAGAATAGGGTATGCTCAACTTTATGTTCATGTGAGTAGGAAAAAAGAACTTCCAAACACTGTTCCAATAATGAGACTAAGTGTGGAAGATGTATTAGTAGAGGACACAGTAAGATTGTCATACCAATGGAGACTTAAATTGATACAACAAGGAAAAATATGGAAGGAAACTAGAGAAAAATCCAGAAAGGAGATTATGAGGAGTTGGTAAACCCAAATAGAAATAAGGAATCAGAAGAGAATTTAAAAGTGGATAAGGTAGTTCAACAACTCAAGCCAAAAAAGGGGAGTTGTAAATGTAGAAAACATTTTGGAGCAATCAAAGGTAAGAGAAAAAAATATTACGTCTAGAGAGGAACTTGAGCATATGGTTACTACACGATCTTAGTTAAGAAATCATTATGGCATACTAACCTAAGTAAAAAAAAACTCAAGATAAGGAAGTTCAAGACTCAGTTGATTAATAAGTAGAGCAAGAAAGGATGTTGAGCAATACAGTAAGTAACACTCCTAATAAACATTTTCAGAATAATCCATCTTTAGGAAGGTCACAAAAAGGACGTCAGGTTCTAATAGAAGGAAGAAAAAAAAAGGATCAACATAAAAAGCCCCTAAATAATGTCTTTAGTTGCATGGACCATAAGGGTTAGGAATTACCCCATTAAAAAACAGGAAATTGGAGACTATATTGTTAGTAATAAGGTAGTAGTAATATGAGTATTAAAGACTAAAATCTCTCAAAAGAAACTTTAATTTGAGGCTTAATCTTAATGGATAAAGGTAGTCTTTTATTTCAAACCATAACCACCATCATTATGGAATATTTATAGTGACTTTTGACACAAAAAGGGTGAATCTAGATGTTTTGAATTCTAGTGCACAACATTTGCATACTAGAATCATATTTTACAAAGAGAGCCATGAAATGGCAGTGACTTTTGTATAAGGGTCAAATCAAATATTCTAAAGGAAAGAGCTATGAAGAAAGCTACTTTGCATCAAAGCAGGCACCCAATTCCCATGGATGATGGTAAGGGACTTCAACAATACCATAAAATCATTTGAGGGAGAGGCAAATACAAGCCAAAAAAGTGTCCTTATAGACTTTAATGAATCTGTGGCAAAGTTAAGAATCATACATTTAAGCTTTGAAGGGTATTATTATATATAGAATAATAAGAAAACAGATAGATGGTTTATTCTTAAGAAGATTGATAGAATAATGGTGGATGCTAATTGGTTGAATTGATTCCCAAAAGGAAAAGTTAAGTTCCTAGAACCACATGTTTCAGATCATTTGACAATTTTGATCCAGAACATGTTTCGAGGAGTTAAGAAGAACATGAGCATCCCATTTAAATTTAATAATTTCTTATTAGATAATGAGGGCTTTATAGAAGCAATTAAAAGGGGTACAGAAAGAGAAGTATATGGTTACAAGGCATTTATTTGTGTCAAAATGTTATACAGTATTAAGATGGAAATTAAAAGGTTGAAGAGGGAAAATTATTCAGACACTCAGATGATGGTAGAGAAAACTAGTAGAGTGATGCTCATTATCTAATGAGTCTACAAGCACCTTGGGGATGAATGGTGGACGAACCAAGAGAGAGTTGCCATAGACAATTATTCTGGAGCTTTTTCCAATCATAACTCTCTATTAAGGCAAAGAGTAAGAGAATTGCTAGTTAAAGAAAGGGGATTATAACTCAACATTTTTTCACAGCTCGATCATAGCTAGGAAAAACATCAATATAATTAATTCCTAAATGGATCAAAATGAGAATTAGGCCTCAATATGAAATTAACTTAAAGAGGTGATTTTGTTTCTTCTTTCAAGCAGATAGTACCTTTTCCATGTTATTACTAAAATTCTTCATCCCTAGCCAGTTTTCAAATGAGATGTGCTAGTACCTCAGCTCTAATTTCGAGCCTTGAAAGGTTGAGCGAGCAGGTTTTTGAAATGAATTTCAAGAAATCATCAAGGCGAGATGGATTTAAGGGTAAGGTTTATTAAAAAAATATGGCCTATGATGAAAGGCATATATAATTATTGACGATGTACAAGAAATGTTTGATTTTGGTAAATTACTCAAGTCTATAAACTAAAATTTCATTTGTTTAATTCTAATTTGTTCTAACCTTATGTCTCTAAGGGAGTTTAGACTCTTATCTTGCTGTAATTTTCTCTATAAGTTAATAGCTAAACTGTTAACTAAGAGGAAGAAGAAGGCTCTAGCTCAAGTTTTCAACCCTATTAAAACCGCCTTTCTGAAAGGTAGACATATAAGTAAAAATATCCTATCATCCCACAAACTCTGTATGAGGTATTCAAGGAGAAAGTCAAATGGAAATTATGATATCAAACTAGATTTACACAAAGCATATGACTTCTTAAGTTGGATGTTCATAGAGCAAGTGTTGAAGGCATTTAATTTTCCAATTAAATTTCATAAACAAGATTAACATATACTTATTATTGGTAAGTGGATAACCAACCAAGCTATTCTAGGGTAAGAAAGATCTCTTACCCTCTTACATATTTTTATTATGCATAGAGGTGATATCCAGAATGTTGAACCATAACATTCGACATGATTATGCATTTCAGTACAAAAGCAAGTACAAAAGCCTGAATATTTCACATCTAATTAATGTTCATAGATGATTTGATGTTATTTGCAAAGGTACAAGATCAATTTATATTCACATTGATGAGAGAACCACAAGCTTTTAAAGACCTATTTAGACTTATTATTAATAAGCAAACGAGTTTCAATTTGTTAGCAAAAGGTGCTCAACATCTCCCCATGGCTCTATATAATTGCGAGGTTACAAATAAAAGCCACTCCTATCAAATATTTGAGGCTTCTAATCACTATAAGGAGACTGTTATTTAGTGCATGTATCACTTTATTTGAGAAGATCTATAATAAAATTAATTCCTAAGGCAACCTTTTTCTATCCTCAATAAGAAGAGCCATGCTAATCAATTCAGTCATCAATACTATACTTATAATAGAATTCACATTTTAGCTATGCAAAAAGAGTAATCAGAACCTTAGAAAAAAAAATCTTCAATTTCTTTAGGTGGGGACAATAAATACAAGATTTAAGGTAAAGGTGTGGTGGAAATAGGTTTATAAAGTCAACGATAATAGATGGTTAGGAGTGGTTCCAATCAATATAAGCAATAAAATTTTAATGGGGAAAAGGATATAGAGGATCCTTAACAATAAAGAATGGATGTAATAAATTCACCCATTCTACTTAAAGGACAAGAGTTTTTGGGGGGTGTAGGAGAAAAAATGACAAATCCTACTCTTTCCCTAAATTACTCAAATCTGGGAACTTTATAGCAAGATTTACCAAATGTGAAGTAGGTAATGACCAAAAATTTTCTCTTTAATATGATAATTGGAGCAAGTTAATAGTGTTATGTGAGGCCCAAATTCATCTAAATGTTTTAAGTTAATTCCAAGAGATGCAAAAGTTAGTCAATAGATAAATGGAAATCGATGGCTCACTGTCCACTTTAATTAATCCATAATATTATCACAATATATTTGATCGATTTGTCAAAGCCTTTAAAATTAATTTTGTTTCACTAAATTCTTATAATAATCATGGAACCAGGTTGAATCCTAAGAGAACTAAATACTAGTTTCTTAATTTCATTTGATGAAATAAAATAAAGGTTTTATAATTAACTAATAAATTAAATATAATAAAGAATCAAAATAAATCAACTAAGTATTAAAATGATAAATTCAATTGTACTTAACTTTGATTCAATGAAGAGATCTCATCTATTTGTAACTTTAATTATTAGTATAAAAAGAATAATTTTCATAATTCAAGCAGTTAGCTCAAAACTTATTAAAATAGCCAAGATAAGCCTGAACTTTTCCTTAATTAATTGGTTCAAATCTAAAATTCAAACTAAAACTTACCATTAACTAATTGAGTATGATAGCATTCCATATTAATTCAATGATAGCATTAAGCTTAATGGAAAAAAAAACTAAACTCTAAATTAAATAATTAAGATAACTACAACCTCATAATTTTGTTTTCTTGTTTATCATAAGTTAAGTATGAAAAATAATAAATAACCTATTTGTTACTTATACTAATCATTGATGACAATTATAAATCACTTAATTTATAGATAGCCATAAAATAATTAATATCAAATTAATTTTTTAAATCATTCAATATTGATTTCTCTTGAAATAAGAACACAAAACAATAAATACTTGAATTACAATAAAATCTAGGTTTAGAACAAAACCTCATAAGGTTACAATTAGAGTTTTGAATCCCTTTGAAATAGAATATTTAGATTTAGACACTCATGGATTTAGTTCCAGCACCAAAAATGAAAGATGGAGAGAAAACATAAAGATAATGAAAGAGAATAAATTGGAGAAGTGAATGTCATGCTTTTTCCCTTATTTTCCTACCCAAAAACGAACTTCTTTCCATATTCAAGAGATTATCTTTTAAACAAATACAAATTCCTACATAATAGGGCTAGGAACAAGTCTCCTAATTGAATAAAATTGTTGGAGTGAATTTGACTTTAGATATGATCTCGTCTTATCAACTGTAGCAATTTGACATGTATTTTTTCAAAAAAAATTTGCTTTGACAAATAGTGCTCCAGTTTGATACAATCTCCACTTATCACCTCCTAAAACAAAACAAATATTAATTTCACCAATTAAGCACCAAAATTAATCTAAATCATAAAAGATAAGTCCAATCACTATAACCAAATTATATCTTATCAAATTCCTCCACATCGAACCCATAGTTGTCCTCAAGCATACATCAATCATCATTATAATAACCTCTCATCTTCTTTCATGTTATCCAAACATATTCCAAAAGCTAATATGTATTAAAGATTTATGATAAAATAACAATTGAGATAAGAAGCACTTGTGGGATAAATTTTTAGAATGAAAACATAACATCTCATCAATTCAATCAAGATCAAATGAAACAAGACTTGACACGTTCTCATCTATTTGACTCTATACACTTAAAGTGTTTAGGGTTCATTAATACCTCAAATTAAAGTATAACGAGTTATTTTCATAATCTTACTAATGAATCATATCTTCACAACTTAACAAAAAATAATTTATTGCATAAATCAAGGAGACTTAATAAAAGTTGTAATGTGGCATAGGTAAAGGTATGGCAAAAAGAAGTTTCTAGGTTAAACAAATTGAAGAAAACAATACAAACTTATCCACATAAGTTTTAATTCAAATCAATCTTATCATTTACTTGGTTCAAATAGCATTGTCTCCATCATCCCATCATTTTTTATTTTTTATTTATTTTTCAAATTTTCAAATTTTACTAGTATTTGAAACTTCTTCTTTTTTTATGATACTTTTCCCCCATCCTTTAAAAACTGAAAGATAAAAACAATACAACTTGAATAAACTAATTTACTTTTTATAGAAATAGTTAAAATCCTATATAAATAAGCTTTATACGTTTTCTTCAATTTAGAGACTTAAAATTATGAAGAACATCAACAAAAAAATTGGAAAAAGTGGCTTGTTAAAAGTTTAGTTTTTAAGAAAAGAGAGGTTAAGGATCAAACTGGCACTAGATATACAAGTTAATGTAAATTTTCTAGGTAAAAAAAGGCAAAAGGGTTACTTTTGACCCTAAGTTTTGCATCAATTGATAAGTTTGACATAAACATTTCGAAGTGAACAATTCTAACCATAACATTTCAAAAACATTAAATTGTAACCCCACTCTGATGGAAAATTTAATCCCCTCAGTTAAGTGCTAAGTCAATAGTGATTTGGCATTTTTTAAATATTTTTATTATTTTTGTGAGTCCTATGTGTCACATCATTGCTGACGTAGCAAGGTGGGAGCTACTTTTTAAAAATATATTAAAATTTTAATTTATTTATAAATGTGGGACCCTTTTTATTTAATTTATTTATAATTCTCTCTCAGCTCCCTCCTTCTTCTTCTTCTTTTCTTTCCCTCTCACACGAATGTATGCCAATGTTTTATTCTTACCCTATACAATGTTACCAAACACTTCCCTACTCCAATATAACGACTCATTTTCCATCTTTTAGAACCACAAAGGTAAAATTCAAAGAATTATCACCCCAAACACCTCTGATGGTCTTAAAGTTAAACATTGTGGTTGGAAGTTTCATAGTTCTAGTGTATACTCTCAAAAGGAATCCTTGAAAAACCTAAGTCCAACAATTGATGAGCCCTCCCTTTTCTCATAATGATGAAGAGTATGATTAAAATCCCTGATAAGTAGTCAAGAACATTAGAGAGATCTTAATTTGAACTAAGAAAATGCCACAACTAGTCCTTGAAGCACTTTAAATGGATAGCATAAATCATGATAAGGCTCCAAACAACTGTAGAGACAAGGCAGGTGTTGGTTTATGCCCCACAGCCAATCGCTTTGGTTGTAGTTTAATGACAACTGTTTAAAGGCATTCTTTATCTTGTACATGTTCAGATGTATATGATAAAGTCCATGGGATAATTGCACATTACAAATGAAATTATAATGAGATTCATATTGCATTTATGGATTATTCTTAAATGTTCCTAGTCGTTGTTCTATTAAGAATGGACATTAATAGAACGTAAAAGGTCTAGCACAAGTTTTGTTTTTCCTTATAAAGGAAGTAGTCGATCTCATAAGCTAAAGTATAAAGATACTTAAACAAACGTGTGGGTGCTTGTTAGAGAACAAGTTCACTGAATAGACCTGATACGAGAAATCTATTTAGAACATTAATTATATGTCTATGGAATTCTCATTAATGATCCTTTGACTTGAGATCACTAAAGTTATCTTCTATAGGGATTGCTACATTTTGATATTATTTATGACCTATTTAATCATGAGTTATTCAATCGGTAATTATTAGATGTAGCATGAGTTATACGGAGATAGTTGTGTGATCAAGATAGGATTCATCACCCTAAAGTAATTACAGAGGATGTTCCGTTGTTCTTGATTAGTATTGATTCAGGAAATCCTTGACCAAGGTAGAATAATGTTTGGTAAATAGTTTACACATGTCATTAATTGAATCAAAAGCTAATGGCGGAGAACTAATAAGATTGGACTCAAAATAGAGTATACATTAATTCCTTGCTTTATGTCTAATCGAAATATTATATGATAAAAGGATTAAATTATATAAAAAATCATGCACGGAAAGATTAGTCAAAAATACTTTTGACATTCCTAAATATTTGGGTGGTCATGATATATTGCTAGACGTCAATCTTGATCTATAATTATAAATCGTTTAATTAGAGAATTAAAGATAAATTAAAAGGAGTTTTAATTTATCTAATTCTATTTATGAATTAGAATTATAATTTATAATCATTGCCAATATATTTGTTAACCTAATAGGTCTCATGTATAGACTGGGTTGAAGAGACCAATTAATTTAATCAAGTTAGACTTGATTATAAAATTTGAGAAATTTTATAATTAAATATGAGATATTTAATAAATAAGGATCAACATGAGATATTTCATCTTATTTAGGCATAATTGGTATTTAATATGAATTATTTGTAATTATAATTAAAATTTAATTGAAATTAGAATTTAATTTTAATTAAATTGCTAAAACGTCCAAAGTTTATTATAAATAGGCTTAAGCCCTATGGATCTAAAACTTCTTGCTTAAGTCTCTATATAAGAGTTACAGTATTCTCTCAACTCATTTTGTGGATACCGCTAGAGGTCAGACATTTGTACAACTACGGTGGTTAAAACGGATCAGTTTCGGGAACGGTTCGAGGGATACGACAAGATAAACATCAAGCTTTAGAATAAGGTATGAATTAAATTTATGATTTATTATGATTTGTGTTAATCATTTTATAAAATTAAAGAGATCTTAATTTTCAGCAAATCAAAATACGCACCAATAGGTTGTTTCACCCACTGAAGCTGTGCCAACGGGCTGTTTTACTTACAGAAGGTGCCCAACAGGCTGTTTTTTCCATTGAAGATGCCTAGCGCGATCGTGCTAACGAGCTATTCTGACCATCGAAGCTATGCCAATGGGCTGTTTTTCCCACTGAAGGTGCCTAACAACCGTGTTAACGGGCTGTTTTGCCTACTGAAGGTGCCCAACGGGTTGTTTTTCTTACCGAAGGTAACTAGCGACTATGCCAACAGGTTGTTTTGCCTACTGAAGCTGTGCCAACAAGTTGTTTTCCCAATGAAGGTGCCTAACAACCATGCCAACAGGCTATTTTACCTGCTAAAGTTGTGCGAACGGGCTGTTTTTTCTACCGAAGGTGCCTAACGACCGTGCCAACGGGCTATTTTGTTAACCGAAAGTGCCCAACTAGCTATTTTACCCATCGAAGGTATCCAACGGGTTGTTTTTCCCACTGAACATAATTATTCCGCTACAGTTATAGTCAAATTTCAACCCAGTTTTCCAACAACAGGCAGGTAGGCTTACAACTTTTTTTCTCTTTACCTCGTCATACTTGCTCTACCTACAGCCTACGTAACTTTTCTTATCATTTGCTTAGGATTGTTTTGGATGAAGTTTGTTTGTTCTTTTTCTTTTTCTGGCCATTTGGAACATTAAAAACAGATAAGAATACATTGGAAGAGTCTTTCACACTTGTTTAAAACATAGAACACCAAGGTAAAACGACGATGTTCAACCTATATATACCCTAACATTTGTCAAATGGGGTAAAACTAATTACATCTTTCTTGAGTCTTCGAGATTTTACTTGATTAGGTCAGACGATAGGCGGAGCGATTGACAATACTCAGAAGCTCTAGAGGCGATGTCTGCAGAAGGATCAGCCTCTTCTTTGTTCTACACTCAGCTTGCTAATCTTCTCAGGTAATCATCTCGCTCTCAGTCGTCTTTTAAAGATTTGGGTAAAAATCTCGATGAATTTGCTTCATTTTCGGGGGTGCGAGAGAAGTCTTTGGGGCTTAACTCTTCGGTGGCAGTCCAAAGAGGGAGATAATAACTTAATTCAGAAACTACTTTACTACATTTTCAAATAATCTTCTTTTATTGAAACTGGAATGACTAATCTGAAATCTTGTCTTGAAATGTTTCCTTGTAGATTTACAAGGACTTCAGCATCTACCCCGAAAGGAAGGATGACACATCCCTAAACAGGTATTCAACTTATTTCTTTCATGCACTTCCTTTCTTTTCCTTGAGAAGAACTCCGCTTGTTTCAAAACATTGTTCTTCATGCTGTGTCAGCCCTGAAAAAGGGGAAGTAATTACAAACTGGGCATCTTTCAATTTCCTTAGAACTGTATATAATCCTCTGCTAGTAAATCTTGGGTTCATTTGTGAACTGTGATTTGGATTAGTTTTTGCATAGTGGATTGAGTAGCTACTTCTTTGGGAGTGAAATAGTTATAGCTGTATTCTCCATAGATAAGCCATTCTCTTACTACAGTATAGGTTTAACTGATTGATAATCAGTTGCTCCTTATGATGGTAGTAATGAGATATACAAGAGAGGTTATTGAAGTAGACTGGTCTTTAAACCTTCTGCTATTCCTCTCATTCCAGATCACTCGGAAACATGTAGCCACCGAAAGTAGAATTATAGCCCTATCAAATTTTGAGATCTTCAATCTAGGAAGCTCTTGTATGATATCTGTGAGTTTGCCATAGTTAAAGTATGGGGCACATAGAGTAGAAATTTTTGTCCAAATTCCTCTAAAGAAGCCACATTCAAAGAAGAGGTGGTCTCTGGATTCATCCTTGCATAGGATGCATAGTTTAGAGTATGTTAGGAATTTCAATCTATCCATAGTACTCAGTCTGTCCACATTGCCAGCCATAATAGAAAACATACATTAGCTCTAAGGGCCTTATTCTATATCAAAGCATCCCACCCTACTCTATTTTCTAACCTTCCCCTCTTCTTTTTGACTTTCTTTACAGTAATCTCAGATATAAGGATACCCTTCAATAAATAATTCTCTCTCTCCCCATGACTTCTGAATTGAGGGATGTGTAGAAGAGCAGTCTTATTTGAGGATAGAGTCCAGCTTCCATTCCTTATTATTTCTTAGAGCTTAGCATCCTTAGGGAATAGATTTAAAAGGGAATTTGCTATCTAGTTTAGTATTAAAGGACCATTTCCTGACCAGTTATCATAACATAAGGAAAATTTGTCTCCTACCCCTATTTGGCAAGTAATGTGCTGGTAGATATCTTCCCTTATTCTAAAAGTTTGGTTAAAAAACCAAGTGTAACTGACCTTGGTTTTTAGAGCCCAAAGACTCCTTCCTTTTACTATATAAGAATGAATCCGTTTAGTTCACATTGATTCTTTATCACTAAGGATTCTCCAAATCCTCCTAGACATAAGAAATCTATTTTTAGTAGAGACCGACTCTAGTCCTAATCCACCTTCTTCTTTTGGTTAGCAAATTGTCTTCCAACTTACTTTGGCAACCCCTTTCTCTTCTTTTCTTTTCCCATTAAGCTAACATTTGAGAGGTGAGAAGCACTCTTGGAGAGTATGATAAAGCTCTTGTGAAGATTGACCCTTAATCGTGACATCTCCTTAAACTGATTGAGCACTTTCATTAGGAGAGAGACTTAATGGACATTTTGCTTGTTTAGGAGAATAAGATCATCTGCAAAACATAAACTAGTTAGAAAGATATCCTTACATTTAGAGTGATATTTGAATTTAAGATCAGTTGAAGTGTAGTACTTGAGCAGCTGAGTGAGGACTTCCATACAGATTAGGAATAAGTAGGGGAGAGGGGATACCCTTACCTAAGACCTTTTTTTCCTTTGAATATTCCCATGGGGCACCTATTAATCATTATCCTATAGGAAGCAGTAGTTATACATGGTTGGATCCACTTGATGAATGTTAAGGGAAAAATCATTATCTCCAAAGTTTTAAACATAAATCCCCAATTCACACTATTAAAGGCTTTTTGTAAATCAACTTTAATAGTGCAATTTTGGGGACTTCCCTATAGTTATACCTTTTTAAGAGCTCCTGAACAATCAGAATATTGTCACCTATATCTCTGTTTGTCATAAAAGTCACTTGATTTCCACTGATGAGAAATTTTAGGACCTCCTTCAGCCTATTGACCAAAATCTTAGCAGTGATCTTGTAGAGGAAATTTTTACACGATATAGGTCTGTAATCATTCCAGGTCTCCGGGGTGGAGTTTTTAAGGACCAGGCATAGGAAGGTCTTGTTTATTTCTTTTATTAAAACCCCTTTTAGGAAGAACTCCTACACTGCCTCCTTGACTATCCCCCCTCAAACTATTTCAAGTTTTTTGATAGAAAAAGCCATTCAATGCATCAGGACCTGGAACTTTAGATCCACTCATGCTGAAGACAACCTTATCTATTTCCTAATCTGTAATAGGACTTATTAACCCATAAACTTCATGATCAAGAATCTTAGGGGCCATTTGGTTCTACTTTTGTTTTACTGTTGTAGGTTTTAGTTTTCGCTTTCAGTTTTTTGTTTTTATTTGAACTTTGTTTCTGTTTCTTTTCAAATAAAAACAAAAACATGTTTGGTTGTTAATATTAATATAGTTATATTT
>JAOQMP010000009.1:27621348-27639808 GCA_027563575.1 Erythroxylum pedicellare | reverse complement strand
AATTTACTGAGAATGTGCCCAAACATCATAATACTATGGAACTCCACCAACTCTATTAACACAATTTCCATCATTCTTTCACCTTAAAAACTGAAGTGAACATGCTTTATTAATTATTATCATTTGTTGTTTTTTTGTTTTGTTTTGTTTTGCTTTTTATTAGCATGCTCCTTCAATTACTATAATAGACACCCCCACACTTCTTCCTTTGTATACTTATCAATAAGAATATTAGATGTACAACGCTTATAGCTCTACTAACCATTGAACAAGGGTGAATTTGTTATTCTTGGTTCAAGGTTCTTTGGAATAGGTTTACAAAGAAAAAGCCTCAAATATAATTACTAGGCACAAAGGGGATTGATGTATAAAGGAGGGTGTTTGGCTATTTGACGCAAGCTCAATCCTAGTGCCTTTTATCACTTTCATGAATATACCATAATATGATTATGTAACCTAAAAAATATGCAATGCAAGTTTTAGAAGTAAACATACATAAAAGAGAAAATTATATCACTCATAAGAAAAATAGGATTGAGTGCAATTTTTTAGGCTCAAAATAGCTCACTCGGTGATGTTTACTCATTTAATAGCATGCTCATTCAATCAATTTAACATTATATCATCTAATTGTGGCAAGGTATGTAATCAATTTAATCCTATTATGCATCTTATTTAAGATCAATCTTATCCATAATGCAATTAACTCATTAAATTGGATTATAACGATAATTAGAGCGTGAGAAAGGTACTAGTATGCAAACATGCCTAATGAAAATATGCACATTTTTTTAATGCAAAACCTTTTTTTATTTGGGAATTGTAAGACAATTTAATGCAAAATAGTGCTTGCATGACCATCAATTTATCCTCCCCACACTTAGAATCAACATTGTCCTCAGTGTTAGGTAAGATAAAAAAAATTAAGGCAATTAACAGGATGGGAAGTAAAGGTAGAGAAACCCCCTGAAATAGTCGATTGACTAAATTCTGCACCCTATATTCATATCTCCCATCAAACTACACAAATTATGGAGATAGAGCAAAATAATACTGAAGTTAGTCTTACAATTTACCAACATAAAATCAAAACTTTGGTAGTATTGACACATAAAAGTACACATCAACATAACACTCAACCAACTTTTAATGTTGTTGCTGTTGGGGTTATGTAAATATAATGCCCTGAAAAGCAAGTGTATTTACATATAACTTAATCTTCTTCCAGTTGCTTTTGTGATGAAAATATTTATTATTAATAAAAAAAAGTGTTTGGTTTTATTTGTATGAGCATCATATGACCAGTCATTAGGTACCAAGATTCTTTTATAATTAATATACATATACATGGAGATGTATAGTAAACATGTATATTATCATAATCTAAATTAGTTGATTCACAGCTAAATAATCAAGTTGGTCACTTGATTATGGTTTAGACTGTAGTGTTGCAATTTATGTTCATGTAAGTAAAAGAGTTTACTTCAAGGGAATGATGAGTTTCATATCATGATAGTAGTTAATTATCGATAATGGAACTATTAAATGAATCTGAAATCAAGTGTGTTTTTAAAGAATAAAGTAGGCCATTACTTTAATCTTAAAACATACACCTTAACATTATTTCATTACGAACCATAATGTTGATGAGTGGTGAACTCATATATGTTTCATTATAATTCCTGATATGATCGGAATGGATTTTTATAGAGTATTAATCCAGTGTCTGCATGTTGGAATTATTAATTGAAACATGTATCAAGGAATATTCAATCAAATAAAGAGTCTATAGTGATATCATCACTTCTTGATGTTTTACGAAGATTGGTGATTAAACTGATACCAGTAGTTTGAAGGACTAGCTATTCATCAAGTCTTAATACCAAGATGAGATCTTATGTGTTAATCACCATATAGAGTAAAGTGGGAGATCTAGAAAGAAAAACTAACATAAAGGCAAAATGGTAATTTTACCCTTTATTGTGCGGATGGCTATAGTATAGTTCATAATAAAGTTTGCAATTAGACATCTTATTTGACACATGTGTTCTTATAATATTTAGTAATTCAAGAGTTCAACTAATTGCCTTTAGTGGAATGACATTTGGTTAACAAGTTGGAATCAATTATAATGAGATTAAATTAATTCCAGGCTTATTGAAGCTTGAATTATCTAAGTCTAATTAGATTCCCCACTTAGCTTCTAGGAAGGTTATCAAGTAAAGTAAGAAATATAAATTGAAGTTTTAAAGCCTATGATTGAATGTTGGGCTTGCACTAAATAATTGTTAATTAGAAGCCCAAATGAACATTTAATATTAGGTTAGACTTTGGTTTGATTTGATTAATTAGATTAATTAAATTAAAACAAAGTTATTAAAAAAGGGAGGGTATATTTCAGTTTTTTATAGCTAAATGTTTATCTACACATTGAGCATTGAATTGCTAAATTAAAGATTGATTTTTATCATGCTTTATCATCATTAAATGGGGTAATGATCTTATCATTAAATGGTTTAATGGTTATCTTTTAATGATGGCATGTAATCTTTTAGCATTCATTTGATTAAAGAAAGGAAAAGGTCCATTTGATGTACTCTCTCTTCCTTATTTCATCCATAACCAAAAATGAGATGGTCTCATTTTGGTTATTACTTTTTACAGAGCCATCTTAAAAAAATGAGAAGAGTCTCATTTATTGGCTTCTTTATGATTGATTAAAGAATGAAGTGATGCATTGGATGTATATCACTTCTTTCATTCATGTTTAACTAAAATTGACAAGGAAAGAAAAAGGTGTTCTTGCATTTTTTGACTCACTCTCTCCTCTCTTGCATAGCCTAGCCGAAACTTGAATGAGAAAGGTCTCATTTTTGGCTTCTTTCAATTAAGGAAAATCTCTTCAAGATTTCTTCTCCTTTTCTACCAAAGGATCTTGATAACTAAGATGTATAAGGAGAATAAGTGGCAGATCAAATTAGTCAAGGATATAATATCAAGGAGAGGATACAAAGCGAGAAATCAAAGCTGTAGCAAGGAGTCGGTATAATTTCCATCTTGTTCTTATGTTAATTATTTTCTTTATACCGTATCATATATGGCTGAGACATATTGATTTGGCTATGTTGTTTCTACTATGTTTTGATTTCGAAAAAAGTTTTAAAATCTACTATTTTAGCCTAATCTTACATGCTTTTGTTTGTGATCCAACAAGATTAAAAGTAAATTGCACAACTACATGCATGAGAGTTTAAATGCAAATACAATCCTATGACCCTATGATATCATTGTCCCTGAGGAGGTGGTTGTTACTCCATGAAGGCCCTCAACATGTCTTCTATTCTGGCTTGTGAAGTTGCAAGATTGCTCACTTCCGCTTGAAGATCTTTAATTTTTGCTCGGACTTCGTGCATTTGAGCCAGAATCTAATTATCCCCTGAAGATGGATTAGTTCTTGATTGTCAAGCAGTAGGGGCATTCGGATTGTCCCTCTCTTGCTATGGATTGACCCACCAATTAGGACCATTTTCTCTGTATTTAAATTCCTTCATTTTATCGGCATTAATGACATCCACCTCAGTAGTATAAGCCACTTCTTCATCTCTTTTAAGGACCTTGAGATTCCTAAACAGCTGGCTTAATAATACTAGAAACATAAATCTCTTCATCTCTGCCTTGTGGTAAACCACTTTCCATATAGAGGTCATTATCATTTGGGCAGCAACAATGCCCTAAAATTGATCATTTTGGAAAAACATTTTATCCATAATGTATAAGTCTTCGTTGCGGAGGTATCCTGAATCACTGGCTTTGGGCATCACATTGTGTGCCAACAAGAAAGCTACCAACCTAGGTCCGATGTCAAAGAATTTGCAGTGCATAAAAAAGTGTTGATTTGTAAATCGCTGAGTGGCTCTAATCTCAAGTCGAGACATAGCCTCATCTTTATCCGATTGATTATCACCTGAACATTTTGCTCGTTTGTCGAAGGATGGGACATTGTCTCCCCTTGGCAGCTCTAGATGTCCATTGATCAACTATTCTATTATAACTACTGCTCTCCCATTAACTTGTGCAGTGAGCATATGTGGTTGTTGATCAGCTTCTGCACTGAGGTTAGCATAAAATTGTTTAACCGCAGTAGGGTAGTATGCACCCTTGAGGGTCAACAGTTTTCCCCAATGAAATTTTTCTAAGTGTGCCCTCACATTATATGCTACATTAATACCCTCCTCTATTGAGACTTTGAGTACAAATTTGTGATTCTTTTTCTTGTTAAACTAAGCCTCACATTGTCCACTGATGAACATGGCTTCTTTAGAAGCAGGTTCCTCTACTTCTTCGACCAAAATTTTACCCCTAACAAATCTATAGGATTGACCCATATTCTTCCTTGCCATTTGGTTAAAGCGTGACATTGAGTGATAACCTCATATCCCCCTACAATTTCAACCAAACTGACCTTAATCCCACAGCCCAAACAACAATTCTCAACCCAACAACTTCAACACAAACTAAACCCTTTCAAATTCAAAAACAACCTATTATCTCACTTCAATCTCAATCCCACACTCCAACACAATCCAACCTTTTCAAATTCAAACACAACCTATATCTCACTTCAATCTTAATCCCACAACTCCAGCTCAACCCAGCCTTTTCAAATTCAAACACAACATAGTATCTCACTTCGCTCTCATTCCCACAATTCCATCATAACCCAGCCCAAAGTCATTAACAACTACAATCGTATAACTTTCAAGCATCAACTCACAATATAACAATGTGAAGAACACTTACCCATACTAAATCGAAGTATAAATTGTGTATACTTTGCCCACAACCTCAAGAAGATCATTCGAAATTGTCAAATGTGAAGTATTATCTTGGCAAAAGAGAGAGGGATGGCTTGAGAGATAAGGGTTTAGTTAAGATGGAATGTTATGGGGATGGGGTCTGTGAAGGTAGAGAAAGGAAGAAGAATGAAGCAAAAGAATGGAGAATCTTAGGCTAGAAGATGGCTGGCATGGACGAAGGAAGAAGAGAACATAGGGGAGACAGTGCTAGTTAGACAGAAAGTGTGGGAAAAGGGAAGAGAACAGGGTATTTTAATTATGAGTACTTAGCAGACCTTTATGAGTCTTTTTGGTTGTCATGAAGCTGTAGGTTTAAAGCGGACGTAATGTTTGCTAAATAGACCTTTTCGAGTTTTTTGCATTATTTTGAGTCTATGAGTCTGTTAAATAGACTTTATCTATGAATATAAGGTTTTCTCACCTTGTTCACTCTTCTTTTGTCCCTTCTATCCACTCAATGATATCATAGGACTATATGCATGATGTATGAGTGCCAATAATGAAGGGATTAAAGAAAACAAAGATACATTGCTACTTGCCTCCCCCACACTTAACATGGGTCTTACCTCTAGGATTGAAGAGTCTTGATCACGCTATTCCTCATGCTAATAGGAGGTGTCATTGGGATTTCTCATAAACACTAGTCCTATGCAACACCTAACAAACTAGAATAAGAAGATATAAAAAAAATGAAATTAACAAAATAACAAAGAGAGTTATAAACGTTGGGTTGCCTCCCAACAAGAGCTAAATTTAATGTCCTCAACTAGACTCAGCCATCATGATGTCAATTTTGGAATACGATGGTGGAAATACACCCAACCATTTCTGCCTCAAAATAGTGCTTGAGTCATTGTCCATTGACCATAAAGGGTTGTTGATCCTCCCTTCTAATCTCTACAACTCCATGTGGGTATACTTTTTTCACCTCGAAAGGTCCAGACCATCTTGATCACAATTTCCCTAGAAACAATTTCAAACGAGAGTTAAATAACAAAACTCTTTAACCAGGTTTAAATTCTTGCCAAAGGATGTGCTTGTCGTGGAAAGCCTTAATTCTCTCCTTATATATTCGAGAATTCTGAAAAGCATCTAGGAAAATTTCACCTAACTTATTCAACTCCATCAGTCTCCTTTGTCCAACTTCTTTGAGATCATAGTTCAACTTCTGAGTTGCCCATAATGCCTTGTGCTCAATTTTAACCGGAAGATGACAAGATTTTCCAAAGACTAATCTATATGGATACATGCCTAAGGGGGTCTTATACGCCATCCTGTATGCCCAAAGAGCGCCATTAAGCTTCAATGCCCAATCCTTTCTTGAGATATTAACAATTTTCTCCAAAATTTGCTTGATTTCCCTATTAGATACCTCAACTTGCCCACTGGTTTGAGGGTGGTAGGTGGTTCCAAACTTAAAATGACACCTATGTTTTGCCAATAGAGATTTAAATTGATGACTATAAAAATGCACCCCATTGTCACTGATTATAGCTCTTAGAACACCAAATCTTGAAAATATATGCTTCTTGACAAATTTGACAACACTAGCTTCAGTGTTGTTTCACAAAGCTGTGACTTCCACCCATTTGGATACATAATCGACCACTATAAGCATGTATTCATTATGGAAGGATACTAGAAATGGTCCCATAAAGTCTAGATCCTATACATCAAAGAGTTCAACCTATAAAATCCCTGATTGAGGCATCTCGTGTTTCCTACCGATGTTCCCTATTCTTTGACACCTATCACATATCATGACAAAAGTTCTAGTGTCCTTAAAAAGAGTAGGCCAAAAACCTAGATTGTAAAACCTTTGCTGTCGTTTTGTTAGTCCCATGGTGTCCGCCATAAAGAGAAGCATGGCAATGATGTAGTACTGACTGCATCTCCTCATCAAGTATACATCTTCTAATCACCCCATAAGCACACCTTTTAAAGAGCAACGAGTCTTCCCAAAAGAAATTCCTCACTTTAAATAAGAATTTCCTTCTCTTATGATATGAATAATCACTAGGAATGATGTTAGACACCAGAAAGTTAACATGATAAGCAAACCAACGAACATTTTCCTTAGTAGACCACTGATTCTCATCAGGAAAGGCATCATTGATCAATTCCTCTCCCATCTTGTCACCTTGCTCAAGTCGTGAAAGGTGGTCAGCTACCGAATTTTCGGATCCTTTCTTGTCTCTAATTTCTAAATCAAATTCCTACAAGAGTAAAATCCATCTGATCAACAGTGGTTTGGCATCTTTTTTCATAAGCAAATATTTCAAAATAGAATAGTTAGTGTAAATAATGACTTTAGACCCAACAAGATAAGATCCAAATTTATCAAATGCAAAAACTACTGCTAGCAATTCCTTCTCTGTAGTAGCATAATTAATTTGAGCATCATGAAGAACTTTCCTAGCATAATAAATGACATGTGATTTCTTATCCTGTTTTTGTCCTAAGATAACCCCAAGTGCATAATCACTAGCATCACACATCAGCTCAAAAGGGAGATTCCAATTTGGTGCAGCCATTATAGTAGCTGAGGTAAGTTCCTTTTTCAACCTGTTGAAAGCATCAAGACATTTATTAGTAAATTCATAAAGGACTTGCTTTTGCAACAAAGCACATAAGGGTTTAGAAATATTGGAAAAATCTTTAATAAATTTGTGATAGAACCCTGCATGCCCAAGAAAACTCCTTATTGCTTTAACCGAATTGGGGGGTGGTAATTTATTGATGGTTTCAATTTTTGCTGGATCTACCTTTATTCCATTATTTGAAATTTTGTGGCCTAGGACGATTCCTTCTTGTACCCTAAAATGACAATTTTCTCAATTTAGCATGTGATTGGTTTCTTCACACCTCTATATAACTTGTTCTAGATTGAACAGACATTCATCGAAAGAAGATCCAAAAACGAAAAAGTCATCCATAAATAACTTAATTATATTCTCCACCATGTTAGAGAATATGGACATCATGCAGCGTTAGAAAGTGGCATAAGCATTGCACAAACCAAAGGGCATCCTACGATACGCAAATGTATCATAGGGACAAGTGAAGGTGGTTTTCTCCTGATCCTCTAGGGCTATTAGAATGTAGTTATACCTTGAATAACCATCTAAAAAGCAATAATAATCATGCCTCGCTAATTTTTCTAACATTTGATCAATAAAGGGGAGAGGGAAGTGATCTTTCCTAGTTGTTGCGTTTAATTTTCTATAATTTATACAAACCCTCCACCCTGTCACAACCCTAGTAGAAATTAACTAATTACTATCATTAGATATGACAGTCGTGCCACCTTTCTTTGGCTCCACCTGCACAGGACTTATCTAAGACTTATCAGAAATATGATAGATAATTCCTGCATCAAGTAATTTAAGTACCTTAAATCGCACAACTTCCTTTATGTTAGGATTGAGTCTCCTCTGATTTTCCACACTTGGTTTTGGTTTTCCTCCATTAAAATTCTGTGAACACAAATATAATGGCTAATTCCTTTTATATCAGCAATATTCCAAGCAATTAGCCAATTTATATTCATATAACACCCTTAATAACTTCTTTTCCTGTGAGGAATCCAAAGAAGAAGAAATAATAACTAGATATGTATTTGATTCTCCCAAGAATACATATCTCAAATGAATTGGAAACTATTTTAATTCAGGTTTCAATGGGCTTAATATGGAAGGTAACAATTTAGGTTTAGGAGGGCCCAATTCTTCAATTTGGGGTTTATACCTACAACTATTACCTTGCAATCTGTATGCATAGTCCACTAACTCATCATCCAATTCATTCTCATCTATTCCTATAGGTGACTTCATCGAAAGAGGGACCCTTTAAAACCTTGAAAATGTTAAACACCTCTTCCTCGTCACCAACTCTCAAGGTTAGCTTACCAACTGGAACATCAATCAATGCTCCACTAGTGGCTAAGAATGGTCTTCCTAAAATTATAGGAACCTACATATCAAATTTCATCCCAAGCATAACAAAATCAGTAAGAGTTATAAACTTACCAACTTTTACCAGTAAGTTCTCAACTATACCAATAGGGTATGAAATTGACCTATTAGCAAGTTATAATGAAATTGTAGTTAGTTTGAGTTCACCAATTCCAAGCCTGTTATAGAGAGAAAAAGGAATAAGATTAATGCTTGCACCTAGGTTATATATGCATTGAAAAACATTAGATTCACCAAAGTGATAAGGAATAGTGAAACTCCCTGGATCCTTTAACTTAGGGGGTAGTTTATTCTATAAAATAGAACTACACTCCTCATTTAAGGCTACTGTAGAAAAATTATCAAGCTTCTTTCTGTTGGAGATGATTTCCTTTAAGAACTTGGTATAAGCAGGCATCTCAGTAAGGGCTTCAGCAAAAGGGATGTTGATTTAGATATTTTGAAAAAGGTCAAGGAATTTCTGAAATTTGGAATCATCATGCTTTTTTTTGACTCTTTGAGGATATAGTATGAGTGGTACAAAGGAAAATTCTGGAATTGTTAAAGACTCTTTCTTTGGTGTGGTCTCTTTTAGCTCTTCGTTTTCACCCAAATTCATACTTTCAGCATCCTTAGCTTCATTTTCTTTAGTTTCCTTCTCTTTAGGAACCACATCTTCTACCACCTTAGCACTCCTTAAAATAACTACCATACAATCTTATTTCGGATTTACTTGGGTATTGTTAGGCAGCTTCCCTTTAGCCCTTTTACTTACCTCTTTTGTCACTTAACTGATTTGCACCTTTAAATTTTTGATAGCAGCTTGGTTGGACTGAATGTTCTGCTCCATTCTATTTATAGCTTGAGAACTTTGATCTATCATGCTCATAAGTTGAGTAAATATATCCTTAAGCCTATCTACTTTTTCTCCCAAAGGAAAGGGAATTGTTGTTGTGCAAAAGATGAAGGAGGTGAATACGGTTTTGATGGTGCTTGGAACCTAAGTGGTCCCATTGGTTTTATAGCCCCTTGATTTTTCCATGAAAAGTTAGGATGAAACTTTCAACCTTTATTGTAGGTGTTCGAGAAAGGATCAAATCTCTGACCTTGTCTACCATTTTTTACATCGTTCACCTCTTCCTCTATCATTGTTGTCTCAATGTTCATACAACCAATTGCAGTATACCCAAATCTACCATAAAGAGTACAAGGATCCCTACTAGACTTATTGTCGTTCATCAACATATTCAACTTAGTCGATCATGTCAGGTTTAGAACCCACTTCATTAAGAGTGGCATCTTTGCTCCTAATCAACTTACAATGTGAATTCTTTGCAACCTTTTTAAAAATATTCCATAATTCTTAGGAACTCAGGTTACTAATGTTCCCACCAGTGTTCAAATCCACCAAAGTTTGATTGTGATCAATGAGACCATAGTATAAGAACTGGGTCAATGAGTACGTATCGAATCCATAGTGGGGGCATTAGTTAAGGAGATCATTAAACCGCTCCCATGCTTTATGAAAATTTTCTCCTTCTTTCTGCGAGAACTAATGTATCATCTTCCTAAGTTCGAGAGTTTTGTGGGTTGGGTACCACTTCATCATGAAAGTCTCCATTACCTTGTCCTAAGTATCAATGGAATCTACCTCCAAACTAAATAACTAATTTCTTGTTAACCCCTTCATGCAATAGGGAAAACACCTTAGCCTTAATTCATCTTCAAACAATCCATATAATGGAAGAGTTTAAACTGTCGCATAGAAATCTCCCATGAAGGCTAGAGCATCTTTACTCAGCATCCCATTAAATTATGGCAACATAAATAGATGAATCTCTTTCAGCTCATAATTCCTTGCTGACACAGTCAATCAAATGCAAGAGGGGTTGCCAGCAATAAATGGCATTTGATAATCTGAAATTCTTCTTACCGTAGGATTAAAATTAGTCGGTTCAACTTTTCATGGAATTGTTTGTTCCCCATATCTTGTTCCTTATACAGAATCAGATTTTGGTTATTGTTGACCATCTCTCTTCTTCTTTGGGCGTTGTTCCTTTTACAAGTACGTTCAATTTTAGGATTTAATTCAATCAATAGATCGTTGTTCAAATTTCTTGAATGCGTTAAGTGCATGCAGCTTCAAACAAAGAGAAAGGGTTCAAAATTAATTAATGGAAGAAAACTTAAGGTAGTAAATAAAAAAGAAAAAATATAATTAGAATTAATGGTGGAAAATATAAATTAGTTCCTTAGCAACGACGCCAAAAACTTGGTCGAAACAATTTGCAGGTGTATAGAGTCGTTCCTAGTACTTACAAATTGAGTATTCTAAGGTCGTCTCCTACAAGGATTAAGATACTCGCTACTGAATTAATCATAATTACTTGAACGAAAGTGACAATAAACTTAAAAGATGATTAGAGTTGGGTAGAGAATAAATTGTAAATATTAGAAATAACAAATAAGGGTAATTTGACGATTTAGACTTAGGCCTTTAGGGGTTCACCAATTCAAGAGAATGATCAATAAATTATGAAATTGATTGAATGGCATATTATAATAAAAATTACATAACTTTACTTATATTCTCTCACAAGTCATATAAGAATACCTAACTAGTTGAGTACCATCTCTCAATATGAAACCTAACTAGTCAAATTCATTAAGAACAAGCAACCATAAGTTATCACACTAATTTAAGATATTTCTATCTCTAAATCTAATGTGGTTATCTTCCTAGTGCATAATTCATACTTCACCTCTCAGTTCATCATATGATTCCTAAGACTTCATTTATGGTGATCAAGCATAGAGACAACAGTGAAATGCAAGAAAGATAAACATAACCCAAGAACTTTCATTCAACACCAATAAATCCACAAAGTATAAATCCATCCCCAAATAGGCCACATCCCTCACCCTAAATGGGATTTAGTTACAGAACATGATAACAGAATCCATACACATAAAGACAATCAACATCCAAGAAAGAGTAGAGAGAGAAGGTAGAGAGAACACAAAACAAGATTACTTCCAATGTTTGATTCCTTCCTCTTTTCTCCTCTTATTTGCCTCTTTTGGGTACCTCTTTATGTTGCAGCCTCATTTTTAGTGTCCAAACCTCCTTTAGGTCTTAAAAATGAGTACTTATAGTGTCTTGGGCTCAAAGAAACCTAGTTTTTGCTAAACAGGAAAAGGCAGATTGTCCTTGGGCTGACAAAGTTTGTTAAGCGTACAACACCTCTATTTAGTAGACCTTCTTGGGTATTTGGAGTGGAATGGGTCAGGCAATGTCCGTTAAGTGGACCTTCTTAGGTCTCTAGAGTGGAATGGGCCAGTTAACGTCTATTAAGCGGACATGATGCTCGTTTGGTGGACATACCCTGGGCATCTATAAAAACGTGCAATATTGACCCTTTAGACGACAAAATCTCTCCTCGGAGTCTTCATGAAAGTTGTTGAAGTCCGAGTCCTCTTCGAAAGTGTGTTTGAATGACCTTAATTTGACATCCACAATAAAAGTTATGCCTCTTGCCCAAAATCTATCCATTTACACCTATTAAGAAATAAAGTTGAAATGTATGAGAAATAACCAAAGAAAGCTCTAAATTCACATAGAGATAAGTCAAACGAGTTCTAATTCATCCCAAAATCATATATGAATAATTGGACTTATCACACTAGTTGTACAAACTAGTGACATCTCATCATTCAAGCTTGAATTAATTGCAGCTGTACTCCTATCATCATTATCATTCTAATAAACTTCCTTTTTTTGATCCCTCTTCCACTTATAGTAGAAACACTTAATGTGTCCTGGCTTATTACAGTAGTGGCATGTCTTTATGTCTTTGTCACCTCTAAACTTTGAACGGTTCTCAGAATTGCTATAACCTTTGAGACCCTTACTCTTTTCCCTTCCCTTTCTTTCTGTCACAAAAGTTTCTACATTATCAACTACAATCTCCTTTCTTTTGATTTCTTCATTAAACATTCTCTCTTTGATAATATCCAAATAGAGCATTCCTTCAAGAATTGAGTTGCTAATCGCCACCACTAACATTTCCTAGCTATTTGGTAACGAACTCAACAAGAATAAAGCTTGTAACTCATCATTAAGAATGATCTTCATTGTTGTATGCTTGTTGATTATGTCCTAGAAATCACTTAGATGCTCTGACACTGATTTCCTAACATTCAACTTCAAATTCATAAGCCTCTTAATTAGAGACGCCTTATTATAGTAATCTTCCTTTCATCAAACATTCTAGCTTCTTCCGTAGCTTAAAATGATCTATTTCTTGAGACACATGATTAAATATCAATCCATTGTTTTATAGTGCTAAGAGTTTTTTGCTTTATCTGTTCCCATTCTCTATCTAACATCTTTTCAAGTTTTGAAGGAACATCATCCTTCACACCTCTGTCCACATCAATTAGATCAAATAGATCCTTACAATATAGAATGTCCTTCATTATGGGCCTCCAAATCGATAATTGAATAACATTAAATTGACCATAGAGTTGTTTCCACCTTCCATTACAATGGTTCTAATATCACTTATTGGGGGATAAATAACACAATTCTCTAAAAGATTAAACAAATATTAATAATAAGAAAGAACTCTTTTTATTGTAGTAGCATAAAAATATAAGAAGAAACTAAACAATGAAATAAACACCAAGATTTAACGTGAAACTCTAGTGTAGAGGGAAAACCACGAGACAAATTGACAAATAAATCCACTAAACTTAATAAAGATTTACAAAAAAATTTGATCTCTCACCCCTACAATAACAAATTGCCTCACAAAGTTTTTGGATGAAACCAAAGTTGATCATAATCACAACATTTAAACCAATCCCAAAAACAATCAAATAAAGATGAGAATCTAAACCTCTTTTTCCTTTAATTGTTTTTCCTAACTTTTAGATGTTGTGACAACACTCTCTATCCCATACGTGGAACAAGGCTTTAACGAGTTATTTGTAGGCTCCTGTGGCTTGATAGCTAAGTTAGAATCCTAACTGAACTCAATTAGCTAGATTAGATCTTATCCTAATTAGATTACATCATATTATCCATTAAGAAGATATCCTCATCTAAATAGGACCCTATCTTATATGATTTATCTACATCACAATTAACAAGATAAAGAATTGTATCTATCTAGGAATGATACATTCATATCTATAAAGAACTCTACTGTTTTCAAATGTTCCTCCTACATAGTCTTTATCTTTTTATAGTTGATGTCTATCTACTATGATCTTATCTATCACATCATCCAAAATCTCAAAATAGGGTTGGACACTCAACACACACTTCCTGCACTCTTTTGTGGACATTGCTTTACTTCATGAATGTTATGTGGACTAATGAAATTTTTTTTGGCTGCATAAAGTCAATGCTGCTTTCTTCACTGTGAACTTGTATGGTATATTGATGTGCAATCACTTCCAATTGTTGACAATGGAAACTCTATGTGTTTGTGTTGCACACCTAGAAGCAAATTATGACATTTTGTAGGAAAAAGAAAAAGGATATTAGTTGCTAATTCTCCTGAAAAAAAGAAAAACTTTGTTAGATATTTATAAATATATAGTTTCTATAAAATAGTGGTCTATTGGGTGGTAAAAATAGAGATATCAGAGAAAAAATAATGGCTTCATTGAGCAACTGGAAGCGAACAACTAACCATTTTTGGTTTTGTATCGGAAAACGAATTTGAAGAAATATTTAACGAGATATGTTCTTATAGTGATGACCATCTTGTTGGTAATTGAAGATGATCAATTGATCATTTCAAGCAAGTGATTACAAATAGGAGTTTGTTTTGAGAGATTAATTAGGATTAAATGTGTATGTACAATATGTAATCGAATATCTTTTATAAAATAATTTGAAAAATTAATAAGAAAATAAAAGAATTTAAGACAAATCTAATTCAAAGAGTTTTTTAAAACTTTTCTTCTTTGATAAAATCGTCAACTAGAAACTATTTAAATATTTAACCTCTAAGTATTTACATAACAAAGAAACTCAATAATTAAAAGGGACCCATAAGAGTATTAATTAAAATTAAAATTTTAATCACAATTAAATTAAAATTCTTTTAAGTTTAATTAAAATTAAAATTTTAATCATAATTAAATTCTAAATTTAATAATAATTTAATTTTAATGAAATCAAATTTCTACTATATGATACCTTGAAAAAATTTTAAACTTTATAATTAAGTTCAACTTAATTATATTAAAATTTCTCTCTTTAATTACTCTTTACGTGTGATTTATTATATTCAAAATATATTAGAAAAGATAACAAATAATATTTATAATTTATAATTGTAATTATAATTATAATTTCCCATATGAGATACTTTGGTAATTTTTAAGTTTAGGCACCAATTATATAACTATCATAATGAAGACATCCATAGACACATAAATAATGCTTTATTTGGAATCCTCGTGATCGAGCTAGTTTAATGAACTTATTCTTTAATAGGCACTCTCATATTTGTTTAAATATCTTTATAATTTAATTTATGAGATTAATCACTTTCTTCATAAAAAAGAAATATAATGTGTACTAGTTTTACCATTTTAACAATATCCCTTTAATGAAACTGTAATTATGAATAATTTAAGTATAAAAGTAAATACAAATTAAATCTCATAATTATAATTTATGAAAATTTTAATGGCACAGTAATTATTTTATTGATTTTATCTTTAGTATTAAGTAAAGTATAATTAACAAAACATATAAATATAAAGAATGCTTCTATTAAATAAACTAATAATGTCATAAATTAATTGCAACCAACTGATTGACTATAAAGGCATAAACTAACAATCTCTTACTTATGTTAAAGCTAATCTCTTATGTATTAAATACGTATCTATCTATATGTCGATCATATCTCTTTTGAGGCAATACTTAGTGAGAGGATTAGCAGGATTGTCTTTAGTGGGCACTCATTCTAATTTAGTGTCTTTTCACTCTATTATCTGCCTAATCAAGTTAAACTTTCTACGTACATACTACACCTTTGATGAGACTTTGGCTTTTTTACTTGTGTAATATCATCGTTATTGTCATAGTACAATCCTATCGACTTAATAATATTAGGAACCACTCCTAGTGATGAACTTCTTGATTCAAACAATTTTCTTTGTCATCTTTAATACTGAAATGTGTTATGTCTTAGTAGTAGAATAAATAATAATTTTCTTGCTTAAAATTTCTCCAACTTAACGCACCACTATTTAAAGTAATGATGTACTCTAACTGTGATATTCCATCATTATAATCAAAATGAAAACTTGCATATGAACCATGAACTCTTAATTTAACTCCTTTATAAACTAAGAAAATATTGTACATAACACCATATAAATAATTAATCCAATTGTGAAAGTATATGGAAAATAGTCCATTCATCTCTCTCTTTGTGTGTCTTTAAACGTACACTCTTTGAGAGAGAAATCCCATACAACATGTGTAAGAATCTCCTTTCATAATTCTCTATACTAAACCTTTTAACAGTTTGTTTATGTATACAGGTTGCAATAAATTAAGCAATCTTTTTAATCTATCTCTATAGATCTTTATTCCTAGAATGTGGGCTACTTCTCCTTTATTTTTAGAGAATTTCTTGGACAAAAAATATTTATAGATTGAAGCATCAATATATAGTTTCCAATAAAAAATATACCATCCATATATATCATTAGAATGATTATAGTCGCACTATCCTTTTTTATATATAAATATAAAGTTCATCTACAATTTTTATAAACTCTTTAGTTGCCTCATCAAAGTAGTTGTTTCAACTCTATAGTGCTTGCTTAAGTCCATAAATAGATTTTTATAACTTGTATACTTGATTAGGATCAAAACCTTCATATTATGTCATATATACACCTTTAAGAAAATTTGTATTGAGAAACATCCTTTTGACATCTATCAGCCATATTTTATTATCATGATGTACATAACTAGTCAAATTCTTATGAACTAAAGCATTGTTATTGACAAATGGTTTTATGAAAATCAACTCTTTGTTTTTGTTTCTAACCCTTAGTCGTTAGCTTACTTTGTAGGTATGTAAATTACCACTTATGTTAGTTTTTCTCTTAAAAACTCTAATTGGGACAATCCTATCAAATGCATTAACTAAAGTCCCTACTTGGTTAATGTATATTAAATCTATTTCAAATCTTATGGCTTTATGTCATTTTAAAAAAATCAATAACAGATATTGCTTCCATATAAAATTGTAGTATTATAATCCATGAACAATTTATTGTCTTTCCCTTTTTCAATATGTAGATCAAATTTGGTGGAGGGACGATATATCCTACTATTGAATGTTGACTAAATGTCTCTTGAACTCTTGGTTTTATATCATATGTATCAACTTGAGGTTCTTGTTCTATTTGAATTTACATTTGTGATTCTTAAATTTCTTTAAGTTTTATCTCATCCTCACTACTTTCTTTAAAAATAAATTCTCTTTTTTAAAATATAGCATATCTTTAGACAAACATCTTTTCTGTTTGAGGTGCTCATTCTTATGTCTTATACTATATGTTTCTAGATTTGGATTTCTTTTTCATCAAACTAATAAAAAGAATTTGTTGGGTATTTATTTCACCCTTGCTAATAGTGACTATTGCCACTAGCTCTGTCATTATAGGCATAGTAGTAGATTCACCATAGGCAAGCAACGCCACTAGTGATGGTCCCAATACCTCTACAAATGATTAAAATTAATCATTAAGAAAAAACATAATTATCTATTAAGCAATTTTTAGTTTTGATAGCCAAAGTTCATATATGATTAAGTTTTTCATAAAGAACCCCCAATACCATGAATTAATCTTCAAACAAGTTTTCCATAAACTTCAAAAGCTAGTGACATGTACTTTAGGTGCTTTAAAAAAAGTACATTCAATTAATAAATGATTTTTAGAAACAATAATCATCAAGTTTACCTATAAATTGAAATTATGTGGCATGTGTTGGTGTATTCCACAAAGCACAAAATTAAAGTATAATTAAAATCATGTAACTTTTACGTCAGCCTTAATTTTTTTATCAAATCAATAATAAACAATCAAGCAACTTATTAAAGTTAAAAAATTAAAGAAGGATCTAATACCACCGTTGGAAAATCAAAGGGGATCAAGATGCAACAAAATAATTTTTATAATTTCGTATCATATCTCTTTAATATAATAACTTGAAACATGAATAAGAAAGTCAAGGATTTAAGCTAAACTTGGTTCAGGTGTTCTTCACAACTTTTTCTTCTATAATAAAATTTATAATTATAAGTTATTCAAATGTCCAACATCTAACATTATTCACATAGTTGAGAAAAGAGAACTCAACAACTGAGAGGGATTGATAAGACTATTAACTGCCTTATATCTTTCCCTTTTTTAGAGAAACACTAAGTTTCTTTCAGGCTTAATTAAAATTAAAATCTCAATCATAATTTAATTATAACTCTAATTATTATTAGAATTTAATCTTAATAAAATTAAATATCTAATATTTGATCCTTAAAGTTTCTTAAACTTTATAACTAAATCAATCTTAATAAAATTAAAATTTTCTTTCTTTAATTTCTC
>JAOQMP010000009.1:27585156-27596461 GCA_027563575.1 Erythroxylum pedicellare | reverse complement strand
ATAATAAGTTGTTCAAAATTTTGTATTATAATAATAATAATAATAATGAGTTTAATAATATAATTAAGAATAAAAAATTTACTTATGTGGGGGAAGAGGTATTTCTAAAAATTACTTGTGTTTTAGTTTAGAGACGAAGACGAAAAATTTCTATACCACAATTACGAGATGTATAAAAAAATTTTATTTTAATATTTCAGAGACGAATAAAAATAGGTGAAGATATTAAACGAACGCTATAAAATACGAGATTTTTACTTCCCAGTCTCTCACCCGTGGAGACATTAACCAAACACGTTAGCGACCCAAATAAGGGGCATTTGCAACCGAGGCTAGCCACAACATATACAAATCCCTAATTCACATAAATTTGGCTATTCTTCCGAATCTGTTACTCGTCCAGAGACGAACGATGGAAAATCACGACACCACCCAATCCAAACCCTTCCAGATCTTTGCGAAGCTGCTCGATGGGAAAACAGCAACCCTAAGATTCACCGGATCTGAGGTGATCGGCAAAACCGTCAAGCAACGAATCTATGAAATCAGCGGAGTCCCCACCCATTTGCAACGCCTCCTCTCTGGTGGCACCCAAATCGGCGACCTCTCCATCGTCTCGAGTCCAGACTCCACCATCCACCTCCTGCTCCCGCTGGTGGGCGGGAAGGGCGGTTTTGGGTCGCTGCTGCGAGGAGCGGCGACGAAGGCGGGTCAGAAAAAGACGAACAATTTCGACGCATGTCGGGACATGAGTGGGCGGAGGCTAAGGCACGTGAACGCAGAGAAGAGGCTAGAGGATTGGAAGGCGGAGGAAGAGGAGAGAAGGTTGGAGAAGATGGCCGAGGAGTTTATAAAGAAGAAGGCCAAGAAGGGGAAGAAAGGGGTCGGTGATGGGGCTGCCCAGAAGTACGTGGAGAAGTATCGAGAGGATTCGGCTAAGTGCGCGGCGAAGGTTGAAGAGGCGGTCCGGGAGGCGTGTGGGAATGGGAAGCGTAGAGGGAAAAGCATAGGTAATGATGGAGTTGAGGCCAAAAGATTGAAGATTTGGTAAGTGTTTCTTGTTTTCTTTCTATGTATTTGGCTTTGGATATGATTTGATTTTCTTTCTGGGTTCATAGCTGCATTGATTTCATAAGTGCGTAGTCATATGCTTAAGGTGTTTAAAGATTGAATTGTTTGATTGCTGTGTTTTGAGAACCTGGAGAAAAAGAGTAGGTTTTAGTTAAAAAAAAGGATCTGACGTACTGAAGTGATGAGTTGGTCTAATTCGTATGGTTTTTATCCCTTTTTTAGGATGGGTAAGAGAAAACTAGCTGCTAGTGACAGTGAAGATTCTGATGGTTATAGCAGCGATGATGCAGAAAATGAGAAATCGGTCGTCTTAAATAATGGAGATCAATCGGATTCAAATAAAGAAGCTGACGGGAGTGCAGATTCAGTTTCAGGTGAAAAATCAGGCTCAAAAGAGGAAATTGATAGGAGTTCAGATTCAGTTTCAGGTGAAAAATCAGACTTGAAAAAGGAAGGTGATGGGAGTTCAGATTCAGTTGCAGGTGAAAAACAAGACACGGAGTGTTCTGGTGGTGCATCATGTGAGACTACCTCTGAGGAAGAGACACGGGTGGCTGTTTACGAATGCTCCAAATCTCATCCTCATGTAGAGACTACTCCTAATGAAGGAGACGTAGTGATTGAACCTGAGTTTCAAAATGAAAATGCAGCACAAACTGCCACTGCAACTTTTTGTGAGGTTGCAGCTTCAAGTGTACAAAATGGGGAAGTCATTGAAACAAGTCTTGTTGTTACTGAAACCAATGATTTCTCCGATGCTAAATCTGAACTTAGAGATGTAGCAGTGACTCTGAATTCAAATAACGGCAACATTGATTTGGAAAAGCGACTAGATCTCATTCAATTTAATTCAGCTGCAGACTTGGAGGTATGCTTTGCTAAGTTTGTTTCTTAATGCTATTTTTGCAAATGTGTTTAGAGGCTGGTTCGTGTGAAAACATTTACAGGTAAAGCTACACCTAATCACATGTTGATAAATATGGTGATTATAACATTTTCAAGTTTTTGTATCATTACCTTACTATTATACTTCTTTATACTTACGCAGGACCTCTCAATTGTTTGTGTATCTACTCTGAAATTTCAATATGGTTATTTGACTAACATTAATCCTTATGTTAGGTTTATGGAATGGAAGGATTGAAAACTCAATTACAGTTGTATGGGCTCAAATGTGGAGGAACTTTACAAGAGCGAGCAGCTCGGCTCTTTCTGCTCAAGTCCACTCCTTTGGAGAAGCTGCCAAAGAAGCTACTGGCTAAAAAATGAATCTATCTAGCACGATCCATCTGAGTACTATTGTTGAACAAACTTGTAAAATATACAGCCCCGATCTTCCTCTTAAGTTGTTATATACTTTGATTTGCTATTTTGACCTGGTTACTCTACAACGTACTTGTCTTGTGTTCCTAAGGCGTGCTTCAATTTGCCTAGTATAACATCTTTTCCAAAATGGTTCAAAGTAATATTGACATCGTACTTGTAAAATTTCCCGTTGTTTTGTTTTAATCAATGTTTTGAGGTCAAGGTAGTGAATTATACTTGAATTTAGGTATATTGTAATTGAATAATAAGTCTCAACAAGAAATGCAAAATACACCTATTTTCTCTTCGGCGAAAGACTGGTATGAAACAAATAAAACTAGTTTCCTAATGCTTAAGAGGACTGCTTTTGATATAAAGCAGGAAGAGGGTTGAGGAGAAATTACAAGAGCTGATGGGAGATTCTCAAGGATACAACTTCTCCTTCAACTCCAGCTCTCATTACGTAGTACTTTGTGAGAAGCCCTGCTTTTTGTGAGAAGACAAAGAAATAGCTATTTATATGACTATTCCGAAAGTCAAAGAAAGAATGCCGACACAGTAACCCAAATTGAAGTGATTTGGCTTTTGAAAGGTATCTGTGGGGAAAGACGGGAGCATGAAGTTATTAATGTAACTGTAAATATGTAAGTGTACCTTGATTGGCTTGTAAATTGGTATTGATTGCAACTGCATGGAAGGTAATCATAGCCTTCGGTTGGAAATCATTGGCTTTTCCTGCCCATAACTTGAGATTAAAAACACCTGCAAAATATTCAAGGAGTGAGAACATCTTTCCCTAAAACGAAATTCCAAGTCAGTGGCTACTTGATCTGATTTAGAATGCATCCAAATGGCCCAAAGATTTAAGCAACAGGCACTAATATTCTAATTTTGACGAAAGAAATATTATAAGGTTTGTAAGATTTGAAAGAAGTAAGAAGTATCACCAGTTGTTGCTCGATCCTTGAGGCGTTTGAGATCAATGATGCCACCAGATGCTGCATCGACATGCTTTTCAGTCTTACAGGATCCAATCAGCTCATACTCCCAGCTGCCATTGCGGTATCCTTCACACTGGAATAGCTCTATATGCCTTGCATCTAACGTCTGCATTGTTCCTGCAACGAAAAGTTCTCTTAAATCATGAATACATCGTTTGTAAAAGGAGCGGAATGAAGAGAATACTGAGGAGATAATATCTAAGAAAAGTTGGGCATCTCAAGAGATAAATTTGAGGGTGTTTTAAAGACGGCGTGCAATATCAACAAGAGTGTCTTCTGGGGACAATGCTCCTGGATTGAACGTGTTCTGATACAACTTACCGTTTCTGCTATTAATTTGACGCATCAATGTGCACTGGAAGAAGGTTCAGGATTACCCCGTTTGCCAACGAGCAAATTTAAATTACTTTATTATCCTAGATTGTTTGGGGCATTCGTTAAAATCTTTATTTTACACACCTTCGCATGTTTCAAGCTCACAAACTGGGCATCTAACAAGCTGTAAATCTGAAAGTAAAAGAAATGTCATAAAACTAAGTTAGCCTAGTTGTAACTAGCACTTCTTAAATGTGTCTCGATAAAACAAGGTCAGATATAAAAGCTAGGATTGTTGGATGAGCTTCATTTACCTGCAATCCAGATTCCCGATTTGATGTTGTTTAACACGCATGCCCCGAATGATTCCAAAGTTTTTACTGTATTGTCTTGCTTTAGGATAGTAAAGGGCAAGCTTAATCTCTGAGTTAAAACTGCTGCTTGTGACTCGAAGAAGAAAGCACCAATTCGCATCCAATCTAACTCTCCCACAGGTAAAAAACAAAACAAAACAAAAATTGACCATTGCTGTCTGTTAGCTGACATATAGATCTTTATAACCAATTTCGTCAGCAAAAATGCTTAGGGAGCAATTCAGATATCAAGCAAAGGAAAACTAACCAATGTGTTTGTCCATGTCACGGAAGGTGTAAGAGTGACTACCATCTGCGGAAGTAATGCATCATCAATAAACTTCAGACAGTTGTCAGTAATTCGTTTACTGAGAGTACACGAACTGATCATAACTGAAGAATCAGTAAAGCGTTTAAAAAGTATCTGTATTCAGACACTAAATGGCAAGTCTACAACAAATAAGCGGCTTCCGCAATATTACCTGCGAGTGAAGCGTAGAGCTTCACCCACTCGAAATCCACACTGGGCGGAGAGGGGACCTGAAGATCACGCAAACAAGCAAACCTCCACACGCTGTCGTGCATTATCACGTCATGGAACCATCGACAAGTTGTTGCAAGTTTTATTAAAGATTTTCCGTCTAAATACTTGGCTATCTCTGTCCATAAATCCTCTTCGTACCTGTTCATCCACTTCTATAATGAAAAGGAAAGTACAAGTTTCTGGAAGCTATCTATATTTGTCTAACTAGTACATCGTTTGGTAGCTAAGAAAACATAGAAAAATAATGTAAAACACATAAACAAACCCAACATTCATCGTGAGGTTACATTACGTACTAAAGACACTCAGATGCACATATAGAGAAGAACACAGAACTTAACACTTCGAATTTCAAATTTGTCCATATTCTTTCCCTCAGTTTGAAGATCTAATCGAGTCAGAGTTCTTCTGCAGAAAAAGCGTGTTTAATGCTTCGGTTACTAGAATTCGATCTTTTCTATAACTGTATGTAAATTACGGCTTCATAAACTGTTTACTAGAACTGAGTAACAACTAGATCAGATCAATCCAAACTTAGCATCAGATGCAAATTTTGAGCGTGAATCGTCTACTTAGCTTCCATCACATGAGTATCGTACTGTTTATGGGAAGAAACAATCAAATCTCAAACTTCTTATTGAAATTGCAAATCAACTACAGGAAACAGAGAAATCACAGAGGCGTTCAATGCAATAACAATGAAGCCCCAAACTGTATAAGCTGAAACTTTAGAAACTCGTGAACAGCAATAGCATAATGATTTTGAAGAGAAACCGTTCCTGAGGTTGAAAACGAACAAGAAAGCCAGACAACGGAGAAGAGAGAGAAAGAGAGAGAACCAATTGAAGGAGGAGGAAGTATCGCTATCGATCTGACGAGGAGATTTGCAAGTGCAAATGGACCTCTCTCGTCTCAATCGCTTCCTCATCTTCTGTTTTTCCTCTCCAAGATTTTCACATCCAAACGAGTACAATTCACCATTTGGCCTTATTTATAGGCGCGAACTTCACATTTTTTAAATCATAAGCCACGCAACTACTTTTTAAACGGAAATTAGAGAAATATTTGAACTTGAAAAACCAATTGGTTCGATTCTTGAAAAAGTTGGGCTTCTTCCCTGCCCGGCCAATGTTGGCTCGTTGTCAATTTAATTGTTTTTATAAACGCATCAAGTAAGCCTGATAAAAAAAGTATAGTAGCTGTCACAACTTTAAATTTAGTTATTTTTAATGAATCAGTTTATAAAATAGATATAGGTTTAGACTGATTTGAAACTCAATTATTCTAAACAAAAAATTTAGGTCTCGGTTAAACGTGAATTTGGATAGTCCAACTTGAACCCAATTAAAAAAATATTATTTTATATTTTTAATTTTTAAAAAATTACCAGATAGCTCTTGAGCCGTCTTATTGTCATCCTTAATTATGAATTAAGTTAATTTAAATTTATAAATTTAATATAATTTAATTTAATCATAGTTTCAATTTTAAATTTCAATAAGTCATCTTATTGAGTAATGTACCATTAAGTTAATTTTAAGTGTTTTGAATAAATTATTTTTGAATTAATAATTTTGAAAAATACTTATTAATTTAATTTATTATTTTCTTTTTTTGTAGATTATTGTCAGACTTGATATTTATTTAGATAACAGTGAACTTGATATTGTTTTATAATATATTTTGTTTATTGAATAATGTATATTAACTGAATTCATATTTTTTAAACAAGTCACTTAATATTTATAACCAAATAATAGAGGACTCATATAAATCATTTAATAACAATTATTCATTAAATAAAAAATTATATAATATTATTTTAAGTAATTTTATTTATTTCAAATTCACATCAATCGTTTAAGGGCTTCCATTATTCATACTACTATTAAAGTATGATAAACATAATTGATAAAAATTAACTTGTTTAGTTAATTAACACAATTATTTAATTATGTTATTATCAAATACATTTTGATCAACCTTTTTGAATTTATGTTCTCTATTTTTATTATATTTTATGTATTCTAATTAAGTTTTTTTATTGTTTATATATAGAAGTGATAAATTGGATTTGACTTAGTTTAATTTAAATAAATCTAACAAATTAAATTTAAGTTAATTAAGTTGGAATTTAAGAAATAAAAATAAAAATTAGTTTGAATGACACAAATTATTTCTATAAATCGACTTCTTTTTATGAAATAAAACTAAAATAATATCATTTGAAAAATTTAAACATGTTTCGGATTTTGCAGTTTGACACCAACTAAATTTTAGTTGAGAGTTGGGCTACCTTGTTTGATTGAACCTACAGTCTAGGATTTAGGATGACAAAAATAACCCGATCCGACATGAGGTCTGATTGTCTAAATTGAACAAAAACGTCGTTTTCAAAATTTGGTCCTATCAAGTCTTGGGCTTGGCTTTTTTTATTCAGACCGGCTAGGTAGGCCCGAGTCCAGTCCGGTGCAACCATCCCTCTAGGCTTTGAACAAGTGAAGATACTAGCTCGGAATTTCTTGCTAATGCATGAAGAGGAGCTTTGGTCGTGCATTATATTTACTGAGAAAATGTCTCCAAAAACTTGCACTATCTCTAACCATTACGAAATCTGATGCACTTATGGACAATCCACGTCTTCCCATTTCATCTTAACAATACTCGAATCAGAACCAAAAAAAAATAAAAGGGTAAATGAACTAAACAAAGAATCCACCCGTCATTCTTTGCCATTTAGCTTCCTTCATTAACATGGGAACCGGAAATAGCAATAAAGCCCACAAATTTGATTCCTTGAGCTTGGCCTGAATCATTCTCCTGCAGTTTGAAGACATTTCGGCGACCCCATGGTAGGTCCTGCCTCATGAACTTGAAGCTTGAAAACTCACTATATGCACACTTGCTAACTTGTAACGCCACGATTTGAAGCTTTACTCAAAATTTGATTGATCATTGAATTGAATTCATTTGGAACATTGATGGTAGCTTACTGTTCTCTGATCTCTTCATCTGCAACAATATTTCCAGAAGAACAACTGTGATCAAAATCACAGTCATTTGAATTCCAAACATCGCCTTCCATGCAACGCCTGCAGAGGCTACATGTATTCCCCACATTGCGTTAAAAGCTCCAAAGAAGAGAGCAATCCTTCCAAACCAACCATGGTACAAGTTCCAGTACTTTCGAATCTTGGCATCCTTATTGGGTCGTAGAAAGAACGCCAATATCTGAACCATTTTCAGACACATTTAGCTAAACTTTGTCAAAGTAACATAAGTCGCTGTCAAAAGCTCCCATATACATGGAGCTTACCTGGAGAATACTGAGCACAAAAGCGAAGATTCCAATGCCTCTATGTGCTGATACATCGGCGCTAATTTTGACATACATATGTTGTCCAACAACCACAGCAGCCAGACCCAGCAGAAACCCTGTGAATTGAATGCCTGCGTGAAGATAATACCATAGAGGATCTTTATGCCTCATGTATCTTGCAATGATCGCCCCAACTGGAAGAAACAGACCCCATGTCATAACAGCCAACACACCATGAGCCGCCTTCATCTGGTGGTGATTTACAGAAGATGCAGAACCTGTGGAAAACCAGACGATGACCAAAACCATTAGTTTATGAACTGTAAAAGACTGAAACAGAAATGGAATGTATATGTTGACAGATAAACCTGCGGAGAAGTCGAACATTAGAACAGTCTTGTCGACATGTTTGGTCAAGCGATAATGAGTCGGGTACGAGGTTCCAAAAGCCAACAGAATTAACTGCTTATTGATAGGGTGTTCGAACTTAGCTTGAAAAGCCATGTGAATTGAAGCCCCACTAAGTGCAACTGCGGGTGGAACTTTCGTAAGGTCCAATTCTCCAGCATCTGCTATGACTTGCGAGGGACGAGTACCTTGAAGGTAGTATTGCTTAATCCTGGGATGACCCTTCTTGCTAAACCACCCAACCACTGCACTAGCACCAACCATTCTTCCATCTTTTGAAAACCCAATTCCTACCCATCCTGTGGTGTACACAGCAGATACTATAAACGTCACCAGATTGTCTTCTCCCTTGTGATACTGCACCAGATGTTGCTACCTCAGTTAAATACGATTTATAACACTCGTTCTCAGAAGTCAGGTGCTTTAGGCAATGGAATCAGTGGCCTAAAGCTATTCGTCATAAACCATCTTTGTTTCAGATCTGTCTAATAAACCCAATAGAGTTTTTAATGTTTATATGTAGATCATTGTATCAAAAATGACAAAGATGTATTCTGTTATCACAAAACCAGAAACTCCTGAGAAGCAACAAAGATAAATGAGATGCATATATATATCCCAGATCAGACTTACCCTCAAAATGTGAGTATTCCAAATCGGCGTGCAGATCATGTTTGATATATTTTTGTATGGGGGAGGAAGAATACCATTGACATTGGTTTTACAGAGCTCTGATCTTTCCGCCAATGCTTTACCATTTTGAGACGAAACAACAGTACTCTGAGCACCATATTCAGGTTCAGTTTTCTTATCTCCGTGAAGGGTAGTGTTATTAGTTCCACCTCTTTCTTCTTTAACTTCAGTGATCGGTCTATTGAAGTGATCGGGATCAGCAATGGCGAGAATGTCACATTCCAAGAGAAAAAGCGCGAGATACAACGAAAGAAGCATGCATGTTCTTGAATTTGCCATCGAACATGTCTATGGTTAGTTGGATTGGGAAGAACAAGAAGGGAGGTGGTAATGTGTGTAAGAGTGAAGCAATGATAGTGGGTGACCTGTGGACGGTGGTTGAGATGTGTTAGTCTCTTGAAATGGAAGGAAAATCATTGGTTATTCTGGTGAATAAGTTGGTTGTTGGTGGCGGGTAATCATCATTACCTCTAAAATCACCACCCAACATCAATTGAATTCTCTCTAAAGCTACCTAGATTGTCAGAGTAAGGCAGTAGCCAACTTATCGCATGATAACTGGTCGGAATTGTTTACAGATTAAAGAACAAAGATGAACTCAAAACTCTTAGGAATAGTTTTGGTAATGAAGTTCCTGTGCCATATTAAAATTAGAAATGCTTCAGTAAAAGAAGGAGCGAGCATTTCACGACCTTGAAGTCATCCAACTTACAAAACTCTGCAGGAGTTCACTTTTTTTTCTTGACGTTAGACTATTTATCTCACAACTGAAGCCTCATGATAGCTTGAAACTTTCATGAAGCTGCCTCATGTTAGCTTGAAGCTTTCAGGAAGCTGACATGCTAACCCCTGAATTTCTACTTGTATGATATGCTGATACATAAATACATGCATATACGCACATATATATGTATACATACATACAGCAGATATATATATATATATAAAATATGTATCTGCTATCATTGAGTCAAATCCAAGGAAAGCTTTTAAGAAGTCAACTAATCAGGGGATATGTCCTCAATGATTGTACATATATTTTCCAAACATTTGGTTGCTGTGAAAACACTACAGAAGGAACATTTATGAGACCCAAAGAATAAGTTTCAACAAATTCTCATTGGCTGACGTCAATTCGGACTTCCACTTAGTTTCACTTCATCCTGAACATGGATAGATTTGTTAGAAATATTTATATGTGAACTAATATAATCACAACATTAATTTCATATGCCTAACCACAATCAAATTACCTAATGTATATTTAATAACCATAATGAGATGGTTAATTTGCTAATTACATTTGAGGCACATGGTAGTACCCTAATAACTATATGTTGGCCCATTAAAATATAGTTCATATCATTTATTAACAATAAGATAATTAGCCTATTCTACCCTTTAGGGTAAAACATGTCATAATATATGACATAAGGTGAGATTGTTGAGTGAGAGATATATATAGTGTGCCGGGGGGGTGGTGAAAAGCAAAAAGGGTCTTTTATCATTAATCTCTCTTACACAAGATTTGTATTTTTTCCTCTTTGATAAGTGTTGAAGAAGCATGGAGAGAGTTCAAGATATACCAAATGTTGGAGGTATGATTCCATTATCTTGTTATGCCTTAAATAAAATGTGATCTTGTTTGGTTAATGTGGTTTATTACTACATTTATGATAGCAATTGGTATCAGAGCATCAGGTCATTTGATTTTAGGGCTTGATTTTTTGATTGTTCAAAACTTATTGGGTTGAAATCGTTTTTCGTCTAAACAACTTCGAAATGATGAGTTATTGGTTCAAAGAAGATTGTAGATTGTTGTTGTTATGTTTCACCTCTATTTTGGACAAAGAACTACGATTTTTGGATAAGTTTTTCGTGTTTTCTTCTATGGCCAAAATGAGTTTGATGTTTTCAATTTTTGGAGCACCTTTGGCTGAAATGGATATGGGAAATCCATAGAGCGTGAAAAATGGAAGAAAATGTCTCAAAAATCATCAAAAAAGGAGGTCGGAAGAAGGAGTTCTAGTCGAGTCGGACCGGCAGGTCCACGGGTCGACCTGTCGACCCGGCTGGAGGTCAGGGACGATGCATACGGTGTCGTCCCGCGCCAGGGCTGCGTGTTAGTCGCGCGGGTAGCCCGCGCGCCCAACCTGACCTAATTTTTTAATTTAATTATTTTCCTCTTTTTTTGGGTCTTTAATCATTAATCTCTCTTGCACAAGATTTGTATTTTTTCCTCTTTGATAAGTGTTGAAGAAGCATGGAGAGAGTTCAAGATATACCAAATGTTGGA
>JAOQMP010000009.1:27547851-27585056 GCA_027563575.1 Erythroxylum pedicellare | reverse complement strand
TATCTAACCAAATCTTTTATATGGATTATAACATAAGTAAAATTAATATCAAAAATAAATATTAAAACATATAAAAAAGTCAAATAATATTATATAAACCTCAAAATAAATGTGAAGATAAGATTGTGGGTATTATTCCATTGACCACGTGTTTGGTAGCCATCTCTATAGCCACCTTGACTTCTTTTATCCTGTCTCTGGCTACTACTTGCTTGATTTTCACCAACTGATAGTTTGTTTTGCAAGACTTTCTCTAAGTTTCCAGTATTATCATTCCGGTTCATTCTTTGCTCATGTGCTAGAAGAGAACCAACGAGTTCATCGATTGAAAGTTTTAACAAATCTTTCGATTCTTTGATTGCGGTGACGACATAATCAAATTTGCGTGTTAACGAACGAAAAAGTTTTTCCATTACTAGAACATCATCTAGAGTTTCGTCGTTTCTTTTCATCCCATTAGCCGCCATTTTCAAACGAGTGACGTAATCACTAATATTTTCTAAGTTTTACATTTTTAGCATTTCGAACTTAGCTCTGAGTGATTGAAGACATATCTTTTTAGCCTTTTCAACTCCTTGGAAAGATTTCTATAGAATCTCCTATGCTTCATTTGAAGTTTTTACGTCTGAGATTTTTTTCGAAGGTGAGTTCATCAATACCTTGAAAGATAAAGAACAACTCCTTCTTGTCTTTTTTCCGATTTGCTTTTAATGTCTTTTTCTCGGCATTTGATAAGGCCACTTCGGAAGCTGCATCTACAAGCTCAGTATATCCATCATCGACAATATCCCATAAATCATGAGAACCAAGCATCACTCTTATCTGGAAGCTCCAATTCCCATAATTTGTCTTTGTTAATTTCGGAGTTGGATCAAGTTGGCCATTACTTCACCAATTCATGAATAAATGAGCAAACGAACCTGGCTCTGATACCCCTTATTAGAAGCTTTGATGGGCTCCAAAATAAAAGAACTTTCACAGAATATGTATTTGTATTGATAACAAAGTTTATGAGTACAAAGGACACACACAAGATACAAATATTTCTCTCTAAGTGCTACAACACTTTTCCTCTCAATATTTCTTTTCTCACAAAGAGCTACGAATCTCAAAACACTTCTCTTTTCAAATGCTCTCTATTTTTTCACATGCATATAAGTGATTACAAGAACACATATACATAGACATGCTAAACAACTTCAAATACAATTTGACTACTTCTTTGGCTCATCCTTATCCACAAGACTTTAAATACAATTTGGCTACTTTTTTGACTCATCCTTATCCATAAGACTTCAAATACAATTTGGCTACTCCTTTGACCTATCCTTATTCATAAGACTTCAAATACGGTTTGGCTACTTCTTTGACTCATCCTTATCCACAAGTTTCTAAATTCATCCATAAATTTCCACATCATCACTACATATTTTTCTCCGACCCAAACCTTATCTTTTGTGATAATTACATAATTATCCATAATGAAGGAGGGTTTGTATTTTATAACAGAAAAGCCGATGGTTTAACCTGACCAATGTGTATTGTGAACTTTACCAAAATGCGGAAGAAGACAGAAACCATCTCTTCTTTAATTGTATTTACTCCAAATCTATATGGAGCAGGATTCAATACATGAAAGGCCACCCCAATGTTGTCTTGCTCAAACTTGTGTATGTCTCTACAATCAACATGATTTGGTAGGAACGGAATAGGCGAGTTCACTACCTTCCTACTGCAGATCACCACTAGCTTGCAAATAAACTCCTCAATTGGATTCGCGCTATCATTATTGTGAAAAAAGTTGAACCTTTAATTACCCTTGATCTGATATGTAATTGGAGCATATGAAGATGGTTGTTTCTGGACAGTTGTCCCAGTTTGCTGATTTAGTTCTTGCTTATTATTCCAAGATTTTATATTCGATCTTGACAGACACATGTCATATGTATGTCTCCCATTTTGTAATTTTGTAATAGCCGAGCTATAGTCAATATACTTCCCTTTCACTTTTCAAAAAAAACAATCAATTTTACATCACACAAATTTTCATGGTTTATCCCAATTAATTAGGGATACATTCACGAAAAATGACAAATGACAAATCCATGATTAGAAAGGAAGAAATTATAAGATAAATGGGGTTTATATGTTATTCTAATATAAAATTGAAAGTATCGACAATGCCCCAGAAAAAATAAATAAATAATTTGAAGATTTAAGGCATGTCTAACAAATTTTCACTTTATATTGAATCTTTCCCCAGGTCTCAAAAATAACTTCTCAAACTGTCATTGTAAACCCCATCTTGGGACTATTTGAAACTGTTAACATTGAGCAAATTCACGCAAATGCTTGAATTTTCTATTAGGAACTATTTTGGTGAAGATATCTATTGGATTGTGTTCGATGCCAATCTTTTCACCTTGATTCTCTTTTCTGAACGGATGAAGTGACATCTAATATCAATATGTTTGGTCCGATCATGATGCCCTTATCTTTAGCCAAACATTTAACACTCAAACTGTCACATAAGACTATAGCTTGGTCTTGATATAGCCTAAGATCACTGACTAAACCCTTCAACCAAATGCCTTCTTTAACTTCTTCTGTCAAAGCCATATATTCTGTTTCTGTAGTAGATAAAGCAACTAAAGGTTGTAAAGTAACCTTCCAATTGATGACAGAACCATGCAATGTGAACATAACCAGTCCAAGAACTTCTACTATCCAAATCTACAACATAATCAGAATCTGAATAACCAGTAACCAAATAATCTATATCACCTCCATATATTAGGCCAACATTAGTTATTCCTCTTAGATACCAGAATATGCACTTCACTGCTTGCCAATTCTCTTTCCCAGGTTGACCCATATATTTATTCACAACATTAACCGCATATGTAATATCACGCCTAGTACATACCATAACATACATCAGACTTTCCACTGCACTAACATATGGCATTTGAGCCATAACTCTACTTTTGATTGTGGTGCAAAAGTATAGAAAGATGAATATTTTCAGTTGAAAAAGTATTTAAAGGCTTTTTTGTACTCATCCCAGATTTAGATAAAATTTTTCGAATGTAGCTCCTTTGTAACAAGAAGAGCTTCCATTTTTTTGACCCCTGTAAATTTCCATTCCCAAAATTTTCTAAGTTACACTGGGATTTTTCATGTCAAATTCTGCACTAAGAAGTTGCTTTAGCTTTTAAATATTTGACATGTTCTAAGCTGTAATGAGCATATCATCTACAAACAATACCAATTAAATGTATGAATCATTACTGAGCTTGTTATGATACACACAACAATCATATAAACTTTTGTTGGAGTCATGATTTGTTATAAAATTATCAAACCTCTTTAATCATTATCTTGAGATTGTTTCAGCCCATATATTTATTTCTAAAGCTGATAAACGTGATCTTCCTTTCCTTGAATGGCAACCTCTCTAATTGACTCATAACAATTTCTTCTTCAAGCTCTTCATGCAAGAAAGTTGTTTTCACATCAAGTCCTGATATGCCACTAAGGCAAATAGCACTCGAATTGAAGTGTATCTGACAATTGGAGAGAAAATATCATTATAATCAACTCTATCTCTCTAGTTATACCCTTTAGCAATTAGACATGCTTTATATTTTATACCTTTAGTACCTAAAATTCCTACCTTTTTTTCTTGAAGACGCATTTACAGCCAATTACTTTTTTTCCCTTAGGTAACTTAACAAGCTCTCGAGTTTGATTCTTTTGAAGAGATTCCATCTCCTCACCCATAGATGCAATCCAATAAGCTGATTATGAACATGCAATTGCTTCTCAGCATGTGGAGGGCTTTGGGGACTCCATTTCTTCTACCACTTGCAATTCATAAGCTACCATGTCTTCATTTTTCTGAGGAGCCTTAATTTGCCTATAGGGACGATCAGTAGCAATGTTATATGATCATTCTTGTTGCTATTTGTACCTTATTTCTAATTCAAGATAGGAATGTTCTTTCATCGAACTAGTAGGTGATGAACTGTGTGAATGACTATTACTTGGAGTTGCTTCAAACTCCACCTACTTATCAACAGCATCTGCTTTTTCTGAAACAATAGACTCAACAACTAGGTGAAGCATAGAGTTTTCATCAAAAAAGTTATGTTTCTACTCATAATAACTTTACACTCAAATGGAGACCATATTCTGTAACCTTTTACTACAGCACCATGACCCACAAATATTCCCTTCTTTGACCTCAGTTTTAGTTTACCTTTAATAATGTAATAATAAGTAGGACAAACAAAAGCTTTAAAAATAGAATAATCAGCAGGTTTTTCAGACCATACCTCTAAAGGGGTTTTGCATTCTATGGCAATTGCTAGAGAACGGTTCACCAGGTAACAAGTAGTGCTAACAGCCTCAGTCCAAAACTTTCTCTTCAATCCAGCATTAAAGAGCATGCATCGAGCTCTCTCTAATAATGTTTCATTCATCATTTCTGCTACTCCATTTTGCTATGGAGTGTCTCTAAGAGTGCAGTGTATAGCAATACCTTCTTCCTTATAGAATTCATCAAACTCATTTGAACAAAACTCTAAGCCATTATCTGTGCAAAGACATTTTATCTTCTACTTTGTCTAATTCTCTACTAAAATCTTCCATTGTTTGAAAGTTTTGAAAACCTTACTTTTATGCTTCAACATGAATACCCATGTCATCCTGGAGTAGTCATCAATTAAAGACAAAAAATATATCGCTCCACCTAAAGATGAAACCCGAGAAAGACCCTAACAATCAGCTGTTGGTTTATGCCCTACAGCCAACCGCGTTGGTTTTAGATTAGTGATAAAATATTTCCAAGGCATTCCTTATCTTATACATGATTAAATGTATATGATAAAATTCACGGGATAATTATACATTGTGAACGAAATTATAATGAGATTATAATTATGAGATTCATATTGCATTTATGTATTATCCTTAAATTATTCCTAGTCATTGTTTTATTAAGACTGGACATTAATGGAACACAAAAAGACTAACACATGTTTTGTTTTGTCTTATGAAAGAAGTAGTTAATTTCATAGGCTAAAGTATGGAGATACTTAAACAAACGTATGATTGCTTATTAGAGAATAAGTTAACTGAACAAACCCGATATGAGAAATCTATTTGGAACGTTACTTGTATGTCTATGGAATCCTCACTGTAATGATTGTATAAGTGATCATTTGACTCTAGTTACCAAGATTATCTTGTATATGAGTTGTTATATTTTGATACTACTTATGACCTATTTAATTATAGGTTAGTCAATCGGTAGTCATTGGATGTAGCATGAACTATATGGGGGTAGTTGTGTGATCAATATAGGATTCATCACCTTAAAGTAATTAGGGAAGATGTTTCGTTGTTTTTGATTAGTATTGATTCGGGAAATCCTTATCCAAGGTATAATGACATTTTGTAAATAGTTTACCAATATCATTATTTGAATCGATGAGTAATGGCAGAGAACTATTATGATTGGACTTAAAATATAGTAGACATTAATTTCATTTTTTATCTAACTAGAGCATTGTGTGATGAAATGATTGAATTATACGAAAAAATTATGCACATTTCTAAATATTTAAGTGGTCATAACACATTGTTACACTTCAATCTTGATTTATTATTATAAAATTCTTGATTGAAAAATTAAAGAAAAATTACAAGGAGTTTTGATTTATCTAATTCTGATTATAAATTAGAATTATAATTTATAATCATTGCCAACATATTTGGAAACCTAATGGGTCTTACATAAAGAATGGGTTGAAGAGAGCAAAGTTATTTTAAGCAAGTTAGACTTGATAATAAAAGTTTAAGAAACTTTATCATTAAATATGAAATATTTAGTAAATAAGGATCAATATAAGATATTGAATCTAATTCGAGTATAATTGGTATCTAATTAGAATTATTTGCAATTTTAATTAAAGTTTAATTGAAATTAGAATTTAATTTCAACTAAATTTCTAAAAGGTCCAAATCTTATTATAAATAGACTTAAGTTCTATAAAGCTAGCACTTCTTGCTTAACCCTCTTTGTAAGTGTTACAAAATTCTCTCAACCTATTATGTGGATATCGTTGCTGAAAATTTGTGCGGTTATGATTGTTGAGATAGATCGATTTCGAAATTGATTTGAAGGATATGATAAGAAAAAGATTAAGCTTTAGAATAAGACACAAATTAAGTTTCCGTTTTATTATGATTTGTGTTAATCATTTTATAGAATTAAAGAGATTTTGGTTTTCCAAAAATCAAAGGTTACAAAAAATGTTTCATAATTATCCGCTACGGGCGATATCAGATCCTGTCTTAGATTTCCCAACATCAGTATGAATGTAATCTAATATTGCCTTTGTCCTATGCATAACCTTTTTAAAATAAACTAGACATTGTGTTCTGAAAACATAGTGCTCACAGAACCCAAAATTAGATGTCTTGTGTTCCCTAAGTAGGCCATGTTTACATAAAGTAGTCATTTCCTTTTCGCTCATGTGCCTCAATAGTATATGCCACAACTTGGACTGATCTAATATTGATTGCTCTAAAGGAGAAGTTGTTGCAGCTAAACCCATCATTATTGTTCCCTACAAGATATAAAAGGCACCATATTTGACTCACTTCATTACCACTAGTGCACCTTTGATAATTCGAAGTATTCCACCTTCACAGCTATACTTTGAAACCTTTTGAGTCTATAACTCCCAAAGAAATCAAGTTATTTTTCAATTCTAGTGCATGTTGAACATCGTCTAAAGTTTTAATTGTACCATCATGTAATCTAATTTTGATTGAACCAATGCCCGTTGCCTTGCAAGATGTGTGGTTTCCTATTAAGACACTTTCACCATCTTTTTCCTTATAAGCTGTGAACCAATCTTGATGTAGGCAAATACGATAAGAGCATCATGAATTCATAACCTAATTATTCTGTAGTCTGCTCAATCAGTCCTTGAAAAAACCAAATTTTCTTCTGACACAAAATCATCTTGAATAACAACAACATGTTGACTTTTTGCTTTATTCTTCGTTGGATATTTATTCTTCCAATGACCTGGTTCGTTGCAGTAATTATAGATATCTCGTGGATTTACAGACCTTCCTTTGCCTTTCCACTTTCCTTTTCACTTCTCCGTTTTCGTGATTTTTTAAAATTTGCAGCCGCAAATCCAACCGCATAAGTTTCTCCAAGATTGCCGAACACTTTATGCCTAAGCTCTCAAGTATGGAGACCGGACCTAACATCTTCTAAAGTGACAGTATCTTTTCCAATAATAAAAGAATTCATAAAATTTTCAGAAGAGTAACAAAATTAGGGTAACATCTTCGTCATCTATTTTAGCGTCCACTTTTTGAAGATCCATTAATATATAGTTTTCCAAATGTTCTTTTAGAGGTATGCCTTCCTTCATACGAAAACCAAACAAACTTTGCTTCAGTAACAACTTGTTAGTCAAGGATTTCGGCATATATAAGCTTTTCCAACTTCGACCATAGACTATCTTCATTTGCCATTTCGTAAATTATCTTATCGGCCAAATTGAAAGCGTCCAAATTGTATGTTGCTTCAATAGAGCACGAATCCTGATGCACTAAAGATTGAAGTTGTTCTTCCCAATAAATTGCTACGTGATGACATCTTTATGCTTGATTAACAAAATCGGATAAAACCAAAAGATCTGATAATAGTTTGTTACGAAAAATCAAGTAAGAAGAAAAAATAACATTCAATTGCACGTTCATCCCAATTGATTAGAGCTATGTCCACGAGCAACTACAAATCATAAATTTACTATCAAAAGGGAGAAATTACATGAAAAATGCGGGTAAGGTTTTCATCTACAGACAACCTGTAACAAATGGAGTTTATATATTAATCTAATATATAGCTGAACTACCAAAAAACACTACTAAAAAAAATTAAATAAATAAGCTAAGATTCAAGGCATATCTGAAACAATAACTACACGAGTTCCTGGTCTCTCGAAGCAACTTGGTTCTTCTGCTCACGAGTCTCGCCTGAGTTTCTCAGCCGCTCGAGTTAGTTACCCAGAAACAGGTTAATGAAGTTGATGGTTTGAGTTACGAAATGGGTAGTTGTTGTTTAATCAGTTACTTCCGTTGACACCTGAAATGGGTACTTGTTTAATCAGATTGGGATAATAATATTCATCTCTCAGCGACTTCTTGTTCGACTTCTGCCCACGAAGTTCCTTCATGTGCAGTGTCTTCCAATCATGATGATTCCTAGTTTCTTTTCCCATCTAAGAAATTATCCCATTGTTTTCTTTTTCTAAACGAGGATCAATTATTTTATTGGACACAATTCATATTCAGAAGCGTATCTGCCGTTTCTGTAACAGTTGTATCTTCTAGTCAGAGCTATCTATGATTTGTTTTGTGTTACGTTTATTGAGGAGGCCTTCGTTTCTCTTGGTAATAGGTCGGATTGTTGCTGAAGAGCTTAAGCTGAGGAGCTGTCAGTAGATAATCTTTGCTGGAAATTGGAAGTTCTGAATCTCTTGTAATGGGTGCCAATTGCATGAGAGGGGCAAGAGAGGTGCAAGAGCCTGAGTTAGACAAATTTTCGGCTCTTGCTGCTCAAACGCCATGTAATTGCAGTACATGCTTCCTAGATTTAGTTCTCAATGGATTCACTTTGTAGTATGAGATGTTTCTTCTAGCAAAAATGAAATTTTATGTTTACTTTGGAATTCCAATTTGCTGAACTGAGCTCACTTTTCGTCTCTGGCAGTTTCTGTGAATGAGGTACAGGCCTTATATGAGCTGTATAAGAAAGTAAGCAGTTCGATTGTTCGAGATGGATTCATACGAAAGGTAATTCACGGTCCTTTGTTCATCAGGATAAGATTAGAGTCAAACCAATATGGTAATTGCTCCATTTGAATGTAAGATTTTAACTAATCTGTAGCTGTTTCATTGACAAACAGGTAGATTTGCAGTGTGCCCTCTTCAGAAATAGCAAGAAGAACCTCTTTGTGGACAGAGTAAGGGGTTTTGCATGCTGTTATTTATGACTCACAATTTTCTTGTCTGCTTAGACCTCCTTAAGGAAGTATTCAGATTAGTCTGATGGCTATGATCTTATATATAAATGATTTGTTGATGTTGCTGTTTTACACTAAAAATGAACTGCTAAAAAACAAGGAGGTTTCTTGTATGATAGGCATGTCAGGAATTGCTGTACACAACCCAGAAAACTTATACATGCTTGGGAAAGAGAACTTTTCTGCCTTCGATCAAGATTAAACATATTAGTTGCCTTAACTTGGAAGTTCTATTGAAGAAAGACTGATATGGCTTTCTGCTGCTCTTCCATGTTGCCATTTGCAGGATAAGTTTGAATCTTCTTCCTTGCATCTTACAGTTTGATCAATTGTTTCGCAGATGTTCGATCTCTTTGATGTCAACTGTAATGGATACATTGACTTCGGAGAATTTGTTCAATCAATGAGTATTTTTCATCCAAGAACACCTGAAGCTGTCAAAAAAATGCGTAAGAAAGTTGCAGATGATAATTTACGATCTTCCTTCCACTTAACTCTTTCATTATGGCTTGAATTTATACAAGACACATATCTTTCATTTCATGTGGCAGATTTGTTCAAATTGTATGATCTAAGACACACTGGTTATATTGAGCATGAGGAGGTGACCTATAAGAATGCTCCATTTTCTAATCTTCCAAGTTAACACAATTGTTCCAGTTGTTCGGTACCAGATGATTTTCACATGTCAGCGAAGTATTTAGGGCCTTGATTTTCGATGTAATTAAAAGAAGACACTTGTTATGAATTATGCAGTTGAAGGAAATGTTATTGGCACTTCTCGATGAGTCGGATCTGATTCTTTCCGATGATATTGTCAAAACAATTGTGGACAAGGTATTATGTTATGCTTATCAGGGTTCCAGTCTGCCCTCTTGTTCAGAAACTTATTGTGTTATGCTCCTCAGGATTCCAGTCTGCCCTCTTGTCCAGAAACTTGCTTTATCTGTGCTTTTGTATTTTCTGCAGACATTTAGTGAAGCAGATACAAAAGGTGATGGTAGAATTGATCAAGAAGAGTGGGGAGATTACGTTGCAAGGAACCCATCATTGCTAAAGAACATGACTCTTCCTTATTTGATGTACATCCTAAACTCTGATCACTAAGCTAGCTTATGTCCTCAAATAGTCTACTAGTCTATTATGTTATCTCTCTAACATTTGCGTATTCTTAATTATTTATAGCACAATTAAAGGTATAACGGAGTTAGATTTTTGTCAATTCTTAGTAATTGACCTGTCAACTTAGCCTATATAACATCACATTTAGGCAGTCTAAACCTGACAAACACTCGCATAATTTTAAGTTGCATTTTGACTCAAAGGAAAGATGTTCATGTCTAAAATTCTGCAGATTTGTGTTTGCTGTTATTGTTTGTACTCAACTCAAAGTAATTAGCTGGAGGAAGAAACACTAAAAGCCAATTTTGCAGCTGAAATCCTAAAGCCACTTCATTGCTAACTATTTTAACTTTTAGTCATTTGACACTTTGAGAGTTTTGTTGGATTTTACATCAGGGACATAACTCTGACCTTTCCCAGCTTTGTTCTGGGCTTTGAAGAAGACCAATCACAGCAGTAGTTCAAGTGTATGCGGGCGGGAGCTGTCTGTTCCTGCTATGTCCTGTCCTGTCCTGATTATGCCTGGAGATAACCCTGACTTGGGTACAAGCTTCCCTGTTTCCTGATAAAGTTGTCTGTACTTTGTATATCTTCAATGGCCTGCACAAAGTATAATATACAAGCTTAGATATTTGTTATAGTGGAGAGCAATATTTAAATTAGTTAATGTCACATTCAATTCAGTAAGTAAAATAAAACTTTTATGTATAGAAGAAATCTTACGTGGAGTTATATAAAAATTAATGAGTTTGATAATGTTCTATCAAGTAATTAAAATATTAAAATTTAAGTTTAAAATTAATATAGAAATAAATTATTTATTAGTTATTAAAAATTAAATATGACAGCGAAAAAAAAAAGGAAAACAAATAGTGACATATTTATAATTGAATAATATGCAAATTATTAATTCACTCAATAGTATTCGTATTAATTGAATATGAGAATGGATCATTATAAAATTGAATTGATTTATTTATTATTAAGTCTTAAATTTATTAAATAAAGGTGTAGTTTTTTTTTTTCTTTTCATATGGATTATTTAGAAACGGTCTGCATAATACTATAATTATGTAGCTTCATATGTAAGTGAAATTTCTAATATTGTTATTGTTGGCTTTTACATATTTATATTCTTTATATTGGTATTTATTGTCAAAATAAAGATAAATACGAAATAAGGAATCAAAGAAGAAGGGGTCAAATAAAGACTTTTATTTATTTAGAAAAAAAGAGTCAAATATACATTCCAACGACTCATCCGCAAAAGAAGGTATGTTTGAGTAGACACGTACTTCTCTATCTTTCGCCCAACGCTGTCCCCTCTCTCAAGTCAAGACTCAATACTTAAAAATGTTTGTTTGGTTATTCACAGAGATTATCGGATCGTAATGCATTTTACTAAAAGTAGATTAGACTTTTAATCCACGCTTCCTCCTCCTAAACCTCTTCGATTCTTCCCCTTTGGTAAGAATCCTTTGTTTGTTTTCTCCGTCTGCTTAATCGCCAAGTCTTTGAGCTTCTTTGTCTCAATCGGTGATTGTTTTTTTCTATTTTGTTTTCAATTTTTCATTTTCGTAAGTTCGATCCCTCCTTTAGTCTCTTTGTGATTCTGGGTCCATCAGCTTTGGCCCTGAATCGCTCTAGATTTAGCTCCGTTGTCGGAGCTTTGTTTTTTCTAGGGTTGTTGTACAGGTCTTGGGATTTGAATTTGTGTAGGGTTTCGTTTGATCATCTAGATTTTGATTAGGTGGTCAGTAAAAGATGAAAATGAGTGATCTTTTGTGATTTGTACAGTGTCGAGGGTCTAATTCATTGTAATTGAAATCATCTCTTGAGAGGGAGAGAATAAAATAAAAGAAAAAACAATGTCTATTGCTGGTGTTGCTCTCTCTCCCATTCAGAATGACCCTGTTTTGCCGGCTAACTACGGCAATGCCCAACCCGGTGTATGCTCTGACGAGTCCATTATGGTGTATCTATCGGTTGGGGGTTCTATGATGCCGATGCGTGTTTTAGAGTCTGACTCTATTGAATCTGTGAAACTGCGGATACAGTCTTGTAAAGGGTTTGTTGTAAAGAATCAAAAACTTGTCTGTGGAGGTCGGGAATTGTCGAGAAGCAACTCACTTGTCCGTGACTATGGCATTGGGGATGGAAATGTTCTGCATTTAGTTCTCAGGCTTTCTGATATTCAGATTGTAAAAGTCAAGACCACTTCCGGGAAAGAGTTTACATTCTGCGTGGAGCGAGGGAGGGATGTTGGGTATGTGAAACAGCAGATTGCAAAGAAAGAGAAAGAGTTTGATGATATTTACGAGCAAGAAGTGATTTGTGATGAGACACCGCTTGAGGATCAAAAGCTTATCGATGATCTTTGTCAGTATCATAATGATGCAGTAATACATTTGTTGGTAAGGAAATGTGTGAAAGTCCGGGCGAGGCCTGTGGAGAAAAACTTTGAATTGTCCCTTGAGGTTCCACGAGTGAATGACGGCGAGACTGTTGGGAAACAGTATGATGCTGCTAAAGAGAATCATCAGACAAGCTATGAAGTTAGCAGAGATATTATACTTAGAAAGCATCGTGACAGGGATTTTGAGTTGGAGCCAATTGTTGTCAACCCCAAAATCAAATTGCCGACTGAAATCTGGGACATGATTGATGCTACCTTTAATGGGTTAGAAAGTGGGAATGATCCAATTAGGTCTATGGAAGGCACAGGAGGGACTTACTTCATGCAGGATTCACGTGGACAGAAATTTGTTTCAGTTTTCAAGCCGACTGATGAAGAACCAAAGGCGATTAATAACCCCAATGGCCTACCGGCATCTCCTGATGGCGAAGGGCTGAAAAAGGGCACTAGAGTTGGAGAAGGAGCTCTCCGAGAAGTTGCTGCTTACATTTTGGATCAACCAAGAAGTGGACGTAGATCCGTGTTTGGTGCTGAAAGGGGTTTTGCCGGGGTCCCACCCACAGCTATGGTCAAGTGCTTGCATAAACGATTTAATTATTCAGAGGATATAACCACCAAGATTGGGTCCTTACAGATGTTCATGGAGAACAGTGGAAGTTGTGAGGATATCGGTCCTGGTGCCTTTCCACTGAAAGAAGTTCATAAAATTGCAGTACTGGATATACGGATGGCAAATGCGGATAGGCATGCTGGGAACATCTTGTTGAGCAAAGATCCTCATAGTGGTCACACTGTATTGATACCCATTGATCATGGATACTGCTTGCCTGAAAGTGTAAGTGATTTCTTATGTCATTACTTTCGGCAACTCAATGCAATTTCTTTCGCTCTTTTCTTTTTAATTCGTCTGTTAAGTTTTAGTACGTATTTCACTAGTTTAGCTCCATTTTACTGCATCAATTTGTGGTTAAACTCTCCATTGAATATTATTCCTGTCTTACAATAATGGTTGCTACTGAAACTGATGAAGATCATCATTGCATTTTGTTTGCAGTTTGAAGATTGCACGTTTGATTGGCTTTATTGGCCTCAAACTCGCCAACCGTTTGACTCTGAGACTGTTGAATATATCAAATCCCTTGATGCTGAAGCAGATATTGCCCTTCTGAAGTTTTATGGATGGCAGATGTCGGTAGAATGTGCATGCACACTTCGCATCTCCACCATGCTATTGAAGAAAGGGGTGGAGAGGGGGCTGACCCCTTTCGCAATTGGAAGCATAATGTGCAGAGAAACCTTGAAGAAAGTATCCCTGATTGAGGAGATAGTCCAAGAGGCTAAGGATTCTGTTCTTCCAGGTACAAGTGAGGCTGCATTCCTTGAAACTTTATCTCATATCATGGACTTTCGCCTTGATGAAATTGCTAGATCTCTGCCTTGAAATGCAAAATTCTGTCGTCAACATGGGTATATGTTGTTAGTGAATATATAGTTGTACATATTCATAAAAGGGCAGGGCTCTCAAACTGTTTGTGAGGTTTGTTTGAAGAGGAATTGCTTCGTTTGTATTCAAGTTCATATTCTTTAATGACAATTGGTATGAACTTTTCTGATTGAACAGAGAAAAGGTTTGATGATTTTTATGATTGTTCAATTTGTTTTCAAGAAATAAACCTCTCGCTATTTAGATTCTAACTTCTCTATGATTTGTATATCGACTTGTTCTTACTCATGAAAACTTTCACAAAGACAACCATTTCCCTCGTGTTTCCCAAAGTTACTGAGCGGATGATGCCACATCATTTTAACTTCTTTAACGCTATAAATACATTGATATACACATCAAAATTCATTTGTGAAGCCTACATGTACGTCATAGTCAATGACCAGAATTGAATTGACCGAATTTTGAAGTAGCTAGGACTTCAGGGTCCGGTTTGGATTGGCTCGACCCAAATTGATTGAGCAAAACAATTTCGTTTTGATATTAGTCTGAACCTGATCAAACATCAAGCCAAATTCAGACTGCAAAACATAAGATCCAAACAACAAGGCATCATGAAGATTATGAATAATGTTAGTCTCCAATTGAAAAGTCAAATAAGGTATGGCTCCTAACCTGCTCAGTACAGTACAAGCCTGAGGTTTTCTCAAAAAACTTGGTATCGTAACGTCATATATACAGATAGTTTGAAAAAACAATAAACAACAACAAAGGAGCGTCTTATTCTACATAGAGATAGGATCCAACTCCTGAATAAGGCCCTTCTATTAACAACGTGGAAACGTTTGATTGCTTGGCTTGATCTGGATGTAATGTAGTTCTTATTTGCTGAACTTACTTGCAAATACAGTCTTGTACCAGTACTCGGGACAAGTTTAGAACAATGCTTGCTCAGGAAGAACTAGCAAGAACTGCCCTCTAAGTGGATTAAACTAGTAAAGACGGCTCTGTTGAACAAGTCCCTGTTGCAGCATAAACTATTGAAGGGACCTGCACCTAATTTCAGTCGTTTTAAGTGGTAGCTAAAATGATCCCAAGTCCACATGCGATTGTTGCCTCAACCTGGAATGGACTCTGAGCAAAGTATGTAGGTTGACGAAGGCCTGGCATGATCATTGACCTTCGACAATGCTCAGAATGGTTAAAACTCATGCAAGCGCTCAACAACAGAAATTTTCATTTCTTGGGAGGCCTCTTCAGTATCCGCTTTGACCTTGTCCTGAAAACAAATGAAGACAGAGAAACGAGTTTACGTGTTTGACTCCCAAGAGAAAGGAAGGAACCCAATGGAATATATACCTCTTACTGCTGCCAGTTTGGCCACTAGAGCCAAACACACCCTTCATCAGTGAGTTTATATTGACGGAACGCTCTCGCATGAGCTGATCATGGTATACTTTGCTCCCAATCTCACTGATCTGTTCCTCAACCTCTTCGAGGGTTTGATCCACATTCAGCTGCAATTCTCCTTTTCTGATCACAGTCACACTGAAGCCATTTGCTTTAGCTTCCCGAAAGGCATCCTGGGTGAAGATTAGAAATGATGAGCAAAGAAATTACCATCTCCAAGGAGTGAAAGAGGACAAAGATAAATCAAGGCTTCATGAATTTGCTTAAAGTCAAGGACGTGTCCTTAATGAATCCTAAACCAACGAAGTGGCCAGAGTAAAAGGCCTTGACATACAGTTTCATCTCTTAGATCGTTAGCAAGATCATATTCTGATGAATTCCAAAAAGTGGAGAATCTCAGGTTCATTGGAAAATGACACACATTTTCACGACTGAGAGATTTGGAAGACGTTCAGATTATTAATCGATTCTGGACTGGAATCATATGATACAATTTCAACTTATGTGTCTAATGGGTTAAGCTTGCCACTATGATCAAAATTTCCTACATAACAAAAAGAAAATCAAACCTTAGGTGGTCGTGGAACAACAAAGGCGTTGCCATTTCCTAGCATCTCAAAGTGAGCCTGAATGATATAACAAAAGTTTTTGCAGTCACCAGCATCTTCAAAAGCAATCACATGACGTGGTTTTGGCTCCAGTTCAAGATCTTCAGCCATCTCCAATGAATAAAATCCTATCTTTTGTTGCCCATCTTCGACAATATATAGCTCAATGCACTGAAAAGAACAGAAATAATTGTTCAATGATTTTGTTCATGCACAGTCTTATTCCTAAAAGACCATGGTTGATGGTTGAAATATATTAAAATGCATTTTCATTACTGTTATTTAAAAATAGAATATGTACTAATTATGAAAGTTAATTCATGGTGAACAAAAAAGAAAGCTAAAAACTTTTTTCATAATATTGCTAATATGCTATGCTGGAAATTGTGAAATAGAAAAAAATCCTAGGACATTCAGTCAAAACTTTGATTTTGTGTTATCTTACTCTATCTGATGTCAATACATGTTTAGAAAATCAGTCAAACTTATCTTACTCTTATCTGATGTCAATACATGTTTAGAAAATCATACATTCTGGCAATGTCAGTAAACAAAAATAAAGGACATGTTTTCTTACAAGTACATGCGGAAGATCTAGCCACCATAAGTAGTCTTCTTCCTTATCTTCCGCATATTCCCGGTACTTGCTCACCACAGCTTGTGGTCCAAATAATTCCATTTCTCGTTTCAGTTTCTTAATTTTTTTTCCAATAAATTCATTTTTCTGTGTTGATCTTGTCATCAGCTCAGCTGCCTCCTGGATTTCTTCCTCAGTGATCCATCTATCCAAATCCTTCCCTATATCCTTCATAATTGATTTAATTTCTGGATCTGTCTCAGCATTGTAAGATTCCAAAAATCCACGGGACCATTTCTTTGTGTGCTGCCAATATTCCTTACCAGATTTTTTTCCAGCTCTAACGGAACCATCACTACCTTCTATAGTCGTCTTGGGACCCTTTGGAACCCTTGAGTGTAAGTTATTCTTTGAGGCATAATTTGTCGAAGAATTGGTGACATTTTTGTTGACTGGGGAATCCAATGATTCAAGATGATTATGTTCATCCTTCTCGATATTTCCACCAATAGCTGCTTTACGTAGCTCTATGAAGTTATTGAGGAAGTCAGGGTCCTTCTCTAATGGGGGTCCTTTCCATCGAGGTATAAACTTCTCTGGTGGATCATACAAACTAATACCATCTACAGGACAATAAGGAGCTAATATTAGTATATGTTTTTCAAACAACAATATATGCTCCCAATGACATGACCTACACAATTGGAATATAGCAATGGAAAACAATGGCAATTTCAAACGAGTATGTAGTGTTGCAGACCAACAGAGCTTGTGCCAAAATAACTAAAAATTTCTACAGAAAGGTGGCCTTAAAGAAAATTTGGTAGCAGATGACACGCCTTAAGAAGAACAAAATACCTGTCCCATAATCCAGATTTTCGATGTTTGAATGAAGATATTCATGCACTTGCAACAGTTTATCATTCTCTTTCTCAACCTTCTTTTCAAGACCTTTGAAGAAATTGATCTTGTCTTCAGCATCCATCAAATAAAATGGGTCCCTTCCTGTTAGCTCATTCTCACGAACTTGAAAAACAATTTCTCTTAGACCTTCATCTTTCATCCACTCTAGTTCACTATCATCTTCATTATAGTCAAGCTTTGTTGTATCAGCACTCATATTTTCCTTTGCTTTCTCTTTTGCAACTCTATAATTATCTTGAAACCCATCCCGAATCTTTTTAACTAAGGGTTCAACTTCATGAAAATTTGTTTCAATCCAGCTTTCAGTATTTACAGATGGATTTTCCTTGTTGCTGTTTCCACCATCGACAAATTTAGACAAACTTTGAGGTCTTTGAGTAGTATGCATCCCATTTCCTTCCCAAGAATTATCAAAATCCTTATTCTTAGTTACAAAAGATTCCTTCTTCTTTGCTATAGAATCTTCACAAACAGTAGACTCAGTCAAAAGATCTGATTTTTTTACTGAAGTTAGAGGTTTGGCCACTTCCCCATCCATGTCCACTCTATGGCTTGTTTTAAGAACACCAGCGCCCACTTCAGGTTCTTGAATATGATGCCCCCTTTTCTTGGCAAGAAATTCCTTAGCTTCTTTTACTGATCGTATTAACCTCAGTTTAGAACTGTTCTTTGACATGCATGATTCACCTTCATGACTATCAAAGGAAGGTAAGATATCTCCTGCCGTCACTCTAAACTTATCTTTTAAGACATTCACACTTGAAGTAACACAAACCTGCACGATATTATTCTCTTCAGGAGAGACCTTTCTTGGGTACCCAGCATGCTCACCATTTAATTCATACAAGGATGAATTGGCTCTACTTTCACTCATACCCTTCCTTTCTCCTGAATCTGTATCTTTAAGATTCATAATCTCTTCTCCACACTCTTTAACCATTTCAGTTTCCGTAAATGATTGATTAGTTGTGAGTTGCTTTTCTGTTCTACCCTTGTCAACTGTTGATTGTTCTCCACTCTCAATTTCCCGAATGTGTTGAGCCATTGCTCTAGTTTCCTGAATTTTGGTATCAATATCCCCTGCTTCACTAGCTTTGGTTGCCAGCTCTAACTTATCTTTTGAAGCCTTGGCTTTAACTATACTTTTCATTAATTCATGCTTATCCAGTTTAGGTCTTTCGATTGACACCATCGGAGGTTCTTGAACAACTTCCACTCCACCTTTCTCCATAGCTTCTTGCTCCTTTCTAAACTTGAGCTTTCTCCTCATCATCTCCTTCTCAAACTCTGTGTAGTGTTCCTCCTTGTTACTAAAGGTGAATAGCTTCTTCACTGCCCAGATAGCAACAAAGCCAAAAACGATCAATCTTCCAACTTTAGAGATTACTGGCACAAATTCAGGGTTAAGAGCACGACCACAAATTGTGCTAAAAAAGCCGGGCTCCTCACTGAAAACAAAAAACTTTGCCACCGAGCTATTTCTTGGAATCCCATTCCCTGTTTTCTCCATCTCTGCAGCCAAAGCCTTTGCACGCAGAAGTTTCAAATGAATTTCTTTTGAGTCCTCAGATTCCGACTTCTCCACTCTGTTTCTCTCTAAAATCTCATCCTCATTAATCACAACTTTATTGACATTTCCCTCTACATCATGAAAAACAGTGAAAATGGGATTAGACCCAATGCCCCAGTACGCACTATCATTCTTGTACCGATCAACCCATTTTTCAAGCTTTCTCAAAGGAACAGATTCTCCCATTTTCTTGGATTTCGGTTTCCATCCATTAACATCATCCAACTCAACTAAACCTCTATCAACGCCAACGTCAAAATCAGAACAATCCAAACTCTCACCAGATACATCATGCCAATCAAATTTGATAGGAAACTCGGGATTTTTCTGACGCACCTGTAAATCGTCAACGAGCTTCTTCCTCAGTGAATTTCTGCGACTGGTAGGTCCGCCAAAATGAGCTGAAACAAGCACGCTTCTGGTGGTAGAGAAGCGCATATACGTTGAAATTAAGGACCCTTCGTAAAACCGGGAGCTGCAAACCGAAAATTTGCATGATTTTCCGCATTTGCAGGTCTTCACATAGGATTCAGATGCCAGAAACGAAACCCGCAAGGAAGGCCTGCTTGGAAAATTAAGAAGGTCCATTAATGAACACGAACGGATAAAGAAAGTGCAAGTGTTTAAGAATTAAGTTTGTCAAAAGAGAGGTGAAAATGTGGGGTTTTGTGCACCTTTAAGCTATTGCTAAAACCCTGTCAGCATTCGCCAGTTCTGGAACGACGTCGTTTCTTTTGGTTCTAAAGGTGGTTGTCCTGTTCATAATTTCTTCCAAAGAAGTTCCGTGTGAAAGTTATGAATAGCACAACACTGTATAGTCTTTTTCTAATATTACCAGCTTTAACTGCTTGGAAGATTCGGAAGTTGGTTCAAGTGCAAAGCTCAATACGGATCAGAAGCTCAAAGTAGTCGGATTACAAATTATGCTAAACGTTTGGAATTAAAAGACAACGTGTATACATAGTAACAAACTACAATTGGACTGAAGAGAATCGGGATGAACATCTTCAAGAAGTTTTATGGAGAATTCATAAAGCTGGAGGCCTCCAGTATCAATCATAAAGGTCCTCCTCAACATCATCTGCCATCTGCTTATGGTATTAAACTTACAAGAAACACAGCACACATTGAGAGAGAGAGAGAGAGAGAGAGAGATGAAAGAAAGAAGTGCTATTAAGCTCTAACTACAGAGATTCGGTATGCATGCCCCACCTTCCGGGTTCTGCTGTTCTTTCCATATCCGCCCTGTAACTCGCAGCTTTAACTCTTTCCTATCCCCTCCGGAGAAGAACAATGCCATGTTACGCTGTATTATCAGGCCGTCATGGCTGTCCCTGACCTTCCTATGGCTATCTCTTATGCTTCTAGGGGTGCCTTCCCAAATGAGTTTCCGGCCATATCCCCCAACCTCCAGGCTGTAGCTGTAATTTCGAGCTTCTGTCTCATCACCCATGAATCTGAGAAATGCAATATAAACAGGGGCCATTCCCAACTGGAAAGCTTCAAAATGGAGGCAGAAGTATTGACCAAAACAGTGGAAAACCTACATAATCAATCACAGCGATACTTCAGTACTTGACAAGAAAAGCCACTGAGCCTGAGATAGATCGGAATCAAGACAGCTGGATGCTAACAAGGAAATAAAGTTACCATAAAAACAAGGGGAACCAATTTTTTTGCAGATCACGACTGGATTATTAGAGAAACCAGGACCAGAAGGAGAAGATATAACAGGCCAAAAAATGTACATAACTGACAACTGTCAGGTTGTTATATGCATTTCTCAGGACCAGCAAAGGTCATGACTTTCAGTCATCCCATATTTTACCACCTAACTAACCACTTAAAAAAGTTCCAAATTTAGCAATTTCCAATGAGTTGCAAAATCCATTATCACCATTATCATTTATTTAAGCAGGCATCAATTCTGTTCAACGTGACAAAACTGTCATATTCTGAATTTCATATAATGATGGCATGACTAAATAATTTAAGAATAACACTTCACATGCCTTGCAAGATATTAAAAAACTCTATAAACAAGCTGACTGAATACATTATCATTGTCAATTAATAACATACACATACCGTCAACATCCATGTTGCATTTTCAACTTCACGGGGATTGGACTTCACATAACGATGGTTAAAGGTACAACCAGAATGCATGTCCACCTTGTGATCATCGCGTAGATGAGCAACTAGGAAAGGGATATCCCCAGTAACAGCACATTCTGATCCAGCATATGGACAGTTGTATGGCCTGAAGTTACAGAGGGACTCGTGTTTGAGTTTGCTGTAGTAAGGAAAATTCTCTGGGCACCCAAGAACCATGTACTTGCAAGGCAGCTCCAGTGACTCAGCAACTTTCTCCAGAGCTAGGCATCTAATATCGCCAAGCTCCTGTCTACAAGTCGGGCACCGGTTATGCACCCTAGTCTTACAGGTTGAACAGAGCGTATGCCCATTGTGGCACTGTAGAAACAACAATTAGATCAACACATTAGCCAAAAATATTCTGACAACAAAGGAATTATGACAGCCAAAAATGCAATAGAAGTCACAAATAACATATTGTGATTCCCATCTGATGGTATTTGTGCGCTTAATTGCTTCTACATAGAGAGAACTTGCTAAAGAGGGCTTAGGACCATCCTCCAAATCCAGCCAGCCCACCATATGTAATTCTTATTCATTATTGCAAAGTTCCATACTTTAACCCATACATCTATCAGCATAATTGACTGATTTCCCAATATCTGCCAAGCATCTAATCTTAAATCAATCTTAAACCTTTGTTCCTTAGAAGATGTGAAAAATTAACTACATGGAGAACCCTATCTTTACCTCATAACCAGACTGGGCAACCCAAAATTCATATCAAGATTTTCTTGTGCCTGAAGTAAACACACCTGTTTGTCTTTATCACTTCCATCAACTATCAAGCAACAATGTACAACCCAAAGCGAATTTGAGGATAGCAAATGAAGACGTGAATTATCCAAATCCTGGATCCTTGTTTAACCAATATCCTAGATGACAATAAAACATCCCACTATCTTCAAAGATAAAATGAAAAGAACCACGGAACAAAATTTAGTTGTTGTTAGCATACTTGGTCTTTCTCCACAAGTTTAAATTACCATATGGAGACAAATACACCTAAACCTCGATCTCCAAGTCCCTCAAAACCATATAACTGACTAATTTGCCTGTGCTTCATGCCGACTAAAGAAAAGTCATAGAAGTCTAGTTCTCCAAAAATTGGGTCAAATTAACTGATCATTTCAGAACAAAAACCAAGCAACCCTAACAAGGGTTTTACCAATCAATTTATCGAAATTATGCCAAAAAAACAAAAAGTTAGAAGAAGTACCATGGGCGCCAAAATCGGATCAAAGCCCAAAAATCAAAATGCAATAATCCAAAGTCAAAAAGAGAAATACAAAGTTAATAGCTTTATCAAGAATTAAAACCCATGGAAAAAAATGATGAAGTTTAGGCCGAGTCCTCTTCCCACACAATTCTATTCTTTTAGATTTCTTTCTTTATGTTAGGTCAGTTTATATCAATCTAATTAGAATTTCAAGAAAACAGGGGTTATAGGTTCATTAAAAGACTTTGTCAACGTCTAATTATATCTGCACTACATCAAGTTTTACACAAAACCCGTAAAAGGACCTAACCTGATGAATCGGAGGGTACATAGAATTGGTACAAACGGGACATTCAAGGAGCTCATGGACGCTGGTGGTGCGAATCCCCGAAGTCACACTATTACTGTTGTTGGTGTTGTGTGGCTTTGAAACCGGAGCGAATTGATGGTGGTGTTGATGGATCTCATCCTCATCGATCACACATTCAATGCTATCCAGTTCCATTCACACAGCTACTCCTCTCAAAGACAGAGAAGAACAAATCCCAAAAATTTAAGGGTTTGACTCAGATGGGTACGTCGATTCAAGACTTTGCCTTCACAATCGAATCGAAACAGTGCCGATTCAAGAAACAGAAAAAAGAGGTTTTTTCTTTGTCTCTAATGTTGCAACTATAAATATAAAAGCAACAAAAAGAAAGAGATCGAAACTGTATTTTACAAGATTCAGTCCGCGAAAAAAGAGGCTCTTTTCTTCATCGGAGGAGCGTCAAGATTGAAGCTTTCGGGAGCCGGTTGATGGCGCATTTAGGTTGAAGAGAGAGAGAGAGCGGGATTTTTGACGATGGAGATTATAAGTTGGGTATAATCATCAAAATCCTTATTTGGGTGTTGGTTGTTGGATGTTAGCGCCTTTGTTATTCCAATACTGTGTTAGAAAGAAAGTGGAGAGTTGGTGTGGGACCGTACCATAACCAAAGCCTTGGGATGGCTCGAGCCTAATGGTTCGTATAATTAGCCTCTTCCTCAGGCCAGTTGGGACTTGGGTCCCATCGACATAAATCGCTTTCTAATCTCTTTATGCTTTATTCTTTAAATGTAAACTCATTAGGGGAACAAATCTTCTCTTAGCCATCCTCAGCTCAAGCCATTTCAATCATTTATTACAACAAATTAGATGGGTAAGATTGTTTGGATATAGATGGCACAACGATGAGGGAACAAACCATCTTTCTTTATAAGATAAGAGGTAAGCCGAGAAGTGAATACACTCAATAAAATAACAACTATAATTTACAATATTAAAAGGAACAAGATTTTCAGTACTTATAATTTTGTGTCAAACTCTATTTCAGAGGATCTTATCCACATAAAAGGGTGCTATGATCTCCTCCTCTTCAACTAAAAAGCCACCTTAAAGTAATAGTTAGATAAATTAGAAGTAAATGGTTGAATGGAAATGGCATTAAAGTCTAGCAGCACACAGGAGAAGACTCGGTTATGATTGGAAGTCAAAGATGCTTGTACTACTACCGCGTCCGAAACAATATCGTGTTGACTGCCTGAAATTGTAGATAGTAAATACACACTCCATGTTCTCTCGTTAGGTCAAAAAGGGTTGTCCTATTTGTCAAAACTCGTGAGACCAATTCCTCGTTTACAGTTATAACATCAAGACATTCTCTTTTTTTTTTTTTATCTTACGAGATATTTTAGAAAGATTAGAAAGATATTTAAGTTATTTACACCCAGATTAATCCTCGCTTTAGTTGGATAAGTTCTTTGTAGGAAACAAAACTTTGATCTCAAGTTTTAAATGATTACATATAAAAAAAGGATTTGAACTCACAACCTTACTTAAACCAAAAGAACCTCTTATCAACTCACCTATATTTTAGAGTTTCAATGTGAAGACATTCTTAACATACAAGCTTATAAATGTAGTAATCTCCATGTTTGTTTGATGAGAACTGTATCATCACTTCCTGGAAGCAATATTTCAAAAATTAAATCAAAATTTAAAATAATAAGATAAGAAGATAAAGGTTAAAAGATTTGGTTATAATAGCGACAAAAAATTAAATAAAATTAAAAGTTTTTAATAGGATTAAAAGTGGTTGTCATTATTTATTTAAGAATTTAAAATTTAATTAAAAAATAAAATTATTAATTAAAAATTTATTTATTTATTTTAATTTATAAAAATTAATCAATTAATCAATAAGTTAATTAATTTTTAACAACAAAAATTATTAAACTAAATCAAACCAAAAAGTTAAATAATTTAAAATTTTTACAATTAAATCAACATAATCAATTAATCTTTTTAATCATCAGCTTTAAAACTTGCAGAATAATTATACTGTGATGTTCACTACAAATCGTGTGGTTTCTTCCACCATAATCAGAAAGAAAATTGTGAGCCGACAACGACATATAAAAGATGGCTTAGTTTCCACGTTACTTCTTGATCAAAAGTGTTTATCAGCGCAATGGGATAATAGCGATTCCATTGTCCTTCCACCACTTTCGAGTCTGGCTGCTTTAAAAGGAATCTCACCAACTTTACTAACGACCTTGATTCATCCATTGTGAAGTAAGCAACTAACAAGTGGTTAAATCTCATCCACGCTTCTACAAGTGGTTAAATCTCATCCACGCTTCTACAAGTAATCAAATCAATCAGTAATATGGTCTGTGTACCTCAACATGGTCGCCCGAGAAAAGGGATTCAGTATATTTTCAGTTTCTTCTCTGCTTGTTTCTGTGGTTAACTGAAGAAGTACACAAGCATGTTAATTTTGGGAAATGATGGCCATCCTTAGTCTTCTAGTTTTCGTTTTCAATCCACTCCCTGTTCTATAATGATGGATCATGTGGAAAAACGATCCATCTGAATCCTATCTCGGACCAATCTGAAAGTGCAAAGATATGCAGTGTAAGTAAAAGAGTCAAACCGGTAAATCTTCTGACACCTCCCTTTGCACAAGCTTGCTGTGACAGGAACTATGAATCGAGTAAATTATCTGACAACCCCCCGCTTAAATCAGTGAGTGTAATTGCAAGATCGGTGATTGTAGCCATTTCAACAATTGACAATTAACAGATATTCAGTATTTAAGTTTGATGTTGCAGCAAGAAAAATGGTAAATAAGAGTTGTAAAAACAAGCTTTATATGTTACAAATTTACAATGATCGCCAGGAAATGAACTCCCTTTTGTTCACCTATCCCTTATTTCGTAGGAATGCCACATACACTGTTATTGTATCACTACAACTGTTTCCACCAGCAAAATCTTCAAGCTCGTGCCACCAAACCGCATGCTAACAAAACGTTAGTCATAAATGTACTCCATTCTACCCAAAGTTCATAGAGGAGTTGCCGCATGTATCTACTATGTTACTATGACTGCTTTTACCAGCAAAATCTTCCAGACTTCATGCCACTGAACTGCATGGCCGCACAAACCTTCGTGCACTTTTGTTTTAAAAGTAGCAGAGACTTTTCTTCATTACAATCCCAACCATTTGGTCCTCCAAAATCCGGTAAAGACAAAAGTATGAGTCTACCACTGATTTGGAAATGCTTCCCTGTAAGTTGCATCCTCACCAATTGTCAGCTGTCGTACTGTTGCGTCACTTGCTCGTGTGTTTAAAAGTCTCTTGCTTAACCTATCTTTTGAAGTCACTTTCTTACGTAGCATGGATGCCAGGGTTTCCTTTTTCTCCCTGACCAGATGCCGCTCCTCACTGGCTGCTTCTGCCTCCTCCCCACTAACTGCAGAATGTGAAGTGGAGGCTAACGCAGCATGTCGTAGGACTGATTCATTGTGTTCCCGTATCTTGGCAAGCTTCGTACGCTTCTCCAACTGTTTGTCAAACTTTCTTTTCCTCGATTCCTCTTGATCTCTATTCCGTACATTCTTAACAGCTTTTTCTGCCAACTTCTCCGCAAGATTATCTCCTAAATTAAAATTTATATCACCTGCCATCGTGTTCTGATTATTTGTATTGTTTGGTACATTGCTCTGATGGAGGGGATTTCCTTCACCATCTCGAGGTACTATGGGTCCATGAAATGGGCAAACCTTCAGATCTCTTCTCTGACAAAGCCCACCTTTACGCAATGGAGCATTGCACGGCTGTATTTCTACTTGTTCTTCTTTGTAAAGAGTTGCAGGCAAGGATAACTCTGCAATTTTCTCTGCCGGTATAACTGCATCATAGTCTACTCTACCCCAATGACTTTCAAACTCCAACCCCCTGTAATTGGCCATAACATCCCTTTTTGGACCCCAGTTGTCCAGGTAAGAGCCCCAATTCATTACTGGAGCTTCAGCCATAAGCTTACTCCGAAGAGGATTTGAATCAGTTGAACCATGTTGACCAACCAGAGGTTTTTTAATTTTTGGGTTCTCATAATTGCGCTTATGCGTATGAATGTTAACCTCTTCAGAAGTTGATGCCAACAATTTATTACTTGGTTCAGCCGGTGTGCTTGAACTATCAATTTCACTTGGCTCAATCTTTCCTTCCTCCCAGAAATCTTCTTCCTCTTCGTCTTTAAGATGTTTTTCAGTTTCTGGAAGACTACAACCTGACTCCATACATTTTTTCTTCACTGATAGGAGACTGTTTCGAATATCAATAAACTCCTTCAGCATAGAATCTCTTGAACTGTTATCTGCCATTTCTACCCTTATAAGAACAGAGATCCATTCCTTGAGTGAAACCAAATGCTTTGTCACCAGAAGTTTATACAGCTCTCTCAATGCATCAAAAACTACTTTGTTCTCACTATTCTCACGAATTTTTTCCGCTTCTTTTAATGAGTCAATGCGGAGTTGCTGCAGCTCTGATGGGCGGAACTCGTCAAAATCTTCATCATCTAAGGTAACAAATGGTAAACTTTCCTCTTTAGATCGAGCAATTTCCAAACATTCATTGATCTCATCTACAGTTGAATGTATTTCTTCCTTAATCAATGTGAAATTTTTCGATAGCATCTCAAATTTGTTCCTTAGAATCTCCATTGACTTCATCGCTCTTTCCCTTCTCTCTTGCTGAATCTGTGCTGCATTTGCCTGTAGATTGGGAAATTGGAACCGCAGAATGTTCTTTAGGTAGTCAAATCCCAATCTAATCTTTCTGTAATGAATCCCAAATGAATTATTCCACTTCTCCAGGAATTCAATAGCCTTTGTACGCAGAACAGATGCAACAGCTGGCGGGGCAGGAAGTGGCAGATTTCGTCTGAATCCCACACTCAAACTCAATAACTGATCTAAGTTCTCAACAATAAGGGTTCTAAAAAGCTTGGAGCGCATGAAAAGCTCATCGATTATGATAAGGCTGAGATAACGAATCTGCAAAGAACCACCAAACCCAATATTCAGACTCCAGAAAATTATTTTCTTTATTAAACTTCTAAAACATAGTTTAAGGTTTCTCGAAGGGTAATTTCTAAAGCCCACTTGGGCAAGTGAACTTTGTCCCGAATTCTACCACGCATAAGAACATTCTTTATCGTTAAACCTTCACGCCAGTCTAATTAAGACAACATCAGATTTTGCACTTGAATTATTCGTTAAATTATTCAAACTAACCCATCGTAAATCTTCATTTGTGTAAAAAAAAAGATGCCGATTTTATATGCTTTGCGGAACCAACTATGAAAAATTGGAAACCCTAGACTTCCGCGTTCCATCTAATTAAAATCCGCCAATAAACCCAATGAAATAAGGAGAAAATGAGATGCTCATTAAATTAGAAAACACTGACTGAATGCAGTTTCTATGACTACTTCCATTGGACAAAGGAATGATGTGAATTTGGGACCTGAGAGTGGTCGCGCTTCATGAGATCCATTAGTGTTTGGGCAGCGAGTCGGAGCTCCGAGACGGAGTATCGGACCACCGTTTTGATGGCCTTGAGGAGTCGTGAGTCCACGTGCGACGCCGTGGAATTGGTGGCCTTCTCGATCAACGCCCTAACCTTCCCTCCAGTCTCCTCCATGGCATATCAGAAATTTTTGAATATCTTCCCAATTTATATTAAGCCATTATCTTCAGTATATTTCCTCTTTTATATTAGCTGATATCAATCGAGCTCCAAGTCAACCTGGTTTGATGGCGGTGAATTAGCCAGCCAACAAGTGACCTCACAGTCCCAAAAATCAAGGAATTGACTTAGCAATAAAACTTATTTAAATTTGTTTGTGAAATTTTTAAAAATGTTAATATTGTAATACATAGTATAAACCTTATTACGTACCCCGAATTTACATGAAATGATCAAAAACAAAAGTAATACAGATTACCTAGATTTCGATTCCATCTCTGATTCTAATGTCGATGTAGATTCTAAGCTGTAAACGATCATGAATCTCCCAGGACCTTTACGGAAAGTGCTCACCGAGACACGGGCTAGGTCTTTTTACAGTTTTCTCAATACGTAAGCTCCCCTAATAGGTCAGGGATTCCTTAATCTTTATATAACTTCCATATCGGGCTTCCCCGTTACAAAGTCGATATAGACCAGGTTCACACTAAAAGGGATTCATATTTCACCTGAACTTCGACCCATTAATCTAGATCATTTATTGGGTCACTTTATTATCTTTATTTGGATTAAATTAAGTAACTTAAGAAAACCTTTATATTCTCCAACTAAATGTTAAACTGTATTAGAGAAAACCTTTATGGGATTAAAAACTTATATCCGCCTATATTATATCAAACTTCGTAGATATCTATAATAGAACTGTATGCATCTAAATGACATAGGTACAAGGTCTCACAGTTCTATTTATCTACACTTTTTCCACTCTTAATCCCAAGAATCAAGGAAATGACTTGTAATAAAAAACTTATTTAAATTTGTTTGTGAAATATTTAAAAATGTTAATATTATAATACGTAGTATAGACCTTATTACGTACCCCAAATCTACATGAAATGATCAAAAACGAAGATAATGCGGAATACCTAGATTTCGATTCCATCTCTGATTCTAGTGTCGATGCCTATTCCGAACTCTAAACGATCATGAATCTCCCAAGACCTTTACGAAAAGTGCTCACCGAGACACGAGCTAGGTCTTTCTACAGTTTTTTCAATACGTAAGCTCCCCTAACGGGTCAAGGATTCCTTATGCTTACGATTGATATGAGCAACTGCAGGAGACCTTAACCTTTATATAGCTTCCATATCGGGCTTCTCCGTCACAAAGTCGATATAGACCAGGTCCACACTGAAAGGGATTCATATTATACCTGAACTTTGACCCATTAATCTAGATCATTTATTGGGCCACTTTATTATCTTTATCTGGATCAAATTACGTAACTTAACCGATAATTTATTTAAAAACCAAAAATGAAATTAATAGTTGTCCAACTTTATGAGAATGGACAAAATTGTCTAACAATCTCCCCTTTAAACGAGCATTAATTGTAGTTTAACTCTAGTCTAAAAACAGTTTAAAAATTCGGTTAAGCCACACTATCGTATTAGTCGACAAAGTTTTAAAAACAAAACATTTGATCCAAAGATAATGAAAGTCCATCAATCTGTCCTACAAGGCTTTCGATACCCAAAAGTATCACATACATGGGTCATGTGTGACACAGATCTAATACAATCACGAGCACTTAATACCTCACTAACATGAATGGGAAAATGGAGTGTGGCAAACTAGGATGTTAACTTTATGATCTAAATTATATCATCTTCGTTTGTTGGTCTCGATTTCTCCAACTTTATGCTAAATCGCATATGTTAATCTGTATTAGAGAAATCATGTTTTCTCTCATCGAATGTTAAACAGCATTAGAGAAAACTTGTTTCCTCTCATCGAATGCTAAACAACATTAGAGAAAACATTTATATTCTCCAACTGAATGCTAAACTGCATTAGAGAACACCTTTATGGTATTAAAAACTTATATCCCCCTATGTCATGTCAAACTTCGTCGATATCTATAATAGAATTGTATGCGTCTAAATGACATAGGCACAAGGTCAATCTGTATATATGTCCAATGACCTATATATGCTTAAGACCGACACAAATCTTAAGACTTTCATACGTATTATGACAATGTATGACAACACGTATTACTGAGGATAAACGATGATCATCTTTATCAATGAACCATCGTAGTATCATAATACATCAAAATGTACAAATATACATGGAGCAAATATAACGATTCCCAAACTAACAGTGTCTAAAGACATCAAAACACCCATACTTTATACTTGTGTCACAAACACAATTGGGTGAAGTCCTTTAGTCAAATGATCGACTTACAGTTCCTCAGTCTTTAAATGTTCTAAACTTTAATATCACCGTTTTGTATCAACGCCTTTATGACCAACTAATTGATCTTTAATTGCTAAGACCCATAGTGCAACCAAATGGGTCTAGCCACTGAATTAACCACAGACAACTCAGAAATCAAGTTTCTAAGCTAAACCGTTTGTGAAACAACCCGATAGCATACACTCTGTATGCATAGTTGAGGAAGTTACCTGTGTCTTCTTAACACATTTCCACGACATTGTACCATTTGCAACCTTAAAACTGTAACCTTAAGTGAACTTTTGATCATCCAGACACTTAGCTAACGTCTTAATTTGAATTCCCCACGAGGTTTCGTATGTTGACTTTTCTATATGTCAAAATATAATCTTTAATTCCCTTTAGTATCTCAACGCTCGCTTGACTGCATTCCAATGGTCTACAACTTGATTAACCAGATATTGACCAAACTGAATGCAATGTCCTACTTAGTACATAGCCGAGCATACATCAGGCTATCCACTGTACTAGATTACGGAACATTCCTCATTACCTCTCTCTTCACTTTATTCTTTGGATATTGTACCAAAGATTATCTCTCACTTTGAGAGACAGGTACTCCAACAGGTTTACTATTAACCGTATTAAATCTTTGTAACACATACTCAATATATACATTCTCTGATAGGTCTGATAAGTGTTGAAATATGTCCTGGTGAATCTGAATACTTAGGACAGAAGATGCTACACCAAGGTTCTTCATGTCAAGGTTCTTGACCAAAAGTTGCTTAACCTCATACAACATGATCAAGTAATTTGACGTGAGCAATTTATCATTTACATGCAGTAATAGGAAGATAACTTTGGCCCGCTTGACTCCATAGTACAAGCATCTTTCCAACTTTATTTTTCACGAAGCCAAAAGAGGTCACAACCTCATCAAATGTAAGATATTACTTTTAGGAGGTTTGTTGTAAACCATATATTGATCTGCATAACTAGCAAACTATGTAAGTTCTATTTGGATCCTGAAATCTTTCAGGTAGTATTATATAGATCACTTCATAAAGGTCTTTATTCAGGAAAGTAGTTTTGACAGTCATCTGATGTAACTCTGTATCATCATGAGCTACAATTGCCTTAATCACTCAAAAAGTATCGTATGAGGATATGAGAGAAAAGGTAACATAATGTCAACCTTTCTCTCTGAGGAAACCTTTAAGCAACTGAGCGAGCCCACAAATCGCTGAACTTTATCCTGAAATCCTTTAGGTCCAAAAATTTCAATTACAATTGATGAGTTTGCGGCTCCGCTACAAATCAACTAGCTCCCAAATCTTACTATGCTCCATGACTTACATCCCATCATTTATCGCATCCTACCACACATCTGCATTGGGTCCATAAATAACTTCTGTAAAAGTAACTGGATTTATAACATATCTAATAACATAGTCCAGTACACCTAATAGACCATGTAATCAAATGGGATAGTAGGTCGTCTCACTTTAGTGGATTTACTTAACTGTATTAGATCTTGCATCCCCAAGAACCTCTGTGTCTACAGATATGGGTTCTTGTTCCTGCACAGGTACGGTACAATGACCTAAATCCACCAGATATAACTATATGAATAGTGGGTAGGTGATAACTGTAGTATCCACCCTACTATCATCTGAAGGGTCAAAAGACCCACCATCATCATAGACGTGATATTCCAGAAACTTAGCTATTTGTAATTCCACTATTCCGATCCCTCCTTCTCTAGCCTTAAAGTGGTCAAGATATCCTACTAAATGGTAATGAATGGGAACGAGCACGTAATCTTCTTTATAAGGATTATACCATCTTAGTAAGCCAGCCCCATACAAGAGTGCGTGCAAGGCTGTATTTCCAAGCTTTAGATAATTAGTTAGATTAGTCCTGCTCAGCTTTGACTTCTTCAAGTCATTTAGGGTGCAGTTATGCCTTTCAGCAACACACCATTTTGCTCAGAACTATTCAGAATAGTGAATTAAGTCATTATTCCAACTGATTCTATATATCTAGTAAACGAACCTTTTAAAGTCCTGAAACACTATGTTTGCCATCATATTCTCCCCCATGGTCAAATTTGACTATTTTGACGAATTTTTCCAATTGGTTCACAACCTTCAGTCTTTAAGCAAGAACACATAACTGTAATAGGAATAATTGTTAAGAAATGTCAGAATACATTTGGAATTGTACAATGCAATTATATGAGGTCTACCGATATCTTTATGTATTAGACTCAATAAGTCAGAAGCACGAGTTGATCTAAATATCCTTATTAGTCAACTTACCCCTGTATCAGTCAGCACATGTTCCCAGATCATCGTAATCTATAATTGAGAAATGATTTCCTTGATCAATCTATAACCCTAGCTCTAGAAATGTGGCTTAAACTTTTATGCCACACCATGTATGACTTCTCATTCATCAGGGTCCTTCAGTTCATAACTTGTTCAGCAAGATACGAAGAAGCATTTATCTAATTCGGGGTAAAACACATTCTATACAAACCATATGATAAGAAATTTATACCATTATGTTTTGTATTAAATAACAACTATACAACAGAAGCATTAAATGCAAAACGTCAACCTTTATTATCCAAAATTGATCAAAAGATCACATATAAAATGTGTCGTGTAAAATCGAAATGAACCTTACAACAAAGTTCAGTACATACATTCCCCTATAGATATTACTTCCACTTCTTTATTGATGTGAACCATCAATTTCTCCTTCATTTAATTTGGCTTTATCCTGGATATGAACTACTGCATCGTGGAAGCACCTTGATCAGATGTTCCACTAAATATCCACCATGTATTTAATGCGACTATCGCAAGTTAGATTCATAATTGACGAGCCAAATAGTAACCTGATGGTCTCAATTTTTCCTTTTAAACCTCATACTACTAGTTTCTTTATGTCCCTAAGACCTTTATCAGCTATGGTTTGACCAACTTCAACATGTGGAGAAGATTTGAATTTTCTACCTTTGAACTTAGCGGGCTTCATCTTTGTCTTCTCTTTAGCTGCTTTGAGGGCTGTAGGAGTAGCAAACTTAAGCTTCTCCTCCTCAGCAACACAATGGGACATCAAAGCATTGAAGTCCTAATATCTTCAACTACTGTGAAGATGAATTATTCTTAATATGTACTCCATTACTCCCCTTTTCTTTCGTATACCTTATGGACAATAATTCTTTAATCAAGGCACTTGTCTCAACACCAGATGAGACTGTGTACCTCTGAGAGACATTGTCAAGAAACTCCTTCGCTATGTCTGTGTCCAGAAGTCCACTTTATAGATGGTTAGGAATGGATCTCTTAATGGTCATCAAATATAATATGTTAGACTGATCCTAGGCTTCATAGGCTGCTATATGAGTTTTCAAGGTTATAGATGTAAATGGAAACGACCTATCCGTCCGTATGTTCATATCAACCACAACTATCTCCATAGCATTCAATACATCCTCCGTCCACTTCTTTGTATTGAAACCGATCAAAGTTTCAATGGTGACACTGATTTTGTTGACTAAAAATGTGACTTCAAGATGATAATCTTTAAATCAACATTAATGTAGGACAACAGCGATACTCAAGCCACTAAATAATATCTTTACTAAAAATCTAGTCACACATATTATGAAACACCTTTGAGCTGAATATATAATATATGCAACTAGATCTCTACATATAAAAGCGATCAGAGTACAAATCATCAACTCTTATGACACTACCACCTGCGAGCAAATAGATCATTCAAGCAACGACTTTTCTCTATCTAATATCTTTATGCACATCTCAAAATCCCATGTAAGGCCAACACCTATGGGCAGAATAACCAAACATGATACTAGAGACCAGAGACATCCCCTCACGTGTAAGTAAAACAATTCAAAATACTAACTCGAAAGGCCATTGTGGTGACTACATTCTTATCAGTACTCAAAAAGTCCACAAACACAAGGGATACATCTTTATGTTATCCTCACATTCTTTATGGGTATATAGTATGTGAACATGTTAAATTAATAAATGTAAAAATCCGAATGCACAGTCTCATTGTCACACACTCATGCTGAAGATGTTCTTTAAAAACTTCATTTGAGACTTTCGTAAAAGAAATATCTCAATAGAGTGACTATCGTGCATCACCAGATACTGAACCGACCTTCTGAAACATGGAAACCTTATATATCTCCCTTATGGCAAGTTCGTTGCACAAAAATTCACTCAAAAATGGATTCATAATCTCTCAATTCCTTTTTCGATTGACTACCATGCAATCTCGAAAACTCAACATGAGACCCGAGACACGAGAACCTCATATATCTCCCTCATAAGATGTCCGAAGCATGAAATTTATTTGAAATCGGATCTAGAATACCTTCATTCCTTTTTCTCGAGTTAAACTTTAATTTATTACGAATGTAATACATCTAGAAAAATAGAAAAACTTACATAAAAAAAATTCGGATCCAAAAACTAACCCAAAACACCTCGGGGCACCCTTATGGGAAATCTAAAATTTTTGTATTTTTTAAATATTGTAGTAGTGTCCTTACGGTTGATGAAAACCACTGACATGGAGCATAGACGTTAGTGTGCGTGTGCACAGATTGCCGACGTGTCCCAGATGCGTTCGACGCTTACGCGTGCACTATACAGTGCGTGCTCCACACACGTCGACACGCGTCCTCCATCGCATGCTGCCATGTGGACGGTCCGGATGGGCAGGTGCGTGGAACGTGCCCGTCATCCCATACCTGTGGGAGCACGGGCAGCGAGTCACTCATGCACGGCACTCGTAACACATGTCAGTCGCTCCGTGGAGGGGTGTGTCGCATAGCAATTGGCTCCCCTACTTATTGTAGCAGGGTCGGGTGCATGCACTGCACGCCCCCGACATTCTTCGCCTCCTCTGATGCCAGAGGCAATTTTCGACGTCATGGAACTTCATTTTTCGCTCCATTTAGCATGTTTTCTACCTGTTTTTTGTAGCTAGCCTTATGTAATCCACTTTTACGTAATTATATAAGAAAAAAATTGAAAAACAATTCAAAAATGGAAACTGAAAAACCTTCATTTTTGGCAATCCAATCACGTAACCGCTCTGATACCATACGTAATACCTAACATAAACCTTATTACGTACCCCAATTCTACATGAAAGGATAAAAAATGAAGGTAATGCGGAATACCTAGATTTCGGTTCCATCTCTGATTCCGATGCCGATTCTGAGCTCCAAACAATCATGAATCTTTCGGAACCTTTACGGAAAGTGTTCACCGAGACACAGGCTAAGTCTTTTTATAGTTTTCTCAATACTTAAGCTTCCCTAACGGGTCAGTGATTCCTTATGCTTACGATTGATATGAGCAACTGCAGGAGACCTTAACTTTTATATAGCTTCCATATCGAACTTTCCCATCACAAGGTCGATATGGACCAGGTCCACACTGAAAGGGATCTATTTTTTACTGGAACTTTAACCCATTAATCTAGATCATTTATTGGATCACTTTATTAATTATATATACTAAGGGCGAACGGGATGGACGACCACGCAATCCATCCCATTCGTCCATGTAATCTGACGGGTTATATTTGTTTCTTATCTCTCTTTTACGTTTTGTCTTCCATATTTGTTTCTTTTCTCTCGTGTTCTTAGTCAATATAGACGTTAGGGTAAGATTTCTCTCTGTCTCTGTTGTGGCTTATATTTGTTTCTTCTCTCTTCTCTACTTATTTCTGACGGAACAAATTTTACGCAGGTCTCTACGATGCACTGGATAACAAGCTTTATTCTCTATCTCATCTATTCCATAAAGATCGAAGAAGCTAGCTGATCACGGTGGTAATGAAAATGGGATTATATGTTTTAAACTTTAAGTCTGGTTTATTTTTTGTCATTGCATCTTCTTTTAAGTTTTGTGATTTTGTACCCTTTTTGTTCTGTCTTCTTCCAAATTGAGTTGTTTTTCATGCTTTCCTTTATGCGTCTCTTTTATTTGTTGATCTAAAATCTGTTGTTTCTATTCGATGTCTCCCTATCTCTACTTATTTCTGATGGAACAAATTTTACGTAGGTCTTTACGATGCACTGGATGACAAGCTTTATTGTCTATCTCATCTATTACTTAAAGATCGAAGAAGCTAGCTGATCACGGTGTTAATGAACATGTGATTATATGTTTTAAACTTTAAGTCTGGTTTATTTTTTGTCATTGCGCCTTCTCTTAAGTTTTGTGATTTTGTACACTTTTTCTTCTGTCTTCTTCTAGATTGAGTCGTTTTT
>JAOQMP010000009.1:27467442-27477697 GCA_027563575.1 Erythroxylum pedicellare | reverse complement strand
TTATATACTCAAAATTAAATTAAACTATTCACAATTCTTATTAATATTTAATATTAAATATTAAATAATAAATGATATATATTTAGTTGATAATAAATCATATTATGAAAAACACAAAATAAAAAAAAATTCTTTTCTTAAATTATGAAAAGTGAAAGATATCAAAATTAAAAACTCAACAAATTGAGTCCTTTTTTACTAAATTAGAAAAACAAAAAATATAAATATAAATGAACACAAACTTACTTATTATAAAACTAATAAGCAAGTCTATTCACATAAATTAAGAGGTTAAACTTCAATCATATTTGTTTAAATTAAATGAGAATTTATCACCATAAATAATAAAATAAGATTGAAGATGCTTAATCCTTAGTCACTTATTTTTAAATAATTTATTATAGATAACATATTTAAAGTGTCTAATTTTTTAAGATTTTTTTAAATTAGTATATAATCTTTTTAAAAATTTTAAAAATAGCCACAAACTTTTTAAAACTTTTATAAATCAGGTCAAAATATTATTTTTATGATGTGATATATTTATTAATTGCCATGTAAATATTTATATATTATTCACATCAGTTAAAATTAATTTTAAAGGAAATTATTAAGGTTTTAAACAATTATTTACTTAATTAAAATTTTTTAAAAATTAAAAACTAAATTTAAGAATAGATTCGAGCCATGTTTAATTTTACTCTACAAAAGAGAATTTGGGCCTGAGGAGCTTATAAACCTTATCTTTACAACTAAGATGCACTAGAAGCCCACTACATACGATTAACAGATTTAAGTTCATAACTATAATAAAAAAGAATTAAATAAAAATTTAAATTAAAAGAAATATTTAAGAAATAGCCCAAAACCTAGCCACGTGTCGCGTGCACGCTTCGCATTTTCAAATTTTCATTTTGTACTATGCTGCAAAACCCAGAATTCGAAAACCCTAGCATCGATCAATCATGACGTGGATGCCGGAATCCCTCTCCAAATGCTTCCTCGACACCCTTTCTCCTTCACCGGAGCCCCGCCGTGCCGCAGAGGCCAAACTCGCTGAGCTCTCAAACAACCCCGAATACGGCCTGGCTATCCTTGAACTAGTTGCCAATACCGTCGTCGACGAACAAATCCGCCAAGCCGCTGCTGTCAACTTTAAAAATCATCTCCGGTCTCGCTGGTCTCCACTTCCGGAGTCCGGTGACTCCCCAATCTCCGACACTGTAAAGACTCAGATCAAAACATTGATAGTCTCTCTAATGCTGAACTCCTCTCCTCGCGTTCAGTCACAGCTCAGCGAATCGCTCTCCCTTATTGGAAAATACGACTTCCCTAAATCGTGGCCCTCTTTGCTTCCCGAGCTCGTCTCGAATTTGCGTTCGGCTTCTGAATCCAACAATTACGCTTCTATTAACGGTATTCTCGGTACAGCCAACTCTATCTTCAAGAAGTTCCGTTACCAATATAAGAGCAATGATCTTTTCATTGATTTAAAGCACTGTCTTGACAATTTTGCTGCACCATTACTAGAAATTTTCCTTAGAACTGCCTCATTGATTGATTTGGCTGTAAATGCTGGCAGTGCGACTCCTGCAACCCTAAAGCCGTTGTTTGAGTCACAAAGAATTTGTTGTAGGATATTCTTTTCGTTGAATTTCCAGGAATTGCCCGAATTTTTCGAGGATCACATGAGGGAGTGGATGGCTGAATTTAGGAAGTACTTAACTAGTAATTATCCGCTGTTGGAAGATAGTGCTGATGGTTTAGGTCTTGTTGATGATGTTAGGGCTGCAGTGTGTGAGAATCTTAGTCTTTATATGGAGAAGAATGAAGAAGAGTTTCAGGAGTATTTGAACGACTTTGCTCTTGCTGTTTGGACTTTGTTAGGGAATGCATCGCAATCTTCTGGACGTGACAGGTTAGCTATTACAGCAATAAAGTTTTTGACGACTGTTAGTTCAAGTGTGCATCATAGCTTATTTGCTGGGGATGGAGTCATACTGCAGATTTGTCAAAGCATTGTGATTCCGAATGTACGGTTGAGGGATGACGATGAGGAGGTCTTTGAGATGAATTATGTTGAGTTTATAAGGAGGGATATGGAGGGGAGTGATCTTGATACTAAAAGGAGGATTGCCTGTGAATTGCTTAAAGGGATAGCTGCTAATTATAAGAATCAGGTAACTCATGCAGTTACTGCTCAGATACAGAATTTGTTGGGTTCTTATGCCGCAAACCCTGCAGCAAATTGGAAGGACAAGGATTGTGCAGTATACTTGGTTGTGTCGCTTGCAACTAAGAAAGCTGGGGGTACTAATGTTTCAACTGATATTGTTAATGTTCAGAGCTTCTTCACGTCTGTTATAGTGCCTGAGCTGCAGAATCAAGAAACTAATGGGTATCCAATGCTAAAAGCTGGCGCGCTCAAATTTTTTACTGTCTTTAGAAATGATATACCAAAGCCTCTTGCTCTTCAGTTGTTCCCAGATTTGGTGAGGTACCTTAGTGCAGAATCAAACGTGGTTCATTCTTATGCTGCAAGCTGCATAGAGAAACTCCTGCTGGTCAAGGATGATGGAGGACGAGCAAGGTATACCTCAGCTGATATAACTCCATTCATGCAAGCCCTGATGAATAACCTCTTTACCGCCCTAAGGTTTCCTGAGTCTGAGGAGAACCAATACATAATGAAATGTATCATGCGGGTACTAGGAGTGGCAGAAATTTCCTCTGATGTTGCTGGACCTTGCATTGCTGGACTGACCTCAGTTCTGAATGAAGTTTGTAAGAATCCAAAGAATCCAATTTTCAACCACTATTTGTTTGAGTCGGTAGCCATTCTTATAAGACGAGCATGTGAGAGGGACATCAGTCTCGTGTCTGCTTTTGAATCAAGCCTGTTTCCCAGCATTCAATTGATCTTGGCAAATGATGTTACTGAGTTCTGGCCTTATGCATTCCAGCTTTTGGCTCAACTTATGGAGTTAAATAGACCACCCGTCCCAGCTATTTATATGCAAATTTTTGCTCTTCTTCTCTCTCCTGAATCATGGAACCGAAACTCAAACGTACCTGCTCTTGTGTGTCTACTTCAAGCTTTCCTTCATAAAGCACCTTGTGAGATTAATCAAGAAGGAAAACTGAGCCAAGTGCTTGGAATATTCAACAAGCTTGTCTCATCCCCAAGCACTGATGAACAAGGGTTTTATGTGCTTAACACTGTTATCGAGAGTCTTGACTATTCTGTTATTGCTGCCTACATGGTTCACATTTGGAATGCCCTGTTTACACGGCTGCAGAAGAAGCGGACAGTAAAGTTTCTAAAGTGCTTTTTGATTTTTATGTCTTTGTTTTTGGTGAAGCATGATTCTGCAAGCCTTGTGGATACAATGAATTCAGTTCAACCAAATATATTTATGATGATTTTGGAGCAGTTCTGGATACCCAATCTCAAGCTAATCACTGGGCATATTGAGGTTAAATTGACTGCTGTGGCCTCAACCAAACTTATCTGTGAATCTCCCAGTCTTTTGGATTCCGCAGCTGTTAGACACTGGGGAAAGATGCTGGACAGCATTGTGACACTTCTATCACAGCCAGAGGAAAATAGAGTGGAAGAGGAACCAGAAATGCCAGATATTGCAGACACTGTCAGTTACACTGTCTCCTTTGTTAAACTTTCCAATGCTGGGAAGAAGGAGGAAGATCCTCTAAAGAACATCAAGGATCCAAAGGAATTCTTAGTGATTTCATTGGCTAAGCTTGCTGCTCTTTCTCCTGGGAGGTATCCTCAGATAATCAGTGAAAACCTCGATCCTGCAAATCAAGCAGCACTACTGCAGCTTTGTAGCACCTACAACCGTCCAATTGTTTGAGTAAGTCTTCATCTTATATTATGTATTGTTCTCGTGATCTTTTCCTGTCTGAGAAATTGTAATATGGTTCATATACTGGATTAGATCTGTATTATAACTGCCTTAGATTTTGAATCTAGCGGGAGCTTGATAGTCTCAGCGGTAGTCTTGACTTGCAAAACTTGCAAAAAGAAAGGCTTAAGTTAATGCCATTTCATTCCGGTGCTATTATAAAGGAGACATTTTATCTTATCTTTAAACTGATTAATCTAATCAAATATTAGAAAATAAAAAACATCTAATTGTGTTCATTTACAGAATGTTTCTCAAGAAGGTACTTTTTCATCAGAGTTTCAACAAATCTTTTCAATGTGCATTTATGGGTGGATTCTTCAACTTGTTGAATTGGTCCACGGGAACTGTTTGACAGCCTCCAATAGCTCACCTTACTAGAATGTAATGGTGGATATGCTATGTGGTCTTCCGGGTTCTGATAAAGCCCTCCTTGGCTTATTTGTGAAGAGTTCTGCACGTCTTGTTCAGCATACATCTGATGGTGAATCACGGACTAACATTGTCATCGTTGAGTTGGTAGAGTCGGCAGTTTTTTCTTCTAACTATGCTACACAGTCGTCACTGAGCTCTTCATTGCAGAAGAGAATGTCTTTTAAGAGGAAATACAATGCAAGAATCACAGGTTTTATATGATACACTTTTCTCCAGCAGTACAATTACAGGACCCTACAACGGGCTGTTTCATTCGGCTGATGGCTACGTTGACCTTCTTCTGAAATAGGGCCACGCATAGGTGATGGCTGTAAGATCATCATCGTAACAATCTTATGTCATTTGCCACGCAACAAAGAGTTGGGAAGTTTTGGCATGTTTCCAATAGCCGGATTTAAGACATAGTTTCTGTCATAACTGTTTGCAGGTTTCAATTGTCTAGGAATGGGATTTTGAGCATGTTCCGTCCTGAAACCATGTTCAGTCCGAATTTATTGGGCTTTGAACGGCTGGCTGAAATCCAGATCGAATGGCTCGAATTGTTTCCCTAAAATGTCGAATGTTTTGTTTCTTCTATTAAAATGACGTCGTTTTAGTCTAAAAAATTAAGAGATTTAAGAACAAAACAATTTAGTCTATAAATTTAAGAAATTTAAGAACAAAATGTTTCTGTTACTTCTTGAACTTGTAATTTTATAATCATCGAGGGTCGTAATATAATATTATATAAATATTAATTAGTTTAAAATAAATATTAGATAATAATTATAAGTTAAAGTTACAAATTGAACTTTTTTATATAATTGGACCTAGGTTTTTTTAATTTTTTTGTTTATTTTTGAACTCAATTTATATTTATGGGCCGACTTTTAAAATTTAAATTCTTTTATTTGTGAATTTTATAGATTCATTACCCTAAAATAAAAAAATTTCCACAAAAGCAATGCCGCTTAAGTTTAACCAGTCATTTTTGACACAAGTGCAATTATTACCCTTTGATTTTTTTTTCCCCGAAAAGGCCCTTTGACGCTGCTGAAGAAGCGAGGGTTTAAGTGACCTTTTCATTTCTTAATTATGCTACTAATCACTGCAGCTTAGCATCACCCATATGACATGCATGCGTAAGGCCCCAATTATTGTCCTGACTACTCCAATTAACTTAACCTTTTCACCTTAATGACACGTTCTAGGCCTTATTTAACCACCAACTGGTGAAGATCCACTCATCTAAATAAGCCTATAACCCTATGATTACATAGGTTTATAGGGACAATGGCCTAATCTAAACCTATCTGTAAACCATATCTATTATAGATGTTGTCACAAGTGGGCTTCTCTGGAAAAACAACATCAAATTCACAAAGGAAGGAAGGAGAGCAACTCTTTTTATGGTGTCATTTTCCAAATCTTTTTTAGGTCATCATTTTCAAAGACAAAAGCAAGACATTTCGGAGATGGGTCCTTCGGTAATCAATATTCTCCAATTAGGTGATTCATTGGAGTTAGGGATAGGACATTTACTACTTAACCCTTTGCATGTTTGATAATCTTTTACTGCGTTATCGTTGTTGTTCTTATTGTTGATTTTGTTATATCGACGTTATCTGTAATTATGGATGGTATGATTCATATTTCTTCCATTATTTAAAGTAAAATATTTTGGAATCTTTGTAATATGTATTGAATAATAAAATTAGGGGTTGAAGATTGAGCATGCCTAAAATCCACTCAAGGGTGTAATTAGAAATTCTTAGGAGGATTAATATAACTCAAGATTTGTGAATGCACTACACTTTAGAGGAATGAGAGCCTCCAAATATTGGTTCCAAAGATAGCTATGATTGCCCATGTTTGTGCTTTGACCCCACCATCCTATGGTTCGCCCATAGCCACGTATGTACACTTGGTCCCCCACCACGCACCCTTCCTCCCCCAAATTTGATTACCTACTCTAAGCACTAAATTGGTTGTCCAATTAGGGTTCTAAAACACGCAAGTTAGAGGTGTTAGAGGTGATATTGTAATGCTAGTTAATTTGGATTGGTGACAGCTTTTAGCTCATCTATCCAATCCTTTGCCATTCATATGGATCACCATGTGATCCAACGGTACTCATAAAGCAAAAAGCACTCATGGTCATAGTATAATGGACTGGCCAATTTCCAAACGAACCAATCACGTGTCTCTTCAGTTGAGTTCATTTCAATATTAGACTAAGGATGGAATAAGTTAAATGAATGATGCTTTGCCTCAAAGGAACTACAAATCCAAACATTCCTTTGTGTGTGTTTATGTGTGTGAGTGCAGAAACTTATTATCTCCACAATCCCTTTTTTTTATAATAATTTCGCCACATAACAACCTATTGATTGTATACATTTTTAATTCATAAAGTTGTAAAATCAAACTAAAGCACTTAAATTGTTATTACATGATAGTCTAATAATGCATTGTTAATAAGATTATTCTTGTGCACATTTAAAATTTAGCTATTAAATTTTAATTTTAATTTTAAAAATGACTTAATTAGTCCAAATTAATTAAAACAAACAACATTTTTGTAGTAAATTATGTGAAAAGATCATCATATTAAATAGAGATAATAGTTAGTCCAAAATCAACAAGTTAAGCTTATTCAAATCGGCTTTTGGATCAACCATCCTCTAATTGACGGATTAAATTTTAATTAATTCAATTTAAATTTTAAAAAATGAGTTGAGCAGTTCAAAAAAATTAAAATAAATAACTTTCTAAATAAATTATGTATTATTTTAGAGATAATTATTAGTTCAAAATCAACAAATTCAATTTTTTCAATGAAAGAACGTTATTTTTAACGAATTCAGATCAAATAACTTGAATTTAATTAAATTTTGAGATAAACTTAAATTCTGGTTTTTTGGAAGTTACGATGTAATGTTTAATTTTGATTCCTAACTTATTAGATTGAATTGGAATAGAATTGTTTGGGAAGAAATAAAATTTGGATTGAATTTAGACTAAGAAAAAACAAAAGATGGAGTTGGGTGGATTGCCATCCGTGTGGACAGTCTAACTTTTTGCGATAAGGAAAGGCATATCAGAAGAAAAGTGAAGTCACTTGGCCACAAATCTTCTAGTTCCTGTGCTGCTTCCGTTTCTATTTATAACCCAATCTGGTTGATTTGTAAATGGAGAATCAAATCAATGTCCCGAACCTGAACTGAACCCCACTAGTGTAGTTTCTGATGGCTACTTGAGCTAATCGATTTCAACATTCTCCATCCAACGGCTAGGAACCCGTCAAACATAAGTCAAAAAGTGGATCATTATTTTTTGTACGGACGACTTGAGAATTCCAACTCCACCGATTCCTTAATTATGATTAAAAAGAACAGACTATAAAACGTAATTAGATTTTTAAGGTTATAGTTATAGTTATAGTGGTTAGTAGTTACTATGTTCTTGTGTCTCTTTTAAGGTTTTAACAGCTAACTATAATTAACTCCTTTTGTTCCTTAAATGATGTCGTTTTATATTTTAGGTTGTAATATATTTGAAAGGATATGGTGCCAAAAGACACAAAACTCTCATCGTAACAGACAAAATTAGTAGTGTTGACTTTCAATAAGGGCAGATACGGACGAAGTTCTTAATGACTATTGACTTATCATTTATATAATATTAGTCCATTTTAAATAATTTATGATACTAGTCTTTTGTAAAATAATTAATCAAATAGTTAAAACCCTTTTTATAAAAATAATTTTAAGACTCGAATTTTTATTTTTTTATTTTTTTCTCATAAAAATGACTGTAAAGCTTGAATGTTAATTTAAGCTAAAAGTGAAATTTCAATTTTAAAATTTTTATATAAATACAAATTGGTTCTAACCTTTCAAAACGGTTAAGTTTAAATATAAGGTTTTTAAAATATTCAAAATAAACTTTTAATAGAATTAAAATTTAAGATGGCGCGGCATTTTTTATATTTTAAAAATATAAGATTTGAAAATTTGAATAATTTAGATTTTTAAAAGAGAAACTTTGAAAATTAACATTCATACAAAAAATAACTTATAGCTCGACTATTTTTAAAACCTATTTATGAGATTCTCATTGTATAAATTGATTTATGCACGATAATGAAATCCACCGACATATTTTAAAATATATATATATATATATAATCATTTTGTTAAATTTTTAATTTATTAATAATTGATTGATTATAGTTTGTGAAGCAATGGACAAACTTTAGTGTTTTGTAAGTTTGCGGAGCCTAAACTAAAAACTAGAAAACGTGGGGAATCAAATTGGAAGTAGGAAGTCCACTTAGTCCCTTTTGGTGCATCTAATCCCTTTGTCTCTCGGGGGTGAAGAAGAGCACTAACAACTCAAAAAATCCAACGGACCTATATGATTGTCTGCACATGTTGGAACATGAACTCCAATCTCCTTTATCCTTTTCTAGGTACCCACGTAACCTAACCTAATCCTAATTCGTACTTGTATTTTAATCATTTTGTAGGGTACCCTAAAACCCACCTCAAAGTATGTTGGTTTGTATGTCCACTAATTCAAATATGATACAAAATTAGTCCAAGTATGACATTTAATGGTATCAAAAAAAAGTTTCACAATTAGAAACAATCTTTCGACTACTTAAAAGTAAGACTGTATATTATTAAATATTATCGTTGAAAAATGGTTTAATAAATGTGAATGTGGATTTTCATAAATAATTTACAATTTTTACTCAATTTGGATAAATAAATTTGACCATATTTTATATTTTTAATTATAAAAACAAATTAAATTTTAATCAATAACTAATTGAATTTTTTCTTTAAATCATTTTTTGACTTTTTTTAAACAAGAACATTAATTAAAAAAAGTTCCAACAATTTTTGTTAACATAACTTGGTCAATAATGATTTTTTAAGTACTTTTCTTCAAATTATATTACTTCTAAGTATTAAACAAAAACAAAATAAATAACATGAAAGAAAATGTATATTTATTATTTCAATTATATGTACGTATATAATTTGAATATGAAAAATAAGTAAAATAGTGAAAACAATTCAATTATAAAAGTATTAAATTGTTCAATTTTTTTAATTTAATTTAAAATTTTTATGATTCAGGGAATAAAATAATTTATTAATTTATCAGTTAATTTTTGTAGGCTTATAAATTTTATAAACTTCAATTAATTTTTATTTAATAAATTTTGAGTTAAATTTCAAATTTCACCTATTGTCTTATTAGCTTAATTTTGATTTTTTTTAAATTCAGCATTAATTAGATGTTTGAACAGTATAAAGAAAGGAGGAGAGTATGTGGGGTGCCTCAAGGTTTTAGGGCAGCCATAGGAAGGGACATGTATTGAATTGGTCTCCGCGTGGGGTGTACATTCAAAGTTCCTTTAGACCCACCAATCATCACGCACCTTTGCAATTATATATCATGTGAGAGATGTCACTGAGGTCAACTTCTTCTTCTTCTTCCAATTCCTCTATTTCTCTACACTATTTTAATCACTTGTTGTTTTACCTTAATCATAGCAAGTGGGAGAAAGGGGAGAGGAATTTCTATGTATGTGTGTCTTTTAATTTTAGAAGATTCCTCTCAAGATACTAAATCTTTATGCCATACCCAGAAATCAAAAGGAGCTTTTCAACGCATAAGAGTTAGGGAAAAGCTGATGATGCCACTGTCAAGGTTTACTGCAGCGTTAAAACTCATGATTCAATATCATCAAGAATTTTTGAAGAGATCTAAATCTCTAATCCTAAAGGAATCTACAGATTAGATGCATAAGATTATACGATCAGGTTTTTAGTTGTTCTCTTTTTCAATTTTGTTTATTAAATTGTCGATTTTTATTTTTTAGTTCAATTTATTTTAAT
>JAOQMP010000009.1:27446682-27464275 GCA_027563575.1 Erythroxylum pedicellare | reverse complement strand
TTTTTGTTCATTTATCATATTTTTAATGTTTTAGAAAATACAATATAATTATTTTTTAAATAGTAATTGTTAAAAAAGGTTATGATTAATAATTTTTAAATAAAAACAATTAAATAAGTTATATAATGTCTTAATTAATTTTAGAGATAAAAATTGTAATCTGTCACGAACTTTTGACCAGAGGGGAATTTTGAAGACCCGCACAGCGAAGGTTTCACTGTGGTCAAGAAAATGGAAACGGAATGTCCTGCATCGAAAAAGGCAGGACAAGTGGGACAATGACACGTGTACAGAACAACGACCAGACCACGTGGCCGATATCGACGTGATGAACTATGGAGAGGGACCAATCCATCTTAACAGGTATGAGTACGTACGTATACACATTTGCCCAAACCCCACCCAATCACGTGTTTCATAAAATTATATACACAAGACAACTAATTCCTTTTATTCATTACATTCAAATTTTATTATTCCTAAAAAAATAAATTTTATTTTAAAAAAATGAATCTATTATGTAATTTTAAAAATAAAAATGTATAATTTTATTTTTTGAAAACATTCTTTTTTAAACTCATTTTAAAATTTTAAAAGTACAAATTTTTAATACTAGACTTAAACTAATTAAATATTATTAATATATTTATTAAATTTAACTCAAACTAATTAAATTAGAATCAAAATAATAATCTAAAAGAAAAGTTAAATTGAATTGACTTTATATTTAATATTCATATTATATACAATAAAGTTTAAAATAATCTGAATTTCTAAGATTTTTTAAAATACTGAGAAAATATATATCTTTTACTTTTTAATTAAAAAGTTAGAATTATGATGAAATAAATAAAAGGCCCGTGTTGATACGGGGAGAGTGAAGGAGCGTAGGGCTTTTAAAAATCCAAAAACTGAAACTGACGCATGAAAAACGCACAAGTCCCCATTTACCGATGCCGTGGAGTGGGGCCCACTGAGCCAGGACTACACGTGGACAATGCTCATTGTAGCAATCTCCAGGGAAGTAATAATATCATAAAGCCTCAGGACCAAAAACGAACTAGAATAAACAAAAGAAAGAAACGAATTTCTAGAGTAAAAAAAAAAACCAACACCCGTTTTTGCCTGCCACGATCCAGACAAAGAAAGAGACGGCAAGACGTTAGGGGGGTAACGGAGCCAAAGTACCTGAACGCGATTAGAGTAAACGGTAACGGTGGTCGAGATACTGTTTGGTTTGTTGAACACAACAACCAGCGTATTTATTGATGTGACGTGTAATCAGTTGATTGCATCCCGCCGCCTTGATCAGAATCGGACGGCTCGAGATCCCTGTCGTACGGAGATCCCCTTGCTCACCTGGTTGGGTTTGGTTAGGTGAATGAGCCAAAGAGTGTGGGATTGATGGGCGGAGATTATGGAAGGGGGGCATTTGGTTAATCACACCCATCAGAGCACCCGTTAGGATATTTTAACCTATCTTACTTAATCCATCCTAGTAAAAATTGGTTAATTTGAAGAAAGGATGTGATACCTCAAATCCTATCTCTATTTTAATAAAATAAAATAATTTAATATGTATAATTTCATTCAAAATTCAACAAATTTACTTTAAATATGTATCATTAAAAAAGTTAAAATTTGATAAAATTGTGTTCAATTCAAGCAACCATTTAATTTAGAAAAATGTGTTATTTTATCATTAAGAGTTAATTGAATATTTGGTCCAAAAATTCAAATTTACATAATTAAAAAATGTAACAACAACAACGACAACAACAATAATAATAACACACAAAATGAAATATGAAATTTGAGAATTAAAAAAATGTAAATTTAAATTAATAAAATTTATATGACATTTTCTTGAATTCTCCATAAATCTTATTATTGAAAAAAGAAGAGGAATTAAACTAAGTAAACATATTATTTCACTGTTGGTGAATTTTATGCAAAGAAGGTCAAACTATACACTTTTTTTAAAACAGAAGTCACTATTATTTGGATGTGCATTAGATAAATCTTCGAATTGATGCAATAGCGTATAAATCACATTAACTGGGTATTCGTACTCGGCAAGCCTTATACAACAAGCTCAATAAAGAAAATATAAGTAGGAGAAATCGAACATAAGACCTTTTGACATCATATCTTCCACTCTACCAACTTTACCACCCTTAAGAGGCATCAAATTATAAACAATGCATCTAAGTGGATAAATAAGTTGAGAAAAGCCAAAGAAAAAGAGTATGAAAGCTATATTTTTTAGCTTAGGTTTTATTTGGCGAACAACATATTGCATTAAATATTAGTTGATAGTTGATTATATCAGCTGATTTAACCAACGCATAATATCAGCTGTTTATTAAAGATGTTTGGTAAAATAGTTGTTAATGTGTAAAATAACTTATGAGAGTATGAATTTAAAAAAATTATAAGAACATGAATATTATATTTCTTAATATTTCGTTAAATATTTTTATAAGAATTTAGAATTTAGATATTTAATTTTACAAAAATTAAGTTTATAACTTTAAATAATAATAATAATAATAGTCCAATGTTAAATTCTCTGTTAATATGAATAATTCAGCGAGCTACATCATATTAATATTTTTTATATAATATGTATTTATTATTTAAAAAATAAAAATATCTGTAATTATAGTATGACACAAATACGATATATAGTAGTTATATACTAAAAATAATAATTTGATGTAATTTTTTATATTCAAAAACTTAACATTATGGTATTTTTAAACGTAAACTAATATTATAAAATTAAATAAAGATTAAAATTTTTAGTTAACCTCTTTATTATACTCTTCTAAACTTCAGTATGATAAAAATAATCAACTTTAAAAACATACAAAGCAAAAGTAGAGAATAAAGTGGAGGGTAAAACTGTCATTAAGCAAACAACTAGTCCCAAAAGTTTTTCTCATAGAGCTTTTAGAAATCAACTTATTAAAGTTAAATAAGCTGATCAATAAGTTATTCACCAATATGTCAATAATTTTTTAAGATAAGTTAATCACCAAATAAGCTAATCAATAATAAATTAAAATTGAGTTTAAGAAAAAGAGACCTATTTCATAAGTTAAATTAGCACAACTTAAAATTTCTTAAAATTAAATATTAATTAAATATAACTAAGATCATCTCATCTCATCTCATTTATGATACAGAAAGACGTAGTCTAATTCAATATTTAAAATCTAAATTTTTATAAGAAAATTTAACAAAATATTAAGAGATATAGTATTCATACTTTTATAATTTTTTTTAAAGTCATGTCTTCATAAGTTGTTTTACACATAAACAGTTAATAGTAAACAGTTAATTTTATCAAACATCAAATGACAAATAACTAATACAATCAGCTAGTTAAATCAGCTAATATATCAACTATTAGCTAACAGCTGATAGAGCCAGCTGATTACCGAACAGAGCCAAAAAGTAATTTTTAGCTAATAAGTTAAAAAATAGCTAATACACCTCCCTGGACTAGAAGGTCATTGGAAAAGAGTAGAAAAAGCTTTAATGTTATATTCCTAGTTAGGGTGAATAATAAATACCAACTAGGATTAGTTAATTAGTCGTAAGAATAATTAATTAATCAAGATTATTGATGGTATTACGTTAATTGGTTTTCTTCTTCTTCTTCTCGTCATAACCTTTTATTTTGCATTTATAAAAATTGAAAACGGGAGACATGGGACCATGAAATTGTGGGGTTTGGTTTGGTTTTGTGATGCTCTAAGTGAACAGTGAGTGCTTAGTTTTTCATAGTAAAAAATGGGAGACAATTTCACAGCACAAAAGGACTGAGAACCAGGAAAGGACTACTGAGTAGAGAGACAGAGTGAAGAAGAACAGAGCACAGCAGTGAGTGATTACAGAGAGAGAGAGAGTGGGGGAGAGGAAAGGATTTCTATACAAATAGGCGTCGTGGGAAAAAGCTGTTTTAGGGGTTTGGTTAATATAGGTAACGTGAATTCTGGGTCTTTCGGACACAAATCTCGGCAGAAACAGCCAACAACCAACGAGAGAAGGAAGAGGAGTACGAGAAGACCAACAACAACACTCTCTGAAAAGGTGTTGTCAAGAAAAACAGCTGTTTTTGTGCGACTGAGAAAACCAAAACAGAAGAAGCGGTTTTGTAACCGAAACAGTGAGACGAGGAAGCAGATAAAAACACTCCATTGTTGATGTTATTGTTGTTGTTGGCCATTTCCCCCGTCATGAAATGAAATCAATACCTTACATAACCGTCGTTTATCATTATTGACTTCTCTTTCTGCCTCATTAAACGGGCTTGCCTTTTCCTTTTCACTTTCTCTTTACCGGGTTCTTCTTCTTCTTCTTCTTCTTCTCTGTTTCTGATAGAACTTGGCTTTTGCGATTGTTTTGATGGCTCATCTTGACGGTATTCAAAAAGAGTCTTCGTATTCTCGACTGGAAACAGGTGAGGATGCGAGAAAGATTTAGTCTTTAATGGGAAAATCTGTGGTTGTGGCTAAGAATTTGAAGAAAAGTTAATGTCTTCATACTTTGTTCGCTTGTGAGAAAAGAAAAAATCACTGTAGAATGGAACTTACGGTTGGACAATTTTAAAGTGAAAATGTTGGCCGCCGGCAGAGAAGATTTTTAGATATTTTCTCGTATTAGTTGACTACTTGCATTTGGGGTTTTTTTAGCTAAAGTTTCTAAGCTTAAACGGCTAAATCTATGGCTTGAGAGTTTCAGTTTCTACCCTTTTCTTACTTGGGTTTTCTCAGCAACCAAACAGTGTCTGAGTCGTGCCACCTTGTACTCTTGTAGGTGGTGATGATCTGTATACAGAACTATGGAAGGCCTGTGCAGGGCCGTTGGTGGATGTCCCAAGGCCTGGAGAGCGAGTTTTCTACTTTCCTCAGGGTCACATGGAACAAGTACGCGAGTCTGATTTCGAGATATCCCTTTTGTTCAATTTGCAGTCTTTTGTTCTGTTTCTTCGAAGTCTTATTGTTATTGGTTTATGCACGCAGTTAGAAGCATCAACAAACGAGGAATTGAATCAGCAAATACCGCTGTTTAATCTTCCTCCTAAGATCCTCTGTCGTGTTGTTAACATTCGACTACTGGTATAGCTCCTCACTTTTTTGGGGAATTCTTGTTATGTAATCCCTTTCTTTGTTTTCTAAAAGGAGAACTTATTTACAGGCAGAACAAGAGACAGATGAGGTTTATGCTCAGATCACTCTGCACCCAGAAGCAGATGTAAGTGAATTTGGTTGTTTGCGATTTCCATTTCTTGTCCTTGGGTGGCGAGAGTGTTGTTGCTCATGTATTAGTAATTTGCGTTTGGTTTATAGTGAAAGGAATCTAACGATCCAAGTTGAACTGTCAACTTTTTTAGTGTTTTGGTTAAACTTCATAATATGATTCATTTATGAAATCTTACCTTATCATAGAATTGAGATCTTAGTTATACTGTGCTAAAGAGGTTTATTTCATCTTTCCAGCAAACTGAACCGACAAGTCCAGACCCATCCTTGCCTGATCCCCCGAAGCCAACAGTTCACTCATTTTGCAAAATTTTAACAGCTTCTGATACAAGCACCCATGGAGGGTTCTCTGTTCTGAGGAAGCATGCGACTGAATGCTTGCCTCCTTTGGTAATATTTTCTACTCTGGTTGTCATCGACTTGAGCCTCTGGCAGGAGTTCTTACAATCTAGCTTTTTTATTTCCACAAGGACATGAACCAAGGTACCCCAATTCAAGAATTGGCAGCAAAAGATCTTCATGGTTATGAGTGGCGATTTAAACATATATTTAGAGGTAAAATTCTGAGTTTTCAGTGTATAATTTTACTGTATTCCGACTTTCTGAATACTTGAATACATTATAGCATAGGAGGTGAATGTGCAGTATGACTTTTGAACTTTTTTCATGTTACCTGTGGCTCATAATTAGGTCAACCACGAAGACATTTGCTTACTACTGGTTGGAGTACTTTTGTCACTTCCAAAAGGCTGGTTGCAGGGGATGCTTTTGTGTTCCTGAGGTGGATGATTCACATGCTTTTTGACCTGTTAGTTCCTTTTCGCCCCCCTCAAATTAAAAGGTCCATAACCTATTATTTGTTTTCTAGGGGTGAGAATGGGGAACTGCGAGTTGGGGTACGCCGTCTTGCTCGCCAGCAAAGTCTGATGCCATCATCTGTTATATCCAGTCAAAGCATGCATTTAGGAGTGCTTGCTACAGCCTCTCATGCAGTTACTACACAGACTCTTTTTGTTGTGTACTACAAACCGAGGTTTGATCAACAATACGTCATTAGCTCTTTGTAATTGGCCTTTATTGCTTAACATTTAATTCTTGTGGATCTTATGTTCATTTCTAGGACAAGCCAGTTTATTATTGGGTTGAACAAGTATATTGAGGCTGTCAACAATGGGTTTTGTGTTGGCATGCGGTTCAAAATGAGATTTGAGGGTGAAGATTCTCCTGAGAGGAGGTATATCTTCCATGTTTTTTCCTGTTGCTTTGATACATTGAATTTTTCGGTTGAACTTTTAACTTGACATAGTAGCTGTTTGATCAGATTCATGGGAACTATTGTTGGAGTTGGAGACATTTCTCCACAGTGGTCTGGCTCTATGTGGCGGTCGCTCAAGGTTGGCTTCAATTTTGCAACTGACATCTGAGCGCTGACAACTACATTTATGTGTGTTTTATGCCTATATGCCTTTATTGTGCCCCTTACAGATTCAGTGGGATGAACCAGCAACAGTTCCAAGGCCAGATAGAGTTTCTCCATGGGAGATAGAGTCATTTACAGCTCCTACTTCCTTAAACTTGGCTCAATCAGTTGTAAAGAACAAAAGACCACGCCCCGTGGATATTCCAGCCTCTGGTAAAAGAATATTTAGCTTGTGCTTATAAATAAAATCCTGCTGGTTAATTCTTCTCGAACTTTCTGGACTGACTAGAAAATATGAATTGGTATCGGTTCAGATGCTCCTGCTCTCTGGTATCAGGGATCAACTCAGCCCCACAACTTAACACCATTATCTGGTGCTACTGATGCCCAAAACAGTGAAAGACAAGGTGTGTGGTCAATGAAGCAGAAGGAAATTGATAGCAATATTGTTGGCAATGGCAGCTGCAGCTCAAGGGTCTGTCCTGAGGGTATCTGCTCTTCGCCCCACATCAATCACAATGTATCTTTCAACCTCTTTCCAAATTCAGCTGAGGACCACAAAAGTATAACAAACCGATCTGTTATCTCTGGTTATGCCTCTCCAGTACCATCAAGGCAAAGCAGTGGTTTGATGCACGATCATGTGGAGAAAGGGAAGAAATATGAGAATACTGTGAATTACCGATTATTTGGATTTGATCTGACAAAAAGTCCTATTGGTATCTCTCCTTCAGACAAGGAACCTGTATGTCCAATTAATGATTTGACCGGCACTAAAGGATCTGTTTCATCTGGAGTTGGTACTGACCGATCTCAAACTTTAGAGGCTTTGAAGTGTTCACAAGAGCATAAGCAAGCTGTATTGGATACATTAACAAAGGAGATACACATCAAGCAGGAATCTACCAGTTCCACAAGAACTCGTACCAAGGTAAAAAAGAATTCGGTTCATCTACCTGGTATCCTGATAGTTAGCTGGTTTTCTATCAGTTTCTGATAAGGCAGGAACTTATTATCTTATGCAGGTGCAAATGCAAGGTGTAGCTGTTGGTCGTGCTGTTGATTTAACTGTCTTGAAGGGGTATGGGGATCTGACAAATGAGTTGGAGAAAATGTTTGAAATCAAGGGCGAGCTGTCTACTCGTGACAATTGGGCTGTTGTTTTTACTGATGACGAGGGTGATCAGATGTTAGTGGGAGATGATCCATGGTCGTAAGTTATTCAGTCTCAGACAGTATTCTAACATTATTTATCACTTTGGTTCCATGTATTAGTTCACGAAATGTTGTTATATTTTCACTTGCAGGGAATTCTGTAAGATGGCCAAGAAGATCCTCATTTGTTCTAGTGAGGAAGTCAAGAAGCTGAGGACAAAGAACAAGCTTCCTAGATCATCATTAGAGGGTGAAGGGGCTGTATTAAGCTCAGACTCTTAGCATAACTCTGACGTCTAAACGATCTTGTAGTCCTGTTTTATATGTTCTAATTTTCTTTTCCTTAGTGGGGCAGTGAGAGGAGTGGTCTTTTTGGGAGTTCAGTTTGCTCGGGTTTTTTGGGAGCTTGGACTGTAAGACGGTGTAATGGGGACTAGAATTCTGAAGGAGAGCATATTGGCATGTAGTGCAAGGTTTATGCAGCGTAGACCTTGTCTCAGAATTGGACAGAAGAAGGGGGGGAACTTAGGATTAGAAATAGAATTTGTGTATATTGTCGATTGGTGTGGACTTTTAATTTAATCAACTTGTAAAAAGTACATATAATGCTTGTGTCATGGTGTCATTTAGTCTATTTTTTTGGAAGGTGAGCATTAGCTTTCACCATCATCAATACCAGTCCTCTGCATCAGAGATCTCCTGCAACTGCAAAAGATGGTTTCCTCAGGTTTTTCTTATCTTGAGCTCCTTTAACAGGTTTTTAATCTTTGGGACCATTAAAATGGCTTGGGATCCCCTTCTCATGGGTCCCCAGAATGTGCAGTCCCTAAAACTTTTCACACCATAATAATTGCTTTTGCTCATGGTCCCATAGCCACAGCATGTTACAGGCTCTGTGTTGGGTCTGCAGAGTTGTAATTGACGAAATTCAGAGCCTGAAAGGACGCTTACAGAGAGAGCTGGTAGACCCACTTTCTCCTTTTAGATGGTGACTTATCTGTTCTAAGTACTACCGGTTTGTATTTTGTAATATTTGGCATTCAAATTGAAGTTAAAGAGCTTTAGGTCCAAGTTCCTCGAGGCAAGTTCCCATATGTATAGGGCAGGCGTGGAAAAGAAAAAAGGGTGGCTTAGAGATTGACTTGGCAGAAAGAAAGAGAGAGAGGTTGGTTCTTGATTGTCTTTTGGCTTTTAAGTTTGTTTTCTAAACTGAAGAGGCAAGAGTTGCTTTCATGGAGATTGTATCTTCCAAAAGTAGGAGATGGTTTAATGTGGTAATGTTGACAATGAATAGCTTTGAAATGGTGGAAGTAAAACAAAATCTTGGTGACAACGACAATGGAAGATCCGGGGAACCATTTCTACCAAATTTGCAAGTTTCAGCTTCAGATTCTTCTGTGGCTCTCAGAGAGAAGGAAATTTGATGGAGAAAATTGGTTGTGCGACCAAAATTTCCTAACTTCATTCATACTAAAGAGCAGTGGGTCAAAAATGATGGCAAGTAATAAAAACATGCATGAATCAATGAATTTCATGTTATTCCCACCAAATTCCCGGAAAAATTTAATGTTTTAAAAATTAGATCGAAAATTAAACCGATAAAATAAAAAGTGAAATTAGTTGAATAGTGAAAAGTGGTCGATAAGTTAGAAAATTGACTAGTTTTTAATAATAAAGGTAAAACAAAACGAAAAAAATAGTCATTTTAAAATTTTTATGATTAAATTAATCAAACTGATTTGATTTTTTAATCATGGCGTAAATCTATCCAATTTATTATGAATTTTATAAATAACTTATCAACATTGATATAGTTCTTAAGTTATCTAAGAAGATCTTGTATGTGTAAGTCTCAAATAGAGTTCATAAAAACCCAAAAATACACTTAGTTATTGAGAAAAATCTCTTTAAGTGATTGCAGAATGGCAGGACTTGTAAATTCTACAATGAAAGTGGTTGTTTTGAAATTATTGGTCAACTGTAATAATAATTTCCAAAATATTGGTATATGATTTGTCAATTTGTTATAAATTCAATTTTGGTGTTGACTCTTAGCCAAGTGAGAAGGAAAACATTTGTATTGTGAGTTGTAACTATACCACAAAATTTTCACTTCTTAAAAAATTATTATTTATTTTTTTAATAAAAATGTCATCATTTTAAAATTATCAAATTTCAATACAAAAATGTTTTAAAAATATGAATAAATGGTTGAAAATATAAATAAATATAATATAATATAAGAATTTATGTAATAACTAAATAATATTATATCAAAATTCACACATGATATAAATATAATATGTGACAATCATGTAGTAAAAATATTAATCCGATATGCTTCGTCACATCATCCACATTAACAAATAAGTTCATGTCGGACTTTTTTTTATCAAAAATTGAAATATTTTATCATACTTTTTAAAATTTGAGCTTATTAGAAAATTAAGTGAAATTTATTTCTGACTAACCCTTTTAAAATTATCAAATTTTAACACGAATATATGAATAAATGGTTGAAAGTATAAATAAATATAATATAATAGAAGAAATTATGATAAAATTGAAAATTTAGAAATTTCAATGTGATTTGAGATTGTCCATTGCATCAACTTGGTTGAAGATCATGTTTTAGTAGGGGCTATGGGACGAACAAGAAGAACCCTTGGGTTGGTTGCTGTCAACAAGTTGTATCAAATTACAAGTTGTTTAAGAGTTTCGGTCCATCGACCTAAGGCTTCATCGTCGGAACTTAATGCTTACTAGTCTGAGCCCAAGGGCCTGAAACAAGAGATCAATGGTTTTACTCTGTTGCATGGCTGGCCCTATGTGTGAGATGTTTAATCATATAACTTTGTCTGTTAATTTTTACTAATTATTAATTTTAAAATTATAAATAAATGAATAAAAATTAAAAAAAAAAGTTAAACTAGAAAGAATCCACAAATAATGAAACTTACTTTCAATGCTCTTTAATTGCTCTTTTTCCTTCTTGTCTGCTTCTGCAACCTCATCATCGTCTTCTGGTTTGGCAAGTAGGGTGACCTTTTGCATGGTCAGGACAGGATTGGACAGGACTGGACAAGACAAAATCCAAATGATATCTGAATCTAAGTAATATACGGTAGACCCACCTCAGCTTTACTCTCTTTTTTAAATGAATTCTGCAACCCAACAACTCCAAGAAAAACACGAAATTGTGTCGTGCATCAAACACAAACAAGACAAATTCACCATTTCTGTATATATATGTTTATATCACCTCCTTTGGACACGTTATGGTGTTTGTTATCTTTTTTAGTAATGCATGATTTGCATGGATGCCCACACCAAAACCTAATTATGTTGCAAAGCACTTCTAGACTCTGTAGAATTGCTCCACAAAGCATTCGTTCAACAGTAGTAGGCAACTGCTTTCCCACACGTTTCAGTTTACAAATGGGAAATTGCAAGATCCCAATCCTATAGTAATAGTATGTTTGGCAGAAATCAAAAAGAAGGGAAAATGAGGACCTTAAAGAACATTTCATAAGCATTGAAAATCATTCCATTTGCTTTTCTTTTTCTTTGTTTCTACTTTTTGACTTCAGTGAAGTTAGTGGGGAAAGTTTTCCAGCTGGTTTATCATAATTTCCTTTCACATCTTTCCCACTAACAAGAAGAACTAATCAGCTAAGCTTGCTCATCATCTCTTGTTAGATTAGGTCGCCTTAAGCTGTGGGCCTAAAGCACTCAAAACTTAGAGAGAGAGCACTTCCTAACCTCGAAAAAAGCGTTCGACTTGTTATCCCCACGGAGTTTTTGCATGAGTCGACACCTTCTCTAGTTATTGTCAAAACTTTAGGGATTGGGTTAGTTGAATTTGCTTCTTCTTAACATATTACATCGACGAGTACTTCAATTTATCACTTTTCTACAAATTTTATTTTAATTAATAACGTGAAAATCAACGAGTACTGTGATAGAGTAGTACTCTAAAGATAATTATTTTTAACACTTTTGTATAAACTTATATTTTGATTAATAAAGTGAAGGGTAATTTTCATTAATTTGATATTCACGTTTATGAATTGTTGTAGATCTTAATTCGAGTTAATGAAGTTCATGATACAAAACATAGCATCAAGGAAATCATGATAAACTCATGATAATATGATTCATGTGCAATTATGTTAGTATCTAAATTATCCCTAATTATAAGATTAATGAGAAAGGATATTGTTAATCCGAATATACTACCACATGTTATACTCCTTGATTTGATTAAGCAGTAGATCTTATAAACTGTAAGCAAGAGATGTTTACAATTAACATGTGGATGCTTACTAAGAATAGTAAATACATTGGATGACTCGCTATGAGATTATCATATGAATGATCTATAAAATATCAGCAATTAATCTCATTATAACAATAATGTAAATATCCTTAGACTTAAAGTACTTAAAGATATCTTGGATACTAATCCTATGCTTTGACACCATTCCTTATTGTCTCAAGACGAAGTCGTTCATAAGGTGGTGATTGGGTACAACTATTGGTATTCGAAAGTAATTAGGTAGCCAATAAAAGATTAACTACTCCTGATAGAAGGAGATGATACCCACGACTTCTTGTCAGAGTCATTACTCAGGAATTTCTGGCTAGAGTAGATGTGTCATGAAGAGGGTTTTCAATGATTTAAAGAGTAATGAGATTCCCAGGACGAGAACTACTATTACTTGGACTAGATGTGACGTATTCAGTTTAGTGGGAGTTGACATGTGGCCCATATTTCGAACCAAGTGAGGTATAAAATGGTGAAATGACGAATTACACGATAATTGCCCGTGGAAAGGTTCGCAAGTTAGGTAATTGACTGTCAAAGAGTTCGTATGTCAATCCACTACTTTCTGGTAAATTGGCATTATGAAACCATTCATGAATTGATCAGATTAAAAGATAATTCAAGTGGCCAAAAATCAGGAACCTAAAAGGATCACATGCTTAGGAGATTGAGGGAATGTTTCGGGATAATATCGCCATATAATCATAGTAAGAAATGTTGAAAAGGAATGGACGAAGCAAATGTTGCATAGATGTCTAAGGTGGAGTCACAATTGTGACCAGCTAAGTCACGATCATGTCTCACCAATTCCAGCAACATATATAAGTGATTTCTCATCACTTAAAACATTAAGATCAATAGCTAGGGGGTCCAAAATCGTTCTGGACATTTAGAAGGAGTTAGAGGGATAATTTCTTTGTATGTCAAGCAAGAGTTGCTTGATGTTTATTGCATGTGATGTAATTCTCTTCTATCATTCCTATTTAGTATCGTACTTATGTTTCCATCTTGTTTGGTGCTCAAACCTTCCCTACATACTATATTTCTTCATCTCTGTATGTTCGTCATTGGCTATTGAAGGTGTTTGGGCTTTGCTATAACCCAAACAAGGAGATGATTCAAGAAAAAAGGAGCATTTGTAAGGTACATATGTTGAAATTCCATGTTCTTAAATTCTGTTTATACACGCACATAGATTCTGAGTTCATAGGGGCATCTTAGGAGTTGGAATTTTGATTTCGACAATTCCGCCACCTTGCTATGTGTATGATGCATGATTCAGGGTCTCTCCATGATCATAAAATTATTTTTTATTTTTTAACAAAAAAGGCCCATTATCATATGATAAGTGAGATCTATCGTCAAAAATATATAGAAGTGAATCTCACTATTACGCTATAAGTTTTTGTTTATTGTCAATATTCTATAAAAGTGGATTTCATTATTACGTGACAACGTGACTCACTTTATAGTTAATATGAAAAATAATTATGTGACAGTAGAGTTCATTTTTTATTTAAAAGATATATAAATAATGACATGTTAGTATTGTCGTAACATTTAAGAGTTAATCCCATTAAAATTTTCATTTATTCAAGGTTTATTTTAAATATTTTGAAAATATTAAAGTTTAATTTAAACGCTTTGTATCGTTAAAATTCAAGTTATATTTTATTGTAAACGTTAAGATTTCGCCTTCGTTTGTATCAAATCAATTCAATACAATTTCTTATAATTGAATAATAAAAGATTATAAAATTCAAATTTATTTGAGCTTTTAATAAATTGAATCGAATTTAAATTTAAACTTTTTACTGTCTTTAATTTTAAAATATTGTTTCATTAAATAATTTATTTAAAATATAGTTATGGAGTTATTATATAAATATTATCATGAATTCTCTATTACGATTTTCCTAAATAATTCCACAATTTTGGTTGTTAAACGATTTGCCGTGGCAAGGAAAAACTGACATCTAACCTTTCCTTTTCCCTAACACGACTCGTATGCACGTTTCTTTAATGAAGAAAGTTGCATAACTAATGTGATGTACCACCTTCTCTGTTTACTTGTCTTTATCTTATGACGCAACGTGCCTGACTAAGGTGAAGAAAATGCTTACTGTAAGCCAAAATGGTCTTATAAAATACATATTCTACAGTTCTGGTGCATCTTCATCATCCTTTCGAGAATAGTTTAATTTGATTTTAATTAAATAAACTTGACTCCGGACTGATTTTACTTTTGCTACGGAAGACGAAGACTTTGCTTTTTGAATTTTGAGGAGGTTAACGCGTTGATCAGTACAAGGAACTCTATTCTTGATCGGAGTCAAAAGATGAAGTTTGGCTGAGGTTGGGAGGTCTGAAACACTGGATTCTAAGAAGTTAGAAGGTGATTCAAGTATTTGTTTGAATATGCTTGCCTCCACAGGATGAAAAAGGCATCACATGCTTTTACTAAAGCGTATACTGATTCCAAAATCAGAGTCTTCTGAATCAGCCAAAAAAGAAGTGTAACATCTGCTTTTTGGTGCTTTTGTCATCTTGTTTTCTTTTCCTTTCCAATTTAAAATAAGCATGTTTGGTTTTATGGAGAAGAGTTGTTTTAATTAAATTATATTTAAAATACGGAAGATTTGGGTATTAATTGATGCTTTAAATTAATTAACTTAATAGTAATTTAGACATGATTAGAAAAAAAGGTGTTGGCATTGTATGAGACTGCTAATGACAGGAAAGGCCTCCCTTTTCCTCTGTTGCACAGTGTCTCCAAGTGCAAAGTCACAATATTTAACCACAGGAAGCATTCCATACCCATCCAAAGCTCATTTTAGGGACAGAGTTTACAGGAGAAGATATGGGATCTGAAGCAAAAACGGAGCCATGGTCTACACCAAGATTACCTCTACTCTCGAGTCAGCTATCTCATGGACTGGTACAATCACCAGAGAGGTCAGGTACACTATCCCCACCACTCTACACCTCAGCCTCTGTCCCATTTCGCTGGGAAGAAGAACCTGGCAAGCCAAGGCACTGCACGACCCCATCAAACACCGTTGACTCAAGTCTAAAATGCCTTGAGCCACCTCCGAGACTTATGTTGGATGCTTATATAGCTAAACAGCCCTCACCAATTACTGTGCTCGAGGGTCCTTACATGGGCAGATCATCAAGGTTCCAATCATTTTCTTTCAGAATTATCAGAAGGGAACGTCATGGATCGTTTCGTAGGAGTTGTAGTAGTCCTCAAAGGTCTCAACTTGGTGCCACGGTCTTTAACAAGAAAGGTGTGTTCGGTTCTTGGCGTTGGGGCACGAGGGCTTTCAAGGGTAAAAGAGAGGTTGTTGGTGGAAGTAGCCACGTTTTTCCATCATTGTTCGACAGAGAAGCTGACAATGAAGAAGAAGATAATAATAGCAGCAAATTGTTAAAGTTTACAAAGACTAAAAGGCCTGGAAGCTTTTCTGCTGTTTCTCATGCCAAGCCTCCTTTCTGGGTTAGTTCTCATGTCTTCAATTCTTTTCTAAGTGAAACTCATTTCTTCCTTTATAGTTCATGTTTTCAATTGCTTCATCATGAAATGTGTGATTCTTAGGACGAAGGAGATAACCTTGCAAGTCATGTCCTGTAGTAAATGCTAACAGTATTATTCTAATCAGATAGGGAAAGATCCAACAATCTAATTCATTAGAAGAGATCCGAGAAGAATTTTGTTTACAGATTCTTTATCCGTTCTTGTGTGTGAGAACCAAAGGCTATGATCAGATATTCCTTCAAGACGTCCTTAACTGTACAAACTCAGAACCAAAACTTGTCTGTTAAATGGTTTTGACAGGTTTGTTCAAGTTTTGATCATTGAATCAATTAACCCTGCGAAGATATATGTACAAGTAGATACAGTACAACACCGTAGAGTAAGAGCAGGAACAAACTAAGGCCAAACTTTCCGTATCCTGACACTGTTTCTGGTCAATATTAAACAAAAGTTGCTCAATTGTGTTTGACACTTCTGCAGGCTACTATTTATGAGGGGTTGAAACAGGTGGTGCCATGGAAGAAGGGTAGGAAAGGAAAGAAGGATGGTTTCGTAATGTGACTTTTCTTTGCAAGAGAGGTACAGCAGTACAGCACCATATGGTCCGTTTACTTACTTGTTCGATAATGAATATGCTGTTTCAGAAAATGACATGTAATCGTGGCATATCACATCATTGCCAGCTTTGGTCTCCTGCCTAATCACGCACAGTTTCCATGATGACTGCTTGATGCAAGATCATAGCATGTTTACGTGTCTTTATCAAGACTGATGTATCTTCAGTTTATGTACTCAGCTCTGCTTCATTACATAAATGTATATGTTTAATCGTTTGGTAAGGAACAGAAAACGTCAGCCACGATATATTGAGCTTTTATTAAACTTACAAAGACGGTCTGCTACCAGCAAGTGTTTTTAGTTACATCGATTCATTCAAACTTTCATGGCCAGGAAGAGTAATTTAGTTCTTAACATTTACACTAAAATATGAGTTAATCTTTAACATTTTAAAACATTTAAAATAAATTCTAACATTTATAAAATATTTAATATAAATTTTAATATTTAAAAAATACTCAAAATAATTCCTAATTAAACAAAATTACGTACTGAATTTAATTTCCTTTTGAACGTTTGGAATAACGTTATAGTTTCCAAACGTTATAGCTCAAACTAAAATGTTAAGAGCCCAGCTGCTTTTTGCTAACTTCTATACGAAACCTGTTAGATTAACGCACAACTTCCACTTTTACAACAGGTACAAAGTAGACAAATAACGGGACTTCCAACGTTAGAGCAACCAAAAATAGAAAACTAATCATTCATATGCGGAGTTCATGTGATAAATGGATGAAAGCAGTTGACTTTCACTGAAATCATTTAGCACTTCTGTTCAGGAAGTTACACCAAGAAATTTCAGTCTCTGCATTAGAAATCTGTGCGTTCAAACGACTGATAAAGATAAAAGATTATTTCATGCTGCTCATCTGAACTGGGGAAATATGATTAGTAAACAAAGGTGGGAGATGCTTGAACTTTTGCTTGCCAATTGATCAAACCAATTCTCACTGCTTTTTACCCCTCACTCCTGCAACCACCTGCAAAATGGTTAGAACGGATTAGGCAGCGCCACTATATTCTCAGACACAGCACATGAATGTGCGCATCATAAGGTCATACTCAAACCAGATTTTACCCCTTTCTTTCATGTTTCAAGCATGAAAGTCATCAGAAGTGTTTATGTTCCATCTACATAAAGTCATCAAATACCTAACCACAAACTAGTACAAAGCTAAACATTACAGGCAAACTAGTTTACAGAACCTATTTCAGAAGTGATGCCGCCATTATTTAGAAATTAAACTCAGGGTTCCAAGGCC
>JAOQMP010000009.1:27419451-27435426 GCA_027563575.1 Erythroxylum pedicellare | reverse complement strand
TTAAAATATTCATACTTTATTAAAGAAATATATATATATATCTTTTATTAATTTTGATGAGTGATACGATTTAAAAACAATTGTTTATTTGTATTTTATAAAATTATAAATATATAAGTTAAAAAATAATTTATACTTCAATAGAGATACACAAAAAGATTCTCTATTATATGTACAGAATGGACAAAATTGAACAAAAAGATCAGAATGTAGAAACAGAAAATGAACAATTACACTTCACTAGGAACGCTCTTTCTGGGTCAAAAGGATCAGATGTGAATATATACTTGTTCTCCTTGACATTGGTCAGTGCCTGGACTGAGAATCACCAATCCGTCAATTCAATCACTAATTATCTTCAGAGACGTTGGACCAGTTACTGAGTTCAATAAAACATGTTGCCATAGTATCGGGCGCTTAGATCACGTAAAGGGTTGGTGGGTAAAGAACGAGCCAGAGAGAAAAGGGTTTATGGGGTTGGCTGTTCAGCAGATAGATTTCATTTCAATGGTGTTGGTCATGTGTGAAATCTGAAGGTCCGGAACATTGGCAGGATCAAACAAGATTCAAGATCTCTCAATTGGCTATGATTTGCACAAGTATGAAGTTTGCATCCCATATATTGGCATTTACAGGCAACATAACCTGGAATCCAGAAATAGCACCAACCTTCTGCAGAATATCTATATAATCTGCAACAGAACAGCAACTGCGCAAAACAGGGCTCCGTCAGGTTCCATGGTGACAATCTTTGAACTGAATCAACTTTACAGAACCATCACCACCGCATGTAAGAAAACCACAAGAAACCACTTGAATGTCTGTAACAGCTGCCTGTACATCAAGGATATAGTTATGGCCGTAGCACAGATATGAACCTAATAGTAGTTTCTGTTTAAGCAGAATAATGCTTAAGCAGGGTTTACCCTAACAACTCCACCAAAGCCCCGGGAACTTGGCTGCAGAAAGATGCGTCTATCATGCAGTTTTGGCCAGTGATAAATCAACTTTGCTGCTTTAGCATCCCAAAGTTTAACATCCCCATCTTTGCTTCCAGTTAGGAACAAACTGGTGTGTGGAATGGTAGATATTTTGGTGACACTTCCTTCACTCGGAATAAATTCTATGTTAAGACTTGAAAAATGAAGCTAATAAATAGCCATCAATTGTAAAAGAAACGTGTTGATACCTGAGTGGGCTTTTGGTATGTACCAGAGCATCCCATTTGTATTCTGGTCTGCGGATTTGTTACCACTCCCTTTCTTTGTGTGGGGTTCACCAGAAGATGAGCTGCTTCCTCCATCACCGTTACCAAAATTCCTGTATCTTTTAGTTTTTCCAGTTGCTATGTATCGGAAATCATGAAGCCCAACATCACCACCTTTACCGCCAGTTACAATGAGAGGAGAAATGGAACCTCTTCCAATGTCATTGTCAAACACAGAAATGGACCGGGCACCACCTAGTAGCATAGAAGAAGGAAAAAATAACTCAGCCACAGGAAAAGGCGATCAAAATGGCTTCAACTAGTCCTAGTTTTAGTAAGTGGCTTTCATTCTACACTAAAATTTAATGCTTTCTTGTTAGAAATTCAAAGTGTAAAGTCAGCACCACAAGAAATTTACGATTATCCAAACACAGCAACAAGAAAAGTATGTGAAGCAGGGGCAGGTCCTTGGCATCAAATGTGGGGATCATAGATTATTCTGGTCTTTTATAAGTCACCCAACTTGTCCAAGCATAGTGTAAAGGACTAGCCAGCCTTTTCTGCCTTTAGTAATCTATTCTATAGCTTCCTGCCAAAAGAAAGGGAAACGGGAAACAGAAGACAACCTTCGTGACAAAAAATGTTTGCTTGTGATGTTGTAGGCGGAGCCAATGTATCCCAGATTACTGCATTAATACCATTCGAGTTATATCCAGCTGCAGCAATAACTGATCCACTGGCAGCAACATAAGTGACATCCCTGCAAAAGTATCAACAAATACCTTGAGGAAGTAGTCAAATACCTATTTTTTGTGGGAAATCTTCTGAAGCCAATATCTCAGCAAGTAACCACAGACATAAATGGACAATTCATAAATTGCAACTCTAGTAGAAGAAACTACGTGTACTAGTCAGGAAGCTTTACCCCCACATATCAGAGACGTGAAAGACCTTTTACCATGAAAGTAAGATGTAGCTACTTCAAACCCAGTTGGTTAAAGAAAATGAAAAAGACAATTGAAGTTGCGGTTGACTTGCAAAGTAAAATGAAACATACGATGCATAGCCATTAAAGCAGAGAGATGATTCTGTTGGATAGATGTTGCTCCTTCCTCCAACTTCCAGCTGCCACGTACAAACAGTTCCATCTGATGCGGCAGACGCAAATCTATGTCCACAGCGGTCAAATTGCAAAGCTGATATTGATGCTAAAGCATATGGTGGAGGAACATTTGCAGCGGGAAGTACCCCATAAGTTGCAGTAGCTTTCTCCTTACCAAACTGCAGCATCATGCTTCATGTCAGTAATACGTCGAAAGTGAAAATAATAATGGAGAACTGTAGTTCTAATCAAGATCTAAAAAGCAAATACTTGTCTGTTGATTATTTATCTAAAGATTATCTATTGGCCTTATTGTGGAACTTGTTCTGGTAGTAAGAGTGTACAAATCATAAACATGTTAAAAATTTATTGGCTGTTAGTCAAGATTGAGAGACAATGACACCACAAAGCAAGGATCAAGGCACCGGTATAGCATATGAGAAAATTTTAGAAAGTCAAGAAGCTAGTCATCAGTCAGGCATCTTAAAACATACTCCCTTCATCCTCATCTCCAGACATGCTACCACAGTTGAATCACAGAATCAATGCAAGAAAAATTTTCAGATAAAATAAATATCTTTATATCCTTGAAGGACAATCAGAAAGAAACTCCAAACCTTCTTCTAAGTACCGAAACTTTTGTTAATTCAAACACCTTGACACAAACAAATGCAATACCGACTCAGTTGTCATACCTCCCACAGATATATATGTGTATTGCTGGAACCAACCAAGAAGAAAGGTTTCAAAGGGTGACTGGAGAGTGCCCTTGTACTTATATTAGCAACAGTAGCTGGTGGATCAACAGTTTCCTCAAAATCTTCCTGAACTTCCCAACCTAGTCCGGAGGCACCAATACCGGTATAGCCTGGTATGCCAAATGCTCCACCAGTCAAGTCTTTTCTTGGTCTAGTTAAATAACCCACACCAATAGTTGCCCCACCCAAACCAAGGTGTGATCCTTTCTTTATACCAAGGCCAACACCAGGAGAAACACATGTTGGAACTGGGGTTGATTCAGTTCCTGCCCAACCATTTGGTGGCCAGTCATTAGTAGACCAAACATAGTCTGATTGATCTCCTGATGATGCTGCATCTCCCCAAGAGAAAAAAATCAAACCCTGAGGCAGATACAATTGATGTTAGAAACTCTTGATGAAATATTGGGGGTGCATCAGTAAATAAAGTAAAAAAGGAAGAATATCAGGGCCATTAGTGTTTAACTTTTCATTTCCAAGTAAAATATTTACCTCAACCACTGTATTTAACGCTTTAGGACAGATGGAGGAGTCATCCAGATACTTACTTTTCGGTTACTAGCAAGTGCAATTTGACATTCTTTAGTTGAGTTGATGCAAAGTGCCTGCAAGAAAATTAAGAGTTAACAACTATGACACAATACCTAGAAACTGAAAGAGTAGTTTTTAACTCAAAAGTAAAATAACTCTCTCCATCAATTTAGAGATGCCAGTCCATTTTCCTTGTTAGGGCTAGATCAATGACTTTGTGAATACATTATGGACAACAAGAAAGAAAAATTAAAAATGCAATAAAATGATTACCTCCAGAAGCTCCCCGTCTCGTTTATATATTTCTTTAAAACTATGGAAACAGGAAACCTCATTTTTAATGATCGCATCCTTCTGCCAGGAACTCAGGAAAGCAGGGCCATTTCGGAAGAGACTCCTAGCAGATGAGCCAGCTTCTTCACTGTAAGGACTACTGCAAATCCTATGTTCATCATCAGCTTTTAGATCCTCTGTCATGCCCATAAACATGTCAATCCAGCCTTTAGATGATTTAATGTTCACAAAGCGAGGCCAATTTATCTTTTCTTGTGCAAGAGCCTCAGATATCAAGTTAGGGTCTGCACAAATATTCCACAATCTATCAAAATTTGAAACTTCATCTTTATGGCTCATTCTGCCTGCTTCTTCTTGATGGAGTTGTGACATATTTGATTCTTTTAACCATACAAAAGTAGATATGTGTAACCCTTTCTCCACTTTCTGCTGCAGGAGTGACCCAAGTAGCCTGACATGATGAGATGAAATGTGAGCAAGTGTGTTATTCAGTATTCTAACCATTACCATGAAAGGATATTCAATTTGTTCCGTTGTCTTGTTGCTACCGCATTCAAAGTTCATTGGACTAGACAAGTAGGAAGAAAATTCGCCCCGGGGATCTTCCAAAGAGCTACTGTCTTCAAGTTTTATGGACAGCAAATGCAGCTTATGCTGCATGAACCTGAACAGGTGTTGCCACAAACAAGCCCCTATAATAACCTGTTTCTCATCATCTGGAAGTGAATGCAACCCTAATCCACTTGGCTTCTCTGATATAACCTTAGAATCCATAAAACTACCTATTGACAAGTCGCAAGTCAACAACTCTGCAGCTTGGTGGATGATGCTCTTGAGATTAACAGTATCTATTTCATATTGTGTATGCCCAGTACTACAAGATATTATGAGAGGTTGCACCATTAACAACAAAACTTTTGGATCATGCTGAAGCCAAGCAGACGCAAAGTGTACATAGTATTCAAATAAATCTAGAACAGCAAGGATTCTGCTAAAGATATCTTCAGAGAAGATGCAAGAAAAAGTACTCATTGCAGCTCTCAAATTCCACAACATGGACACGATTCCTAGAAGATAAAACTGGGAAGCATAAGACCAAGTGGATCTTAGCTCCGTAGAAGTACCATCTTCAACGGAATAATTTTTTGGGTGAAAGTTAATTAGGCAACAAGAAATAAGATACCGTGAAAGTAAAAGGGAAGTATCTTGGATATCCTTCAACAATGGATTAGACAAGACTGGATAAAATGCAGGTTTGCCAACAGTATAACTTGTTTCTTGTGCCTGATTTTGGGAAGTATAGTCAAGTAAAATGTCATACCCAATAAACCATGATCCCTTATTCCACAACCAGACAAAAATCTGCAAAAAGACAATTAAGAGAATCATTTACTGCGATAAAATGAAAGAAGGTGCAACATACACAAGACTGTGTATAAAAGAGAAGGTACTACAGTTGCAACAAAGAAAAAGAAAAGAAAATAAGAAGCAAGTGGGTCATATTCTAGTAGCTACAGACCATTTTAATTATGCAAGACGAAAACATGGTGAACTTTTGCTCAAACTTTGAAAGTCCCATGAAAAACTTTTGTTGAAACTCTGCTTTTAGTGTCCTGCCATGGGGGCACGAGGAATGCTGAACATATCCCATGTTATCTGGCCAATCAGGATGTTCCATTGCCACTTTTGAAAAATACTGAACAGCCAATTCTAATTTAGCATGGGAATCCAGGTGCATGGCCACATCTCCTGACAGCCAGTTAGAGATATTGCTTGTAGAAGGCCTCAGAACTTGAGGAAGATGCTTGTGATGATCACCACTTGATCCAGTCCCCTGATCCATGGCTCCAGTAATGCTTAAAGGGGACGAAAGACACTCCAAGGCTTCGAGCTGGAGTAAGAGATATTGGAATAATTATTTGCAAAGACAATAAGATAAATAGTTGCATGCATGCAAGCACATAGGATCTAATTCTAAATTTTAGAAGTGTTACAAAAGGCTTGTCATAGATAAAAACTGAATTACATGAGACTAATCACTATCCAGATATTCAATGGTTAAAGTACCGGTTGGTAATATTAAAAGTAACAAGACTTTTAATATAATTAATCCAGAGATTGTTGTAACTAATTCCCATTTTTACTGCTACACCTGATGTGGTTGAAAGGGGGAAATAGGTAAAGTAGGAGACAATGGAATCTAAAGAAGTAGAACTTGTAGGGACACATGAAATGTAAAGCAAACTTACAGGAAGCCCACATCTGTTAAAAGCAGTAGCTGACATAAAAGTTGCCCATCTACCAAGAATTGCAGCACTTTGCTCTCCTGCGGCATTCTTCAAGCTGTTCTTGTTTACCAGTGAAAGGCAATAAAGACCAACAAGGGGGTCAACAAAAGCAACATGGTTGGAGGATTGAACAGACTTGTCAATCCCTGAACTTGCTGAGAAACCAAGCATGCTCAGAAATGACTGACAATAGTTTCCCAGTTCCCACTGCAACCCCAGAGTATTTATTGTAAGTAATATAATCTAAAGAAAATTTTGGAAATAGAAAGTAGGCAATAAACAATGTTAAAGATTTGGAATTCAGGGACCTGTAACATGCTTGTAAGCCAGTAATCACCCCTTTCAGTTGTGGATGGAAGTATAAACTTTGTAATTAAGTACTGTTCTAATGGTCCACCACGACCCTCAACTAGCCTGCAAATTACTAATGCAAGCTGTTGATCACCTAGGTTCTTTACACAAACAGTAACTGCCGAATAAGTATCGCCCCCAAGCAAAAAGAAAGCAATAGCCAGCTCCAATTGATGTCTTCCCATTAAGACATAAGCATTTTTAAGAGCAGCTGCTTTATTTTTCTCCTCCTGCAGCAATTACTAAAGCTATTAAACAATAGATAATTTCTCTTATTTTCAATTTTGGAAAAGGTTTACAGTATTGAGATAAAAGGAAACATGGGAGCACAACCTTCCCTAGTAAGTTTGAAAAGCAAGTGAATGACATACCATCTGTTCACCATTTCAAGAACTGAGATGTATGCTTAACTTTAAGCAAAATAGCATGGTTCACATTGATACATGACATAAGCTGTCATCTATTAACGACAAGGTAAAGAGGTTCAAATTTTCTCTCTAGAAACTTAATCTAATCTCAGGATCAATACATACCTGAAAGTTGCGCACAAGAAATGCAACCAATGGTCTATCTTTTTCATCTTTGCTAATTTTGAAAAGACCAGCCAATACTTGAAGTCTATTCAGTGCAATGTACAAAAGGGCACAATCTTTAGGATCTTTTTTCCGAAGATATTGGGTCCTTGCTAATTTCTCCATCTGCATTTAAAGCGATAAGCATCAGGATCAAAACCAAACCCAAAAAAAAAAAAAGCCAAAAAAGAAGCAGATATTTCATAATGAACCTAGCCATTGCTAAGAAGATAGGGAATACGGCTACATGTTCTAGTATAAGACCTGTCAAACAAGATAGTTGGAAATCTGAAAATAGAAAAGATTCCCTTCTAAATCAGAAAGCAGGATATCATGTGCCCAAATCAATATGGCCGATTGCCATTTTTGTTCACTAAAAGAATATCTTCTCAAGAATTTACCCTTGTACGCAGCTGTGAAACATTGGTAAACCAGAATCCAACACCAAGAGCACGCATATCATTCCATGATGGATCAGTCGGAAGAAAAGAGTTCAACAAAGTCTCCTGACAATCAGAATGGAAAGCCAAGCTCATGGGCATACTGTCAACATTCAGCTCTTCTATGGATGCCGATTTACCAAAGCTTCGGGAAAAACATAACTGCTCAAACCTTAATAGAACCCAAAACCTTTACATAAACGAAGGAAAAACTGCATTAGGAATCACATTGATGAAGAGAGTTGTAAGAAATCAGTCAGTAGGTTCAGCCTAGAAATTCCGTGACAAATACAACATTTTAAAGCCACAAATTAATCCCATATGCACATGTCCACGATAAGTCTCAATTGTACAGAATTGATGTCTTTTATCAGCATTTAAAAAATTGAATGTTATGCATAACAAAACTTCAGTAAGTGCCAATTCTTAATTTTACAAAAGGAAATTTAAACCCAAGAAATAAACTGACATTTACCACCAAAGAAGGCACTGTACACAACTAATCAATCAGTCAAACTCAGAAGTACCTTCGCCCACATTCATCAAGATTTTCATAGGCTGATGCAGAGTGCTGAACTTCACCAAGCAGATCTATAATTGCAAGAAGTTGCAACTTGTCTAAATTGGTCAAAGCTGCCAAATTATAGAACTTCTCAACCGGCTCAACAAAGCCAACAAGCTCTGACGTTATTGAAGAGTAACTGGACATACTACTTGAAGAATTGGAAGTTGAACTGTACAAAGCAAATTGCGAGAATAAAGCAGGTGATCTTTCATCAGCATTCCATTTAAATTCTTTAGTAGTTGAATCTTTCAAAAGAAGTCCTTCAAAGTAATTTGACAAAAGAATCGATGGGATAATCTGACTGTGCTTCCCAGAGCCACATCTTCTCTCAGAAATGTTAGTATCACTAAGAAAATCAACAAGGTGCCTGATCGACATATATGCACGTTTCCAGTTACCTAAACATATTGAAGTTAATGCAGTGATCAAAATATGATAATTTTGGACTAAAATTGAAAAGCAAAGAAAGTAGGAAAGCCCAAGAAACGTTACAATTCTTAAAAGATCAATCAAGATACCAATCTTAAGTTACCAATGGAGAAGATCAGAAAAACTTATTTGACTGAATCCACTTTATAAAATCCTATAATCATCATAAATTAAGCACCTGAATATATATTGACGAGGAGCGCCTTGGGGTGATAAACAGGTAATGTTTCCTTGAGCTTGTTCGCTATTTCTAAGATGCTCCAACATTGATACATGGCACTTGAGCAGTGGTTTTGTTGGGGTATAGAGATATGTAAGCTGCTTGTGGGCCAAATTTTCACAACTTTACTCTCTAAAGGAGAAGCAGAGCTGCTTCCTGCAGGAAACTTATCAATTAATGATTCTTTTGAATCACTAACAACAATACCATGGTCTGTAAGTATGGAGGAAGGCATGTCCTTGCCTTCTGCAACTTCAGAAACTGCCATCACAAGCTTATTATGGATTTTGGCCTGCTGTTTAGCATCACCAAGAGACAACCACTGACCAAGTACGCTGAAGTATCTGTCATGAACAACAACAGCTGTAGCCTGTGGCCCCCAAACGAAGTCACAAAAAGCAGGAACAGTTTGCTTGATTGCAATACAAGACCAAAAGTGCAGATTCAGTGCTTTTCTGTGGTTCAAGAAAATCTGAGCATTAGAACATTTCTGGGCATAGATCCGCAACTCATTTTGCAAGCAAACTCCAAGAACTAGCTGACCGTTACCTAAGGCTAGCCATCTTAAACTGAGGACATCATCATTAATGGGCAAACTATCTTCTAAGACAAAGCTTCCAGCTCCCATAATGTTTACCAAGTCATATATATGCATGATGCTAGTCTCTTCGACATGGCTTTCTTTGCAGATAGTTGCTATCCTGTGGCCACTATCAGTCAAGCATATAGCAGAAATAGGGCCATGATGTGCAACAAACTCGCCCACCAGCTCCCATGGAATGTAAGGAGTTTTATGATTTGAAGAGTTACTTTTCCACAATTTCAGACTACCATCACAGCTGCCCGTGGCCATGATATATGCAGGAACACAGGAACATGTATCTTTATGAAAGCCTAAGCTCTCTTCTTTAGGAATCAAATTCCCAGGACATACAACAGAAAAACTTGTAATCTGATCATGAGAGTGAGGTTCAGGTAATTCCGATGAGGAAGGATTAACACCAATACAGTATATCCTATAGGAAAAACTTTTTTCAAATCTCCACAAAAATGAAGTAGACTGAATTGTATCATCAAAATTACATAGGCAGCATCTTTCTGACAAGTCAAAAGAATGTACAGTGACTTCCCATGAAAGAGCCTGAAATCCCTTGATCCATACCCCTAAAAGCAAAAACTTATTGAACTTAAAGGTCTTTTTACAAGTAGAAGGCAGAGGAATTGCGAAGATATTAGTAGGACCACCTTCATAAGGGCCATGACCGGTTACAGGTATAGTGCACAAGAACTCACATATTACATGCTTTTCCTGAATTTGAGAAACATCAACTATAAAGCAATCAACTCCTCCTTGATGTCCCAGAAGAAGTATGTGCTCTTTACCAAGTGTAGATGGTGCCCATACCAAACTAGTATATAGGGAGCAGAAATTGTGAGTTACTAGTTTTCCACAAATTTGCCACGAGGGAGCCATGGTTGGGAGGTGAAGATTGCAGCTTGAAATGGGGGAGAACAACCAAAATAGAAGCAAACCATTAGAATCTAAAGAAGCAGCAAATCCAATTTCATTAATTTGAGGATGCACTACAATTTGTAGAATTTTTCCAGTATGACCTATGCTTGAAACATCACTAATTGAACATGAAAAGTAATGCTCTAAGTTGGAGACCGCTGCATTTCTATGTGTCTTTATATGGAACATAGACCAGAAGAAGGAATTACAAGGCAATAGATGTATCAAAGAGCATATACTTGGTGGGCCAGACAAGTGATTCCTTAATATAGTAGCCTTATTGAGAAGTAGCCAGTCCTTGCAATTAGACAAGTTAGCTTTCTTAAAGTTGCCAGCTTCAAGGTCTTGCAATTCCTGTCTCCTCCATAGACTTACACGGGGGAATCTCATAGGAGAGATATCATCAAGACAGTGAACGACCCAAAAACTAATCAAAGTTCCAGGACCAAACGCAATCAACCACTCACACCTCCCAACCTTATCAAGCTTATTTTCTTCCCTCAGGAAGAAGTCATAGCTGTCTTCTCCAGTACTACCTATGCCTCCGATTTCTGTTGCCCAATTAAAAAATAAATCCTTGCCAAGTGTTCCATTCAGGGTTTGATTTATCTCAACAACAGCAGCAACACAAAATGACCAGCTCATGGCCTTGAAACCACTATTTTCCCTACCCAACTTTCTAACGTTCCCGTTATCTACCTCAGTCCATAACCTAACACTTCCATCTAAACAACAAGTTAACAAAACATGCCTAGTCAAAAAATTCACATCTTGTTGCGATTTCCTCTCTGTTGAAGGCCTCCACTGGATCATTGACACAGGCATAGGATGAACCAGCTCAGTTTTCACAAATTCTGATATTTCATCACTATAACACACTAACACAGATTTACTTGCATTACTAGATCCTATACAATGCAATTCATTATTATACGCCGCAGTAGCCGAAAGCCCTGCAATTGACCAAGTGGCAGAAACTAAATTTTGAGGCTCATCTCTTTTAAACTTCCAAGCTATTTCCCACGACCTGTTCTTCTTCCTCCACAAAACGACATTGATTCCACCAGCAATAATCCCATCACCAGAGCCTGACCATTTGATTGCTTCCACCTTCGTGGATTGAACAAGCAATGCATTCTGGCTCCAAGAAAAAGAACCTGAATACATATGAGTAAAAGAAAATCCAACTTTAAGATATTTAAATAACATTCAATATTTGAAACACAGCCGAGCTTCCAACGTCCAAAATTACCTTCCACGTCACTATAACAGAATAAGTAGATACGGTTGTCGACCGCAGCCGCAAGTTCTCCTTCGGACGGCGTCACTGGAGACCAAGACACAGCGGAAACAGGCAAGGAAGGATTGGTGGAGAGCTGAAAGACTTGACGGAGGATTGGACCGATTAGGATTTCGCCAGATGAGAGAGGAGAGGGGAGTTGAGAGATCACCAAGACAGAGGAGGCACCATAAGCGACCCATGAGTAACTTCTAAAGTCTGGCAACCAGTCGACGGTGGTAGACGAACGGGTCGGGGCGGGAGGGATGACGTCAGAGCCGAGGAAAGTGAGAGGGAGATGATCGACGGGGTCCACGGCAGATACCGGTTTAGTTTCCGGCATTCTTAATGGATTTTAGACAGTGAACGGCCGGAGTAATCAAAATTAGAGTGTGTGTGCCGTCAGCTTTCTTTCAGCGAAGATCTACTCTATTCATTTCTCTTTCTTAAGTTCCTTCTCCTTTTAGATCTTTCTTCAGTTGCTCTTTTCGCACTGAACTGATTTTAGAGGTTAATGGTAAAAAGGTAAATAAGTAATAACGGTTGGGCCATAAATATAATTTTTTAAATATGTTTATTCTAATTAAAAGAGTTTTACCAAATTTAGTAAATTACAACTTTCTTTATCACTACTTGAATATGCAATTTCTTGAATTACGAAGCTCTATAAACAATACACGCTACCAAATCAGAAGGTGTAACTGCCAAATTCAAGTTGTTTCTGTAAATTATGCATTGAGCGGAGAAATAGTAGAACTTGCAAAGAACAATGGCAAAGCACAAATTTTGATTAGAAGCTCAAGGATCGTCACTACATTAATCTTCTTCTCTGTTACAAGTAGAATTGTTTGTGTGTGTGTGTGTATGTACATGTTCAGAAACCAAATCCATTCCAGACCATGTCCTCCTACCCCCCATCTTTTAATTCTGGTAGATTGCCTAGATGTTTTCCACACTGGTTCTTCTAGTCATCAACATCTGGATCTGCTTCTTCACTCAAAGAGATCCATGCGACACGAATCAATCACAATAGTCTGTTGCTTCAAACAATTCAGCTGAGCCTCATCTACCTTTTATAGTTGCATACTAGCCAATCCCATCACAACGCCAAAAGAGGCGGATTTACTCTCCCTATATCTTCCCCAACCCACCATCGTTCGTGTTTCGGTACCAGTAAGCACACACGGAAAGTTATAATGGCGCAATTTAGCGCGCCACTATCTGTTAAATCTACAGTACGCCTGCAGCTCATAAAGACAGGACGGTCTTACAAGAATTTCACCTGTGTCATCTGCTCTTTAGACCCCCAGTCCTAATACGAAATGGATCGCTCCAATTGCTGCACATACGCGCCGCAAAACTTTGCAAGCCGTTGACAAGATCCGTTACCGCGATGGAACGCTCTAGAATCGGGATCGCCTCATTGTACGGCTGCTAGCTCCTAGCCCGAAACGGAACATCGCTCGAGGGATATGTCGGTGGTGGATGTGGACGATCTGGTTTGTGATTCGAAGAAAAGACACGATGAAGTTAATGGCGAACGATAGTCCCGTGGAAGAGAGTTCTCATAATCAAGGCGTTGGGGTACTTTAACCTGATGACCAGCTTCAAAACGAAAAATGGAAGAAACAGAGACACAAAATCCATATTGGAACTCGCAATCGAGAACTCTCCAGAAGCTTAAACTTCCAATCGAGAACTCTCCAGGAGCTTAAACTAATCTCTCTGAACTCGCAATCGAGAACTCTACAAGAGCTTAAACTGATCTCTCTCAACTCGCAATCGAGAACTCTGCAATAGCTGAAACTGATCTTAGGTTTTACGATCTCCACTAGCGGTGGGTCAGGTCACAGTGGAATGTACCTACCGGTCCATATCTCCCAAGAAAATTACCGTTTTGCCACTATACAAAGTTTAAACGGGGCGTTTAGCGTTAAACCCTGCTTCTACCTCTTTCTGTCATATTCTCCTTCGGCACACCTCTCCGTCGTCTCCAAGCCATCGTCAATTCCCCTGGTAAAATATTGTGTTTCATACCGTATTGTTTCAGATTTTTTAACATTAAGGTAATGATTGATCTGGAGGGTTTTTGTTCTTATTTACCAACTCTTTTAAGTGGTTGAGATGCTTTGGATATTGACTGATTTGGGTATGAGCTGATTTCGCATATGCCTTCTCTAATCGTTGGAGTCTTTGTGGTGGTTTGTCTTTGAAAAATGCTTCTTGCTTATACTGTAACTGATCTGCAGCTGCGGATTTCTGGATTGGGCTTTAACCTATTCTTGCTGATAGTAATGGGAACTGAAGAACCCAGAGATCCATTGAAAGGAGTTGACTGGAAAGCAATAGGTAGTGAACTACAGAACGACCCTAGTGCTGGGTCTAAGCCAGTCGTAAAGAAGCGGCTTCCACGGAAAATTAGGCAAATTCCAGAGTGCTATTTCTTTCCTCGAATGTCTTTACCCAAAACCATTGCCTACTTTGGGGCTTGCGCTGCAGCTGGAGTTGGTGCTGGGATGCTGATAGAGATGTGGATGAACAAGAAAGTTAAAGGTATTACTGCTTCTGTTTATGGCTTATTGTGCTGATCTTGTTACACAGTATGCATCTTGAGATTGCAGTCTTAGCAATTACCGCTTATGTTTGAATTGACATGATTTGATATGTTGAAGAAAGTTCATGATATGATGATGGCTCTCTCCGAGGAGTCAGTGCGATAACTAGTTCCAGCGTAGGTATGGCTAACAGTTGCATGTTCTTATGTTTCAGAGGATGGAGGCATTGTGTGGGAATTCGAGAAATAAATGTCTTGATGCATAATGACGAGAGATTGTTGATGAATTGCTTTGCTCTTCAGTAATTGGCTGACATTAACCTTCTGGATCTAGGATGATACTTGAGGGAAATTAATATGAGAGAACTAATGCTCTTGAACTATGTATTTTGTAAACTTTCTAGTTCCAGTTCAGAAGCATGTTCTTTGTTTTGCTTTTAATAACAGGTTATCGCTGGTTCTTTGCGCCAAGTTTTCTGCTTGACCGTATCTTTCAATGTAGCGCTCATACATTATTCCGTCAACAACTCCATTCTTTCCCCAGACAGATTAGGCTTTGATTTTTCCTAATGAGCTGGCCATAAAGAAGTACTGTACTTCTGACAATTTTCCTGGTTGCTAGGCTTAAAAAAAGGTTCTGAATCAGCCTCACCTGAAATTAAGGAATAAACTTTAATTTGAATGGAATTTAGATCGGATTTATGTTTTAAGAAAAAAAATTGGGTTTCAGGCTCAAGGAATCCGAACCCAAAGTTTCGCCTGAGCCTGAGACCGAACTCAGGAGTTGTGCCCAGCCCTTTGGCAAGCTTAGGGGATACAGTGCTGCTCTTAACAACCATGGATGCTTCCTTCCGTTGCTGCTGGATGACATCAGTAGAAATCCCCTCAATAGGATCTAAGGGCGATGGGATTGTTTAAGAGGAAAATTGCAGAGGATTCTTGCACATAATAAAAAATATGGATATAAGATGTGAATTCTGGGCTCTGCATTGTATACTGATTGGGAAATAAAAAGCATTTTGCGCATCCGGGGAATCGAACCCCGGTCAGTACCGTGGGAGGGTACTATGATACCACTACACCAGATGCGCTTGCTCGTCGTAGAGGTTGCCAAAATATTTACATAGTTAAAAGAGATATTCTTGTTTGACAAGACGAACAATGCCAAATTTCGTTATTAAATCATCTTGCTGAACCAAGATGATGCAATTGGTTGAGTTTGGGACGAAGATGATAATTTTTTACTAATTGTCATGGTCCACAATGGTGTCGCTTTATTTGCCTCAAAAGTTTAATACTTATGTTAGGTAACATGTCTATTTACCAACTTCGTACAAAAATAAATAAAACCTCTTTTCAACTCCTCCAAACCTAATGCTTCAGGATTTACTAATTACTAGGCAGGCATCGGTTACTTTTCTGTATTAGTTGACGTAATATGTTTCAGAGTCTTGACCATTCATTAAAGTTCTATCTAAGACCTTTTATTTTATAGACTAACTCATTGATGTGATGCTTTATGTTTTTCTTTTTATATATAAATATATAACTTTATTAATTTGCCAACTTACTTTATCTTCAATTAATAGTATTTCATCTTATAATTTGGGTTGAGTTAATTTTTTCCCACCTCACCCAAAATTAAATATGGATCGCTTTATTGAAATTTAAATTTTATCTAAAATTTGATAAATTTGTACTTAAATGTTGATTTTGATCCAAACTAAGTGTCTGTTTGGATGAGCTTATATAAGTTGAGCTTTTGGCAATTGAACTTTTCTGAAAAAAGCTTTTCTAAGAAGTCAGTCGACTGTTTGACTGTCAATTAAAAAAAAGTTTTTTTGAAAGAGCTTCATATGATAGACTGTTTGG
>JAOQMP010000009.1:27378778-27391854 GCA_027563575.1 Erythroxylum pedicellare | reverse complement strand
ATCAATGAATTACATCTTTCTAATTATATTATACTGTGGGGGCATTTTCGTCATTGACACTGTTGTTATGTTCTGTCCACTGCAACCAAACACATTTCTGTCCTCGAGACGGAGACAATTTCTTTTGTTCTGTCCACCACAACCAAACACATCACTGTCCCCAATTTTTATTTTGTTCCGCCTCCTCCTTTCTGTCTCGTTCCTTCTCTGTCCCTTGGAGACAGCAACCAAACACAGCGTACGATTCCCTGCCGGTTAAGTTCCGACCCATAGGAAAGGCATATTTGATCTGGACAGAGTCACAGAAAGGTTCGAAGAAATAAGACATGCCTGTACGACAACATTTGGCTCTTTGCTAACCTGCAAACTTGCAGAGGGGGAGAAAAGAGAAGATAATACATAGTGTGTATTTTATTTTTCTCTTTGGACCTAAGCCATTAGCCATGTGATTGACAGGGATGAGTAATAAAAAATCAACGACAAAAGAATGAAGTTATAGAGAAAAGAAAAGAATCCTTGAAAGGTTATGCAATTTGGTACATAACTAAGACCGCTAACAAAGGATTGGTAGTAATATAGTACAATAGTAGGTCTAATCAGGGAAGCAGCACCCAGAAACTCTTTTTCTAAGCAGAACCCAGAAACTCTATAATGGAATAGAAAACGAATATAGGTTTGATATATTCAGCACAAAGTGTTGAACAAATTTTGGAACTTGTGTAAATGTGGAAAGAAAAAAAAGCCATCCAGTCCTTCCCTTCATCCCAAAAGTACATTTCATGATCATTCACCGGGAAAATCAATCAGAATACCTCTCTGATCCTTAATCATGATCGATGGTCCACAAAGATTAATATTTCTGATAAACATCACCATGTTTTTAGCTTGACCGGTCCGTTACAACTCCCCACCCTCCATTTCCCCATTGTCTAGTGGTCAAGTCCTTATATGACCAAAAAAGAACGTATGTTAACTCCTATAGGGTGAGCTCAAGGATTGATCGTCTCTTCATACCAATGCATTTCTCCGTCAGCACTTTGTTTCAAGGCAAACATTATCCTCTTGTCAGCCTTCAAGTTCAAGTAATCAACCTGGAAATTGAATGTTTCAACGAAGTCAGAAGAAAAAGAGAAGAAATATGATAAAGACATGTTGTCTAACTTTAACCAACCTGATCTGGATCTAAAAGCAATAGACAAAATGTTGCCACTGGACCTGATGAAGGATCAAGAGTGAGTTCATGTGGCGATTTGTCACTTAGACAAGGAAGACCTGGATTAGGCCCCAAGTACTGCAGTCTTGATCTTACAGAACTAGCAAACCAAGATTTCTCTCTTTGCTACATAATTGATGACAAAAGTTCAGAAGAAAATAGACCAAGTTCCAGATGAGTTAAGACAGGTAAAAACTGGCAACCAAAGCAGGAAATCCCTCTACATTATCCTAAACAATCAAAACCAAGGTAGGATTGGGACCCCGATGTTTGGAATATACAGAAGATATGATCTTTAATGGACTACCAAGATAGGATCAGAGAGCTATTAATTTATTGTTCTCTCATTTTTCTCTCAGTAATCAGGATAGATAGACATTTAGAAACCGGCATATATGTAATAGCAATTCCTTTAATCAGCATCTAAGCTTTAACAAAAGTTCTATAGAAAAATCATACTTCTACTCTTCTACAGTATATTTATATCAGAACTACTCCCTCATAAATTTGGAAGAATCACTGATCAAGGTAGTCACAGATACCTGAAGCTTGGCAGGATCAGAGTTCGAAGAATCAATAACATCAACTTTTCCAGTGATCCGGAATTGCTCCCAAGAATCAGTGAAATACCAACATATCTTCAACAAAGTGAAATTACGTTTCAAGTCAAACTTATAATGACACAAACAACCAAATTCTGAAATACGCTCCACCATGTAAACGAAATCCACCACAGCAACTATCAGATGAAAGGTAGGTACTAAATAAAATTGTTGGCATGTGCATTTCACCTCAGCAAATGGACAATGCTTTAGCTCATCAATCTGAACATTCAAGTAAAAACAAAAGCTATATAAGTTTGCAGGAAGATCAAACTAAGTGGCAGCAGTTAAAGAGCAAAAATTGAAGAAAAGAGAACCTTGCGAGTTCTAGAATCTGTGTTGATTTGAATCTTATCACTGTTCTCTTCAAATCCCCTGCAAAAGTCACCAAAAGTTTATTCTAAAATCCCCATCAATAAATTTCACACAAAAACAGAGACATGGAGGAGACGTGAGAGTAAAAGAGAACCTGAAAACAACAGTGCGGTTTGAAGGCCTCCCATTATACCCAATTGTTGCCTGAAACCCTCAAAATCACAAACACACAAAATTAACCAAAACCTTGCCATATCGTGTCCCTTCTATGAATAAACTAAATCCTACAAATGGGCACCGTAAACGTACCATTTGGAAGTAGGACGAGTGTTTAACGTGGGCGTTTGACTCTAATGCGCTCAGAATCAGCTGCTTCCATGGACATTGACCTGCCATTGCTGTGCTTGCTATATCCTGCCGGAGTTTTTTGGGGTCGGGTATAAAATAAAAATCCGTGAAATAAGTTAGCATTTTACAGACCAAAAACGACGTTGAAGTTGCCACATGGCAAAGTTGGCCTAAATGCATCATTGATAAGATCGGATTATATGAATTAAATTTAAGAGAATCTTAAATTTGGATTTACCAACCGTTTGGTTTAATTTTTGAAGAGTAGAAATGTACTTTTTTTACCGTAAAAGTTTTTTTTAAAAAAATAAGTATTTAATAGTAAAATTTAAAAGTAATTTTTTAATAAAAATAACTTTTTATAAAATAAAATACAACTTTTTAATAAACTTAAATTTGGAGCTTTTCAAAAAAACTCCTCATTTTAGCTTTTTTGGCTAGATCGCTTTCCGTAACTTATGTTTATAATATATCTAACGTGAACATTTATCACAGGCCTTCGGCAGTTGTTTTGCAAACCGATCTTTATAAGGGAAAAAGTGGTGACCGACTTCTCAAGGACAGAGCTAACCCATCTTCACTCGCTTCATTTCAAGTGCTTGCTTTATTTTGCTCTTTTGTCATTTCTCAATATGTTGGTTTCATTTTTTTCCTTGTCGCTGTTGAATCCTTACTAAATCCCTAATCTATCTTTGCTGCTCGCCGCCACTTGAGAGGACTTGAGAAGCTTAGCCACTGCATGAGAGAACTTTGGAAGTAGGTTTATTTATCTTTTCTTTTTCGTCTTGGAAAGTCGAGAACTTCAGTACTGTTGAATGTGTGTCCAGTGGAGGAATATAAATAGACAGAGTTCTTATGTTTTCTTTTTCATCCTATTCTTGACCTTCCTATTGCAGATATAAGATAATCAGTCCCAAATCACATTCTCAATCCAGCTAGAAAACTTGCAGAGTTGTTATTCTGATATTGCTTACTCTAGAAGAACAATTCCTTCCTCTACGTCGCTTACCATCAGTCTACTAGGTAATTTACTGGATTTTACTGATTTTTTTGCTCATGGAATCTCCTCAATATATCATGCACTTACTTTGATTACTCAACTATCTTATGAAATTGGGAACCGCTTTTGTTGAAGTTAAATATGATTGTTTATTGTATAAGAGGAAGTGTATTTGATATAGAGTAGCTTGAAATTTGAAATTTTGTTGTAGTTGGTAAGATTGGAAAATTTGTTAATTCTTTTGTTAATTCAAATTTAATTATGTTAGTGTACCATCCTCAAATTTTGGATTGAATCTCTAATTCTTGACATTTTTATCTATTGGTTTGATGCTTTTATTAGGTTCATCTGTATTGCACATTTTTAAACTTGAATCGAGATGCCCAAAAAGAGTTCTAAGAAGAATACAAACACGCTACTTGAAGAAACCTCCTCTGTTTCAAAAAAGGCTAAAGTCTCTTTTGCTACGAAGAAACCCAGTAATGAAATTGACACAAAATTTTCTTCGAAAAGAACAGGAAGAACCATGATCTATAGCCCAATAGAAGTATTGCTGAGTCCTCCAAATTAGCGGACAGAGAAAGGTGGAGAAGGAAGACAAGAACGACATCACGTGGAGCGAAGCAGTGGGAGCTTCATGAGGAGGTTTAAGCTTCCGGAGAATGCAAAGATGGATAAGATCAAAGCTACTACGGAAAATGAAATTCTCACTGTCACTATTCCAAAGGAGGAAGTGAAGAAACCTAAAGTCAAGTCCATTGAAATCTCTAGTTAATAGGGTTCTTTTGTCTGGTAATAGGTGGTGATTGGAGTGTATCGATGAATGGTAAAATAATCTTCATTTGGCCTAATCTCTAAGAGTGTATGATTTCCTGATGTATGTGTGTTTTCTTCCACCTGTTTGTTTAAAATTTCCAACGTTTATGTTTATAACATTTGCAGTAAACAATCTCTCTCTTCCGATGTTTAAAAAATCTCTATGGAAAGCTAACCAATCTCTATCTTCTCTCTGCCTCTGCCCTCTGATCTTGTCCAATCTTTTTATAGTTAGTGTTTTTTAAAATCTCGATTTCCTCCTTTATGTTGCAATTTATTTTCTCATTTTTTATATTAATTATTGCTTTGTTTCACCCACCCAAGAGGAGCTCATCTGATGCGATTTTAAGCTTCAAGATCGGTCTTTTGAGGTTATGAAAGCCAAGGTCTATCTCCTAATTTCTGGAGCTGTACGATTTTGATTCCACATCTCTGCAATCAGAGAATGATGGAAGATGCAATAGACTGTTTTGATGAAATGATTGATTTTGGGTGCATGCTAGATGCTTCAGTTTATACATGCTTGATCACAGGTTTTGGAAATTAGAAGAGTGTGGATATGATTCACGAATTGTTGAAGAAGATGAAAGAAATAGTTTGCCCACCTGATGTGAAGATGTATAATTCCATTATTTTGTTGATGGCTACTAAGAGAACATCAGAATACGCATTGAGAATATACAGGAGGGTGATTCGGTGTGGGTCGGAAGTTTGCGATGAGATGAATAGGAAGAGGTTTTGTCTTGATGATAAATCTTTACACTGTTTTGTTGGAGGTCATTTAAACCTCGGAAGAGTAGGGGGAGATAGATGGATAAAGGAAAGAAAACTGCTCAGCTTGACGACAGGTAGTTTAGCTCTAATTTCTTGATTGCTGGTAAGCCTGATATGCTTGAAGACCTTGCAACTCTCCGGTAAGTTCGTAACTTTCCAACTTTTTTGGAAAACAGCTATGAGAAAAAGGACGAAGCAACTGTCTACACCTTGCAAACTTCATATTGATCATGTTGATCTAATGTGGAATGGTGATGTGTTTTGCGAATATTAGTTCTCGTCACTCATAGTTGACTATTGAAAGTTTTGTACTGATTGTAATATGTCTAAGGGCAGTCGTTGGTGGTTCATGTTACTTGTTGTTGTAAAGTTTCATGTATCCCATGTGTTGTATTATGTTGAATAGTTTTTCCTTGTAGAGAGTGATCTTATTCATCTTTCAGGTATAATATTGATCTTTTTTATTTTTATTTTCTATACCATATATTTCAGCTGGGTTATACAATTCGTGATGCTTAAAATCAGAAAATGTAAGTAGAATTTAGAGCAGCCAAGTAGAAAAGTAGCCATATGTTTTCTGTTCGTCTTCGTCCTTCGTTGTAGTTTGACCTCATCTAAGAAATACCACAAAATATAGGACATTTTTGGACTAGTTCCTAGGGATTCTAATTGTCAAAACTGTTGAATTTTTCAAGAGATGGAATAAAACTAAACTGAGAAAAAGAATAGTTCTTCATATGTATGATTATATACATAATACATATTATGTGTCCCCGTCAACTCAGACTTCACTTGGAACCATTTTAAGACTTGCCAAATATTCGATTTGTAATGTGTTGTATTAGATTTCTATCTGGTTAATTTTTTTGTAATGAATTAAATTGTTTATTATGAAATTATCGATGTTACGATTTATTTGGAAGTGAATTTGTCAAACAATTATAAAGTAAATGTAAACCTATTCCATCCATGAAAGACCTAACAGTAGTTAAATTCTTTCAAATCAAATGTAAACATAATATATTGTGCTTTGCATATTGTTTAATATACTTTAAATATTATTTATATGTATAAATAATTTTATTATAAAATAAAATATAGTTAAAATAAATAAAAGTGCTTTTTATTTTTACGTTGCCAAACAATCTACTGTATGAAGCTCTTTTAAAAAGCTGTTATTTTAATTGACAGCCAAACAGTCAACTAACTTCTTAGAAAAGCTCTTCTCAGAAAAGCTTTACTGACAAAAGCTCTGCTGATATAAGCTCATTCAAATAAGTGCTAATACCACCTATCTTCTTTTTCTTACTCCTCTTTTTCTCACTATATTCAGTTTTCTATACTTCAACGTTTGAACTACCCTCCACGTCAACATGCTCACTCTGACTAGGATTAAATGGAGCAACAATATCACTAACACCCATAATCTTCTTCTTCCACTTCTTCTCCTCATATTCATTTTTCTCTCCTTCAACATTTAAACTACCATCCAAGTTAATGGACTCATTCTGACTAGCATTAATTCTTCTTCTTCTTCTTCCTCCTTTTCTCCTTATAGTCATCGTTAGAAGAAACACTTCCAATTAATGACTATTTGCCATGGTTTACCTCTACCAAGGTACTAAGCTCACCCATTGTTTGATCTTGTTCATGCCCTTTCTTCTTACCCATTCGTTAACCTAATGGAAGGTACTGATTGGTTACCACCCTATCAAAAAACTGAAAACAACACAAATACTGGAAAGAAATCAAATAATTTGTCATTAACCTGAAAATGATATAGGGATTCAAACACCATACAGAAGAGGCAATATAGTAGCAAGGATCATCTCCACACAATTACCAAGTATTGAACAACAGCCAAACTTAAAAGTATCAACACACGAGTTCAATCAATAGCAAAGCAGCAAAATTTAAAGCAAGAAAGTTCCATAAAGTAAAAAAGATTATAAAAAAGATTTTAAGTAGAAGGCTTCCAATCTGAAAGTAGAAGCTCGTAACTAAGAAAAAAAAAGTCTCACGTTGGCAAGTATACAAACATATGGTGTGCGTGTGTGTATACACTTTGGTTATCCAATAACGTGCATCTCAATACTTAATAACCAATCAAAAAATGTTTAGTCGATTTTCGAAAGGAGCAACTAACAGGGAAGCGAAGACTAAATGATACAGGAAACGATCCTAAGTAAATGAAAGAATTCAAATCGATTCGGATGAGAAATATGTGAAATTTGCAATAGGCGGGCCTACACAAGAAGGAAAGTTAGACCATATAGGCTCCATTGTAAAACCAATTAGCTTGTGTGTGGTCTAACTTTCCTTTTCGTGTGGGTCCGTAGGCCAATTACAAATTTCACATGATGTCAGAGCAGGTTTAGTCCAGATTATTAATTTACTAGTTATCCGTCTGGATGTCCAATCCTAATGACTCGGTTCGGTTATCACTGTGTTTATTTCAAGTAACAACTAGATGTCTAATCCCAGTTGCACTTGAGGGAGAGTGTTGAGAATACCCACATGTGAGTGTCCCATATTAGAAAAAGACGAGAAAGAAGACTAACATATAGGCCTAGTGAGCTACTCCACCTATTGTTAATTGGTTTTAGAATGAAACCTTACTTGGGCTTGTGTGTGATCTAATTTTCCTTCTCACATGGGCCCGTAGGCCCATTGCAAATTTCACAAAATAAACTATGGTGGCGACAATTTTGATCAGTGGTTGTGATAAGGGCTTCAACTAAATCATATCTAATGTCGCGACTCGATTTGAAAATATCAAAGTTTTGGGGTTTCAAGGCACTTGATCCGAGATTTATCCAGTTTGATCTATGGCTATATAAAAAGGAGGAGGTAAAATGATGAGAAAATAAATCAAATATAATATAATTTTCTTTCCTTTTTCAAAAAAATCAAAGTTAACTGTATTAAAGAAGAGTCACTTAGAGAGTAGTCATACTCTCCAGTTACAAAAATGAGGCAATAAGGCACTATATGAAGAGACAACCATCGACAAATTAGGATACTAAAGGAGATCTAATAGAGATACTGATAGGCTTTTATTTGATGCATTAATGTAAGTGAATTGTGCAATATTTTGTGATAGATATTATGCTAAAATTGTTGTTTCTATATCATCTTTGAGTGTTATGAGTTTTTTTTTTTGGAAAATAGAACAAAAAGATAGCAAATTTGGAATACACAAAACATCATACACTAACAACAAATTGAAGACTATGCACTTAGCACCCCACTCCCGCTAGACACGTGCCCGACATCTTGGGTGATATCTAAGTTCGTGCCCCGCGAGAGTGACATCCTAGAGCACTCAATCATTCAAAACTTGATATAATTTTTTTTAAAACCACAGACATAATATGTAGAAATCGATAATCAATTCGGACCCACTTTCATTCATAAACATTTGCAATCAACACAATACAATCACTAGAATTTCAATAGTCAATTGGGGCCCATTACAGATACAAATCACTTTGGTCATAATGTCTTTACATTACAACATAAATCATATACACCTTTTTACAAAACTTTCAGAATACATAATTTTATAGAAATCGAGGAATACAATTTTATACAAAATAGGAAAACACTAATGCAGACGCAAACTGATCCCGACCTCTATCTTTTCTTTGCGTGCAGTAATGATACTCCTGTTTGCCTAATGGGGTATTCTTCTGAGTCCTGAAAAATATTTGCAAAATTTTTAGTGAGTTTTTGCGAACTCAATGAGTGACTATCCTCAATGACTCACTCAATCACATAACACATAAAATTAATCAATTCATCAAATAAAGTCACATGTATTACACATTCACTTAAGCATGTGCCACTTGATCATTCATTTCATACATTTCAATTATTCACATCATGCATATGCAATGCACATGAGATCACTTTAAATTTATCACTTTGTTGTGACCGAGTGCCTAACTGTCCTGTATCGGGCTTATTGATAACTATCCCATATTGGGCTCATTGATAATTATCCCATATTGGGCTCATTGAAACTGTCCCATATTAGGTTCATTGATAACTGTTCCATATTGGGCTCTTTGAAACTATCCCATATTAGGCTCATTGAAATTGTCCCATATCGGGTTCATTGATAACTGTCCCATATTGGGCTCATTGAAACTGTCCTATATCGGGCTTATTGATAACTGTCCTATATTGGGCTCATTGAAACTGTCCCATATCGGGCTCATTGATAATTGTCCCATATTGGACTCATTGAAACTATCCCATATCGGGCTCATTTTATATTGTGAGCCTTAGACTCTTAATCACTTTTGAGCTTGAAACTCATTTTCACTCGTTGAGCTTTAATCTCTAATCGGTGACTACTCTGGTAACAACTGCCATTATCTTTCATGTATTCATGAAATGGAATGCATCAATCACATTTGCATGATCCCGTTCAATCACATTCCCATATCATTGGACCTTAGTCCGGCATTCAACAGTAAGTTGAGAATCACATTTTAACTTACATGCAAATGCTCATTCAAACACATTTATCATCAAATTATGTCCACTTAGTTCATCTCATTCACATACGCAAATGCTCATTCAAACACATTTATCATCAAATTATGTCCACTTAGTTCATCTCATTCACATACAAGTAACACTTCAATATCCCAATCAATTCATCATATCATCAGACCTTCTGTCCGGAAACCAACACAATCAATCACATTCATATAATCATTCAGTATTCAATCAATACAAAATTCGAAACAAAACAAATAACTCTTAATTTTTATTTGATTCCGTCATAAGTTTATACAGGTTTTTACTTGTGGATTGCTTGACATGATGATTTGTGACTAGAACTTTAATTTCTCTTAGGGATTAGATATTTTTATTGATGTTTTAATTTTGAACATTGTTGAATCTATGACTCAATATTCATATACTTGTTGATTTTTTTCTTGGGTTTATTTGTTCTTCCGTTGGATTATTGGAAATTGGCTTGGTATAAATTCATCTTTGAAAAAAGGAGATTTTTGCTAGATGATTGAAGGAAATTTCAGCTAGGATTTTCTTGTGAGTTGGGAAACTCAAGAAACTTAAGAGGTGAAAATTAAAAGTTTGAGTGTAAAGCTTAAGAAACTCTAGGAAAAACCTAAGTAATGGATTACTAAATGATATCTAGAGTTGATAGATTAATTCACCTTTGGAAGGAGGGGACTAAGTACTTTTAAAATTCACTACAAGGTTAGAATTGTTCATTTGTAAAGGATAGCTAATTCAATATTAAGGATGACAAAAATATCATTCCCTAAGAGAAAGTCATTCCCTATTGACATTAATACCTTTAATTAGTCAATTGTTGCACTCTTTTCTTAATTAGTTACTGTACAAATTTATCTTAATCGTAGTTATTTTGGTCGCAATGAATTGGATAGTGGCTTAGAAATTTCTTTAAGTTATTAAAAATTATTTATATTGCTTTTAATATCCTAAAATTTCACTCAACCCGATTTCAAATATTGTTAATTAGTATAGAGCATAACTTTCTCATAATCTTTATAGATACGATTCAGTTCTTACCGATTTATTACTCACTTTGACATACACTTACGTTTCACGAATAAGATCAAATAACATCGTAATAGCCAAACCTACAGAAGAAGTTGAACGACAACTAATGAGGGATTGGCCAAGTATTTGAATGAAACTGCAACAGAACTTACAGTCTCCTTGTGGTGGAAAGGATAAACTATGAAATACATACATATAGAAATTCTTAATGCTGTAACCACACAAAGCCGCATAGATAAACAACTTTAATACACACGGCAAAAGAAGAGACACTTGTAAGCATGAAAGCCATTTGGGAAAATACTAGTTTCTTGCAGTTACACGGAAAGTAAAGTGACGAAAAGAAAAAACAAGACATTACCGGCGGCGGACTCAATCTAGAACGGATCACCACTCAGCGACAACGCTGCCAAGTCCCCGGAAAAAAACTGGGGAAGAGTAGAGTAGACCTGAGGATGATAGTTTCCAAAGACCTAAATGGGCTTTGATTTAGTGGATGGAATGAGACTCAATGGGCTCAGTCCCAAACCGCTAGAATCGATTTGGGCTTTGGTTAACTATACAACATAAAACAACGCAACACATGTCAAACAAAAACAGACTTCCTATCTCCTCTCTGACTGAAAAAATCGACGTTTTTAGTATATGAGCAGAAGATTTTGTCGTGCGTTGTGTTCTTCCCCCATGTCTCGGTTAAACACCAAACAGGTTTTGAAGGATGCAAACACCACCGACCCTCACTCTGTGACTTCCCTCTCTTTAACTTATAAAGCTCTGTCCGATGTACGCTATCTCAAAAAAATAAAAAACACACATACAAAACTGCTCTCTCTACTTGCTATTTTATGTATTTGTTTCTATACATCTTCAAATTGGTTTGTTTGTTTAGGTGTCTTGCTTGGGCGAGTTCAAGAGCTTGGAAAGGCTCGACCTTGCTGGCAACAATCTTACTTCTCTTGAGGTACCCGTTCCCCTTGTCACACTCTCTGTTACAACGTAAAATGGAATTGTTAACTGGGTTTCAGGTCTTTGTCACTTTAGGGATTGAGGCTGTGCGTGAACTTAAAGTGGTTATCTTTGGTACAAAATAAGTTGCAATCCTTGAAAGGAATTGAAGGTCTTTCTAAGCTTACTGTAAGCATCAAGTTCATCACTAATTCGGAACATCTTGCTTACTTGCAATCTTTTTGTTTCTACCTTTTAGTTGCTTAATTTTTTTTCTGTGTATCAGGTGTTAAATGCAGGCAAAAATAAGCTTAAAACAATGGAGGAGTTGAAATCTCTTGTGAACTTACGTGCACTAATATTAAATGGTGAGTTTTTAGCGTAATGCCATGTTGGTTGAATTGAATGTCAAGTGATGCGTAATTTCTAGCTTTTCCCCTTTTCCTCTGCTGTAATATTTTCCTTCAATTTCTGCAGAAAACGAGATTGCTTCCATTTGTGGGCTTGATCAAATGAAGGAGTTGAACACTTTAGGTATGAGTTCTTCACTCTAGTTGGAAGTAAATGGTTGCTTCTTTAACTCTATCCATGCGTTGAATTTATCCAGTGGTTCCACACCATTTTTCGGCATTAATCATTCTCCTCTGTTTTTCGCTTGTAGGTATTTATTTGCTTAGATGTAAAAATTAGAAACTGTTGAACATTTTTCTTGAAGGTGAAACCAATATAAGAACTTAGAATAGGAAAATTCCAATTAGAGTGGTTACTATTCTAAGGAGTGGGCTCTTGATATTGCAAGAAACAGATGTAGAAGCTCCCCAAAGTTTTGGATGACAAGTTTCATATTAAGGAGATTACTTTATCAGATATCAGATGCTTTACCTTGTTCCTTCTTATATAATCACCAGATACGTGATTATTGGAGTAATACTTTTCATACAATAATCAGAAAGTTAATCATTTTCCTTGCAAGTGTAGTTCTCTCCCGAAACCCAGTTGGTGTCATTGGTGAATCCCTTACCAAGGTGAAATCTATCACAAAGGTAAGATTTCTCCTGTTGCCTCTTTTATATATATCTTTTGCCTGCTTCCGAGGATGTTGACGATATTGTTGTTGCAGCTTTCCATGTCAAACTGCCAACTTCATGCCATTGACTCATCACTGAAATCATGCATTGAGCTAAAAGAGCTGCGACTTGCTCACAATGATATTCAGGTTTTGCTGTTTCATTCTTTTGGTTCATGTAATTCTCATTTGTCTATTTACTTTACTACTTTCCATAGGGCCTATTGGCCATATGAATACTGATAGAAATGTAATTCTCTTTCTGCTTGTGGTTCTCTTCTTTCCTATTTGAATTTGTTGTCTATTTGATTTTAAGTCTCTCTCTCTTTTCATAGACTCTCCCAGTTGAGTTGGCAAATAACAAGAAGCTCCAGAATTTGGATTTGGGAAATAATACAATAACAAGATGGTCGGATTTGAAGGTTAGGAATT
>JAOQMP010000009.1:27354338-27365309 GCA_027563575.1 Erythroxylum pedicellare | reverse complement strand
TTTTGTTGTTAAAAATTGATCAATAATTAGTTAATTTTTATAAATTAATTAATTTTATAAACTAAAATAATAGATTAATTTTTATTTATTTTAATTTTATTTTAATTAAACCCTAAATTTTTTAATGAGTATTTTTCAACTAATTTTTATCTTTAATTGTACTTTAAATTTATTTTTAATGGTGTAACTTTTGGTGAGGTTTTATCTAAAAGTACAGAACTTTACTTTAGTTAGACATTTGCAATGTCTTTTTTCTATGTACTTGAAGAGTCACCTCTAACAGTTACTGGGGCACTTTGGGCTTCGTGACTTCGTTGCAATACCAAGTTCAGGATTTACCCTACAATCTTGGTAGGCCTTAAGAGGCAAGCCTTAGGTTCGTAAGCCTTTTGAATTGGCCCACCGGGAAAAATTAGGCTAACCGTTAATCACAGCAAGTTACGTATACCTGCAGGAACTTTTTTTTTAAAAAAAAGTTTGAACATGAAGATCTCAGTTTTGAGAAAGTATTTTTATGCTATCTGCATCCGGACTAACCCTGCTTACACCGAGTTAGATATCTTTATTCTTAGAGCTCGAAATTGAGACCTCTGATTAAAGGATGAGAGTGTTGAACCTTTTACACCAACTATGAACTTTTATCATCTTCTTATTTAAAATTTTAAAAAATGCTCTTTCTATTAAACTTTAATTAAAAAATAATAATAAAATATACGTAGTATTAATATTATATATAAATTAATCAAATGTTACTTACACGACACGACGATTAAACTTGAATAGAATTATAAATTTGAATCAAACTTAATTTATTTGAGTTGAATTTAAGAATTAAGTTGAGTTATCATATTAATAATATATAATTTGTTCACATATTATGTTTAAGTTGCATTAACAAAAATTTAAGAAAACAAATTTTAAAAATTATGATTAAACGATTTTTTTCAAAATATTTTTTGAAGATTTGATGTTTTTGTTTTTCTAAAATTTCTTAAACTAAATCCACTTTAAAATATAAAAATTATTGTAAAATAGTTCGAAATGAATGGAGATGGATGACATGTTCTTAGTGTGCGTGATTGCACAACACAAGTCAAATAGGTTTTTATTCATCATTGTGTTACGGATCCAATGAGAGACCTAAAAGAGAGTGATTCCAAAGTAAGAACAGACACAGGATTGGCTCAAAATGGGATCCAAAGTGTCTTTAACTTGACGTGGGTTGCACCAGCTATCTCCCATATTTTGCACGCAAGTTAATGAGCACATCGCCATCAAAAAACTTTCACTTACAGTAGTATCTAGTCCACACCCATGACGTGTTCTATATATGTATCTCCCTAAATGAATCATTGCTTCTCGCAGTTCTTGTTCCTCTTGGTTTGTTTGAACATTCCTTTTTGGTTCCTTTGACGTTTCAGTCGAAATGCAAGGTGAAGTCTATCTTAAACCAACCTGAGCTGTTCTTCTTTCCAATGGTTCCGAGTTTTTTAAAGTGAAAAATAGCAGGGAAAAGTTGATAAGAGAATTCTTGATAGGTCGAATCAGACCTGACTACGGCTTAACAAAGAAGGATTTGCCAGATGGCGACTTGACTTTCTTGTGATATCCCAATCCAGGGTAGGACTAGTACTGTCGATGCTGCGTTACCGTCACCATCTTCAACCAAACAAGGAGAGTTACAAGACATTCCAATCTTACAGGTCTCTCCTGAACGTTTTCTTGAAGAATAAGAAAGAATTTCATGTAACAGAACAGAAAGATGGGTTTAGGGATTGAAACAGAAGTGAATGATGGTAACAGTATCAGAACCTTTTAATGAAAACAAAGCCAGAAAAGGAAGAAACAAAAAAAAGTTTGCACCTTCAGAGGTTTGTCCAGAACTAGCTATAGGATGTTTCAGTTTCAGTTGAGTTGAACGGTGGAAATTACAACCCGAGTCACGTCGAAAATGAGGGTATAAGTATGGAGTATTGGTCTATAAAGATCGATATAGAGGAGAAAAGAAAACAAGAGCAGAAAGCAACGTAAAGGAAAAGAAGAGATGATGGGGTTGGCAGTGAGATTCTGCAGGGTGTGAACCCTAAAGAACTCATAAAAACACACCAACTGATTACTAATATCAAGCTGTCACCGTCACCGGAATAGAAAAGGCCACTATTTGGGTCCCACCACTTTCGCTTTTGTCGGCTCTTGTCGGCCTCATTCCTCTTCCTTCCACCTTCTCCTCCTCCGATACTTACTTCCCGCCCCTCTCATGAGTACGTGTACTTGAGTATTGTAGAGTTCCATCGAGAGAACTGTATGTATTATTTAAGAGGCGAGAAGCATGTTAATAATATGTAAAACTACAGAGAGTTATAAGTCAAAAATAAAGAGAAGAAATGGTAATATTTGACTTCAAAAGTGAGAAAAAAGGTTTTAGAAATTTATAATTTTTTAAAATCTGAATTAAAGTTACTATTCTCTTATCAAGTTCTACAAGCATATGCAAATTGCATAGGGTTGGGTGGTTTAATTATTGGGCAAGCAAAGCACAGGAAGTTGCCTCCAAAAGCAGGAAAAAGTTGGCTACACAGTAAGAAGGATCTTTTGACAAATTGCAGAGTGAGTTAGCAAAAAGAAATGATAATGAGATCTTATCTTTTTGATGGACCAAACAAAACCAAAACCCTACTTTGTTTTTTCTTTTTTCTTTTTCATCATGTGTGGTCCTGAGGAAGAGAGCAACTAGAGAGCTGCTGGTGTGACAAGAAGGAAGAGCAAGAATCAAAAACTTTGGCATCACCATTACAAGGTCAAAAAGGTTAAACCCACCATAGCACGTACACACTCATGATTCCACCCACAACAAATATTTAACTAGTGTAGGGATTAGTGAAAAGGAAAATGTAAACGTCAGACAAAAAGAATTCCTTTCTTCACCTTCCTGCCTTCCTTCCTAGAAATATTCCACTTCTCAACTTTTTAATGCTCAACTCTTTCTCTCTTTTTCATCTGCTTAAAGTGAGTCTAGCGCGCATAAAGCCAACACACAGTCAAATCTAAAAACATTCCTTTTCCTGCACTAAAGGCCTGCTTTGGACAAAGGAAAGGAGGTGAAATCCTTCACTCTTTTCTTTTTTATCTGAAGTCATCAGTTGCTTTCGTTTCCTTTTCTCTTCTGAATTATATTCATGGATGCTGCTTCATGGCCACAGGTGGGTTTTATGTTTTGTTGTTCTAGTTTCTGAGAACTTGTAAAGGTTAACATGGATCATTTCTGCTTTCTTTTTCTTGTTCTCTACTTGAGATGTTCATGGAGGGTGAAAGTGCATGGCCTTGGAAAGATAAAGTTTAATTTTTTGTTGAAAGTTGAAACCATCAAAAGACTGCACTTTTTCTTCCTTCACCTTTTTGCTTATTCAAGAGCTGATAAAGGAAGAGAGAAAAGTTGCCGTTTGTTATCATCGTTGCCCTTTTTCTGAGTTTTCTCTCCTGTTCTTTATAGTCGGTGATGCAATAAAACGCGAAAGTGTGTGGTTAGTTAAACAAGACTAAAATTTTCATGTTCTATTATTGGTTCTCACTCTCTAGGGTTTTCAGGATATTAAAGTGGCAAAACCTATGGAAGAAATGGGATCCGATACTTGCACAAGGCCTGTGTTAGATAGAAAAGCAAGGCCACAAGAGCAATTGAACTGTCCAAGATGTAACTCAACTAACACCAAGTTTTGTTACTACAACAACTACAGTCTTACACAACCAAGGTACTTCTGCAAAACATGTAGAAGGTATTGGACAGAAGGAGGGTCACTAAGAAATGTTCCCGTCGGTGGAGGTTCAAGAAAGAACAAGAGATCGTCTTCACAAGCATCATCAAAGATCCCTGATTTAAACCCACCAAGCCTCTCTCCGTTTTCTTCCGGTCAAAACCCTAAGGCCCATGAAGGCCAAGATCTTAATCTGGGGTTCCCTACTCAAGGTTTAATACCTCATTATGTTGAACTCCCAAAAACTGAAGCCAGCAAAGATCAACATAACAACACTTCCCCTTCTTCTTCTTCCTACAATTCATCTCATCTTTCAGCTCTCGAGCTGTTAAGGACTGGAATCACTTCAAGGGGTCTGAGTTCTTTCATCCCAGCACCGATGCCTGATTCAAACACACTGTATTCTTCAGGGTTCCCGCTGCAATTGCAAGAGTTTAAACCAAGTCTTGGTTTTTCCGTTGATGGACTTGGCCTTGAAAATAGATATAGTGGTGGTCATCAGGAAAATGGAGGAAGGAGCATTCCGTTTCCTTTTGGAGGAATGAAACAGCTATCGAGTCCAAATGAAGTAGATCAGAACAAGGGGCAAGGAACATCGGGTGGATATTGGAACGGCATGCTTGGTGGTGGATCGTGGTGAAGTAAAGGAAAAATCTTGATCAAGGTTGAAGTAGCTTGTTTGCCTTTTTTTATCTTTCCCCATTTTCTTCTGCTCTTTTGCACATGGTCACTTTGTTCAGAATTGTTCGGGTTCAGGACAACTAACATATAGAATATAAAATGGGTTCTTTGCTTTATATATATATAGGTATCATCTCCTCTGTCCTCTTTAAGCAGTGTATAAGCTATAAAAGCTGGAGCTCATTCGGTTTGGTTTCAAAAGGGATTCTTGGAAAGCATACAATGGTGTGAAAAATGAAAAGGAATCGATAGAACAACGGGTGAATAGTCTGGATTCATAAATTCTTCTATCGGGGATATAACACCTGCAGTATTGTATATGTTGCGTGAGTTGCTTCAGTTAGATTTGGACGCTTCAAAGAACAATGTTCTTCGTGAGTCAGTGAACTTATGTGGTTACTGTTGAAGGTTCTTTTCTACTTTTTTCTCCGGGAACCAGTGTGGTGTGTCAGGTCTGACATGTTATCCATGTCAGTAGATGAGATTCTTCGTCAGGCCATCAATACACTTTCCCCCTGGAACAAATGCTTTTTGACATGTCCCATCTTACAGAAACTTTCAATTCACTCTGGATGCAATTTCTGAGGCAATCCAGGGATCATGCACTTACAAAACCAGTTTACCTGCTCCAACTAAAATCTCACCTAATTTCGCTTTAAGAAGTCGTCCACCCAATTTAGAGAACTAACCCTAACGTTGTTTCATCACCTTTACATACATACGGAGTCTTTTTATATTAGAAAAACTTGGAAAAATCTGACAAGCCCACCTCTCTTGGGACCCTCAAACATTCCTTCCAGGCAAGCGAGCTAAAGAGATTATCTCCTTCACTTTGAGAATCCTATCCAAACACATGGAAGTCTCCATTTTGCGCTGTTTATTTTATCTTTGACAGGAATGTGATGAGCATGGTGGCCTGTTACAAAGATTTTTATTTTAAATTATCAAAAACTAAATTTGAAATATTAAATTACTATTTTTATAATACAAGAACTAACACACGAGCTACCCCTAGTCGACACACAGGAATAATATTACCAAAGTAGCATTGTTACACTTTTAAAAACTATTTTTAAAATATAAGAACTAATGCACGGCTACTTCTAGTCAGAAGGCGCACAAGAATAATATTACTAAAAGTATACTACGAGTTGTAGGTTTGTGAAATATTTCAATAATTACAAAATAAATTTCCTAAGAGATCGAAGATAAATAAAGATTAATTGTAGCTCAAATTTTTTTTATATAAGAGGGAAAAAGAAATCGATTATACGACGTGTCTCGGAAAACAAACTCCTGACATATCCTCTAGGAGGAGTACGTAACACTTAATAGGTGGAAGATCAAAATAAATAGTGCCGATTAGAAAATACTCAGCATAGCTCGTTAGCCAGTCCGCACAACGGTTCCTTTTACAGTAGATGTTATGATGGACCACCGTCCAATTCCTCGTGAACAATTCGTGAATCTCTTGAACAATGGGGTTATGGATCGAGGATCAGCTGGTCGAGGAAGAGAGAAGTTGGATGGCCACAGCCGAGTTGACTTCCAATTCAATCCGATGATAATCCAGAGTTTACGTGCGCGTGAGCCCTGTAAACACTCTCCTGAGTTCTGCAGACATCGAAGAACACCAGCCAAGATTTTGAATAAACTCGCTATGTTGGTGAAGAGATAAGCTTATCTTTTTTGTATGGAAAATTGTCAAATAATTGGTAGATCATATATTTTATATAAATTACTTAATAAATTAAATTTGAATTAAATAATATTTATAAATCTTAATTTATTTTAACAATCAATTGTTCAAAGATTTTAGATGAATTGTAATTCTTTTACTTGACTTGAAAATTTGTGGAAAGACATGGGATTTTTTTCAATTAGATGACCCTTAGAGACCTAATCAAAATTATTATGAAATCAAATTACAATACTAACGACAATTGTCACTCACAAATAATAAATACTTTTAAAATAATTAAAACCACAGCTAACATTCCTGTTTTTTCTTTTTATCTTTTAGTTGTTTGTAAGGGAATTCCAAGTCTTGCCCCAGTCATAACGAAGACATCAATTTTTTATAAACTAATTGAACATGGGTGTCCATAGGGGGTCGCATACATTATGCTTTTTGACCAAAGGTTGTCATAACATAACAGGCAGATTTTAAGGTCTCTCAGGCAGCATCTAAAGCGGTTCTTGCCTCCAACCACATGTGATAAACGAATTGGTCAAAAAGGGGAAGAAATGGAATATATGGACGTAAATTCATGTATATAAACAAAAGCGAAATTGGTTCACACGAAAAGAGAACCAAAAAAGAGAATGGCTTCATCCACTGCAGACTGAGACACTTGGGCCACCTCAATGATAAGCTTTTGGTGGCACCAATTCATACCAACCTGTTATGCCTTTTTGCAAAGTCCTTCCTTTATTGAATTGAATTTAATACGTCCTCTCAAATATGTGCTTGCATATACTTTTTGAAGTTCAATCATGACACCCTTTATCTAGTTGTGCAGCTGCATATGAATTCTCCATCTAAATCGGTCAATGAGCTCTGCACTTTATGAAACTGCAGTTTTGTTTTCAATATGAAGCAGTCTTGTGCAAGTAAGTTTTTAAGTCTCGCACTGTTATGGACCAAAATGAAAACCGACCATATGGCTTTGTAGTCTTCAGCAAAGAAGTCCAGTCCAGCACAAGACATTTGAATAAAGAACCTCTCATGAAAACCAACTCTCAATTGAAAAAGAGAATAAAAAACAAAGCATAAATCAACTGTTGTAATCAAACTGATTGTACTCACATGTTACTGATCAGTAAAGACAGTAAAAGCAGTATGTGATAAACCAGACCTCAGAGCTTATTACAATTTCCAGCTGTACAAATATAACTCAGATACACTTATTTTTTTCAAAGTCTATGCATACTTTCTAAAAGAGTAATTCGCCCAAAAACATTACAGATTCAATATCCTTCAACTTCCAACTTCTATACAAGCATATAACCTTTACGCATATTGCAGAAGGATCAGGGGCTATAAAACATGAGTTTAAACAGTAAGCCCGACTCACGTATCTCCATTTATTCCAAAGATCCGCACCTTATGCATATTTGGGAACTTGGCAACAACAAGCACCAACACTGCAAGAGTGTTGAAGAAGAGCATCGGATGTTGGTAGTCAGTTGTGTGTGAAGCTATCAGGTACCTAGTACAGGTAAATGCAAGTGTAAACTCTATCGGCCAAACCATGAACAAAACCAAACTCAGAAATAATGCACCCACATGTCAGAGGTAAACAATGTAATTAAAGAAAACAATGTTGTTCCGACAGACAATCTTTTTGTACATGACACCTGGAACTTTTCGGATGTCCTGTTTTTCTAATTGGGGGTTAAGTTGTCCCACACTGTTTCTCTCATTCTTAAGACAAAATGTCCACAACATTTCACCAAAACCCCCCTAGAACAGGGGAAGAGTACACTAGATCAAAATTATGCACTTGTGTATCAAGGAAATATCAACTATCCTAATGAGCAACGAAACACTACTTTTTCCACACGTTTTTGCCAATAAGAAAAGTTCTCACTGCTAGAGATATTAATCCCAACTATTGAACCAGCAAAGAAGAACAGCACACTATTATTAGTAATCTCAAGATGAACAGAAGCAAGGGTTGATACATGGAAACAAGTTTCCATAGCCTTATAAATATGCTGAAAAATAAAATAAATATGCTCAAATATTAAACCCGAGAAAAGAAAACATATCACAGATAACAATTAAAATATCAAACTTAACTATCGAATTATCAGAAATAGCCAAGAGCTAACTAGAAAAGCACCATCCACATCCTTGTGGAACTCAGTGCGTCAGTAGACAAGTTGTCACAGATACAATTCACAAAATGACCCTACAAAAAATGCTCAATTGTAACATGGTTCATTGCGTGCATTTATAAAGTTGGTACACTCTATGGTAAGTTGAAAGAAGAAATCCGCTATGCTTACATGACTGATGATGTAGAATGCAGGATGATAAAACAAGGATTGAGATGACCTTGAAAGTGTGAGATTGGGGTTGAAGCAAACACATAGATAAAAACCAAGTATTGAAACTTACAACACCAGAGGTACAACAGTCAAGAACTTTCTGTTGCGTGTAAGCTGCTTTCCATTGTCCATCTGCTCCCACCACGTTAACCCATTATAGATACCTTGGTCATCTCCAAATGGAGTTCCTTTCTTCCAGTGAAAGAAGTGATAAGTGATCTGAAAGTCAAGCATGATGTTTTAATAATTGTTCAGTGATAATATATAGCATTGAAATGAAAAAATAGCTTGAATACCTACACTTTTAAAGCGCGATAATTTGTTTAATGCTTAGTTCACAGAATAATCAAGTAATTATTCAAGAAAAACTACTGTTGAACAATTTTTAATAAGAATATAAACCAGAAACAGCACTTGTGCATAGGGGAGAGATTTAGCCTGACAGCAGCATATTAGGTTTTAGCTTATAAGGTTGGGATTAACTTTATATGGATTTGAGTAAAGTTGAATAACCTTAGAAAACATATCCCTGAATACAATTTAGCTGTTTTCTTAAGCCCAAACCAGCTAAAGGTATCTTCAATGAACTAAAAGTCACAAAGACACATCTTGCCGATCAATACCAGCAAAAGAAATGTAGGAACAGGAAAGCAATTGAATCATGAAGTCACGGACTACATAACTCATTGAATAAAAGGAATGAATATGCATGACCTGAACAAGTTAGATTGTTTCACTTGGGGGATCCCATAGATTTCATCTAGGTGACTTCAGGTATGCCTAAGATGTTTACTTCTAGATGCAATTCATTTAAGGTTATGGCTACATATTTGCAAACAAAATGATATGTACTAATAACAAGATCACCGACCACATTAGCCTCCTAATAGCAAATCAACCTTCTAAATCACTTAATGATCCACAATAGCACCTATTTGATAGAAGAAGAAAAAAATACAGAAACAAAATACCAACAACTAAAATGGCAACAATCACTCTTACGGATTAATGTAAGCAAGCACGAATGCTCCATAGTCCTCAGATTTTTAAACAAGCAGTATTAACTCAAATTTCAATCATTCCAGATGTCACTTTTAGCTTGTTTCCCCATACTAGACTTTCAAAACTTAGAATTAAAAAGATCCCAAATCAAAACCCTCGAAGATTAAACACAAAATCTCCCATGCAAAAATGAACAAAAGAAGAATTACTCCAAACAAATTAAACAAAAAACGGAGAAAAGGAGAATCGAAAACATACAGCAAAGTGGGAGAGATTAACAAAAGTCCAGGCCATCCCAGGAGAGCAACCAAAGACGGAGAGCACAAGAAGCCATGCGAAGAACAATATAAGTATGTACGTCGTCCAAACTCCTGGGTACATGAACCACTCCGTGTTCCGATTCAGATCCGTCGGAGGCACCCATTTCACATACAGATTCGCCATCTCAAATTTCTATCCAGTTTCTGATCTTTGATTTTTAGGGGATAATTAGCAACTAGTCGCGATTATTTATGCAATGGCCTCTGTGATCTCGAGCGTCTAACTTTATTCTTTTTGTCAGACTAATCACAAAGAAGCATTTACGTTTTGTTCTGACTTATTTAATAATATTTCGGGATTTTCTATTCATCTAAATACGACAGCGTATTGAACCTTTAACAGGTATGAAATCTTCTGTCCCAAAAATTGTGTACCAACCCTGTCCCATTAAATCCAAGCCATTTATTTATGTGGGACCCACACAAATGGATAGCTTAGATCTAATAGGACAGGGTTGGTACACAATTTTGGGGCCAGAGGATTTGCCCCTTTTAATTGGGATGAAATCCTTTGTCCCAAAAATTGTGTATCAACCCTGTCTCATTAAATCCAAGCCATTTATTTATGTGGGACTCACACAAATGGATGGCTTAGATCTAATGGGACAGGGTTGGTACACAATTTTGGGGCCAGAGGATCTGTCCCCTTTAATTGGGATGAAATCTTCTGTCCCAAAAATTGTGTACCAACCCTGTCTCATTAAATCCAAACCATTTATTTATGTGGGACCCACACAAATGGATGACTTAGATCTAATGGGACAGGGTTGGTACACAATTTTGGGGCCAGAGGATCTGCCCCCTTTAATTGGGATGAAATTCTCTGTCCCAAAAATTGTGTACCAACCTTGTCTCATTAAATCCAAGCCATTTATTTATGTGGGACCCACACAAATGGATGGCTTAGATCTACACACAGTGTTATTGTTAAGTGCTAACCAATGACAAAACAGTGCGTTCTTCTCATTTTCTTGTTCTTTTCGCATGTCTACGCCTTTAAGTTTTTTATAAAAATTTAAATAAATTCTTGAATTTTTGGTATTTATAAATTTATCGTCAATTTTAATATTTACTCAAAAATAATTTTTATAAACAAAAAATTCATTTATAATATAGAATAAAATTTATTCTTATAATTAAAATTTTAAAAAGTCCATTAA
>JAOQMP010000009.1:27288492-27311100 GCA_027563575.1 Erythroxylum pedicellare | reverse complement strand
AAGGGTCGGTCAGGACACAAATAATGCATATTAACCTGTTTATTAATATTTGTGGTACCTTAATAGTTATGAATATTGTAAATAATTATTGAAAATTTCAAGTTAAATTTATATAAACTATACTAATTAAATAATATAAGTTTAAGTAGAGTTTTATTTATAAAAATAGCTGCATAAGAGCTTTTCAACAGGTAAAATATGTCGACTTCACCAATGTTGGGGTCTCTAAGTTCGTGTCAGACAAGACTTTGAGTTCTCAACGATTCTTATCGAGTTCCAACTCTTCAGTTTTCTCGACCTGAGCCGCAGAACGTGCAGTGACTCTAGTTCGTCTTCTTCCACACCCCATCTGTCAGCTTTCCAGGTAATATCCAATGTACGGTATACTCCATTTCCGTTTCCGTTTCCTTCTCCTTCTTTTTGCTTTTAAATTCTAGTTTATGTTGTGCGTGCCTGACGGGTTTGGAATCTTCAATCAAGTATTTGTCTGATACACATTCTTCTCTAAGAAGTGGTAAGAAACAGGATGCAATTGGATGAGCTACGGGTATATAGCTGTTTCAGATGTGGAAACATTGTGTCCCGTCAGGACGATATTGTCTCCACAAGTTTTCAGGTGATCATGTTATTTCACCATTCTCTGAACTGCTGTGAAGAGCGCTGTATGACAGTTCATGGCTGTTTTGAATCTCTAAGGTTTTACTACAACAACCATTTGTCGTTCTTTCTATTATTTCAGTCAGGTAACCACAGAGCTTTTCTATTCTCCCATGCAAAGAACGTTCTGATAGGAACAGAAGAGGAGAAGGAGCTCATTACTGGTCTCCGCAAGGTTTGTGATGTATACTGCTCCGATTGCGGGCTGGTATTGGGTTGGATGTACGTGGAAGCTTACACAGAAGATCAGAAATACAAGGAAGGCAAAGTTTGTCTTGATCAATTCAAGGTTTTGAAGCAAAGTTTGTAGCATATAATCCTACAAATATATAGAAGCTCCCGTGCAAATTCATTCTATGAAGTTGTTTTAATGTTACAGAGTTTCATACAGATCTGAGTTGATCTAAAACTTACATAAGATTATATTAGATTGATTAGGTCGGGTAGATATATGATCTATTCTTATCTATATCGTCCCTTAATCAAATTCACTTCCACGATATACATAGTTTAAACTTTAAAGTTTGTCTAATCCCTAAAACAAGATGTCGTTGAATAGGCAGTTCCAGGCCGGTGAATAGGTATGAGCATATCCCATTATTTCAGGATTTAGTGTCTGTAGAGTCTTCAGTTTAGGCCATTGACGTGCATGAGAAAAGGCTGCTTTTCCTTACAATTACCTTGAAAGTTACAAGCTTCTCTTAATTTCTGGAGAAAGTACAAAATTGATCTTTGCCTAGAATCATGTTAATTGAAAGTGATTAGTGATAAACAAACCACAACCTATAGGTTTGATTTGACCCGGATCATACTCGAATTTGAAAGACTTTCGAAAATATCGGTAATATAATTCTTTCTTTTTTCTTAATTTTACGAGGCTAGACCAAGTCCCATCATAAAAAGAAAAACGACTACAATTTTAAAGACAAGGAAAGGAAGGCGTCAAGGTTTAGACTATAAATAAAAAGCATGCCCTGTTAATTAAGAATTTGATAGATAATATAAACGAACAGAACTAAAGAAAAAACGATTCCAAAAGAATCATATTGGTAGAGACAATAGGAACCTTCGAGGAAGCCCAGCACCAGACAACTTTGAGCCACTAGAAGCTATTCCCTTCCCACCAAATGTCAACACTGCGTCTATCCACAACGAGTCTCCCAATTCTCGTCCATTATGTAACTTCCCGGAAATCCTCTGTGGTCCAATCATGCACGACAAAGATCAATATCCTAAACTTAAGAACTAAGTGTTTCAACATGCAACCCCATCACCGTAGACTTTGATAGAATATTCCTAATCAGACCGTCCATGTGATTTGTACAGCCCTGTCCACAAAGCAAACTCTTACCTATCATGGGAAGTAACCTGTTGTGCAAAAACATGGGACCGTGAATGGTACTTACAGATGAAGTCGGCTATAAAAACCTTCCAAAGCCTATGGCCACATACTTTACAGGAGAGATGGAGAAAGATAAAATTGGCAGGAAAACAGGGACAACAAGCGAGTTCGAAGATTTATTACCAGTGATGGCGGAGAAGCTTGATGTGGAGAGCTTTGTGTCCGAACTATGCAAGGGGTTTAAGCTTCTGGCAGATCCTGAAAGGGGTTTAATAACGTCTGAGAGTCTGATGATTAATTCGGCAGTTCTAGGAATGGAAAGGATGAGCAAAAAAGACTCTGAGGCTATGGTGAGAGAGGGAGATCTGGACGGAGATGGAACACTCAATGAAACAGAGTTCTGCATCTTGATGGTCAGACTTAGCCCTGGAATGATGGAAGATGCCAAGGCATGGCTTGAGAAGGCACTTGATCAAGAGTTAAGCAAGTCCTCTTAATTTGTTTTCTTGTTTGCAGTGATATTATGCACTTAGATTATTGAAATATTGCACCAGCCTACTCGGTAAGAGGAAGACTTTTGTTGTCTTCCACCGAACCGTAGGTCCCCATCTCTGCCTTTCACCAATCACATGATTTTAACATAAACTGCTTTAAGCCTTTAACCAACATATGATGTAAAAGTTTCATCTTTGATAATACCTAGGCTTGTTATCACCTAAAACTGAGTCTGGAAAGGACTTTCAAGCTTAAAAGCCTATTTTCACGTTAAAGGTACACGTGGAGCTCTATATCTAGCAAAACAAAATCAGTAGTCATCCAAGTTCTCGTTAATAATGGTGAAAGACCTGTCCCCAATAGCCAGGCACACATACACAGCAAATTTAGTTGCCGTGACTACAAAATATTTGCAAAACTATTACGCATAAAAAACCTCTCTTGGCGACCAATAAGGTCAATAAACAGGACGCAAAGCAGCAAAAACTAATAGTCCATTGATTAATAACACTGAATCCACCAAACTCACAACTAATAGAGATTGAACTCACACTATGACAAATACTACAAAAAGAAACCCTATCTAGGAACTTGGAATTAAGATAGCCATATATTAGGTTGTTTCTCCTTAATATTAGATCTATGACTGATAAATACACAGAATATCTTGAAGAACAGAACAGATTCCATCCCATTCGATCATTTGTGACTAAGTTCTCGATCTTCGAACTGGTGTTCGGCTGCTTGCAGAGATAAAGAAAACCAGAATGGAGGTTACAAAATAAGAATAATGCGTAAGAAATCCATTAATTGGTAAAACAGCTTCAAATTTTTGACATTAATTTTCTTACTAGCTACCTGCGGTACCTTCCGTACTCAGGACTTCTGTTCCGACCATAATCAGGACTGCTCCGCTTGTTATAAACTGGGCCTCTATACTTATCATATACTGGGCTACGACCTCGACTGTAGTCAGGACTTGGACGCCTGCGATAAGCAGGACTTGGTGACCTCCCATAGCTTCCTCTTCTAGGACTATCATATCTGTCCCCCCTCTCATCATCATCCCTTAAAGCATACTCAACAGAGACCACCCTATCCAATATCTTGCTGAAAAAGCATATACATATACATATACTATCTGAGAACTGAGATGTATAATCTCATATCACGCTACTCAATAATTACAAAAAGAGCAGGTACCAACCTCATATGTGTACATTCAAGGGCTTTGGTTGCATCTTCTTGTGTCTCGAACTGCACAAATGCAAAGTTCCTTCGAATTCTTACATTAAGAACCTTCCCATAGCGGTCAAAATGTCTTTCTATGTCTTCAACCCTTGTACGGATTGGATCAAAATTAATTACAAACAGGGTCTTGGTGGGCCTTTGATTCGCCATTGACCTAGAACCCTCACGATGTCGACCACGTTCACCCTGCAGAATTGATGACGCCAACCAGAACCACAAATGGATGGTAACAATAATTTCAACAGAACAAGAGCCCAACCTTTATACATATATACATAAATGCATAGGCATATATCTACATGCATGCATTCGGATACAACAGATACATATATAACCAAATATGAAAAAGAAACATACCTTGGCCCACTCCACTGAAAGCCTACGCCTGTCATAACCAAATGGAATATTGTCAAGCCCACGTATGGCATCTGCAGCATCACGCTCATCCTCAAAATAAACAAAAGCAAAACCTGCAATCACAGAGTTAATGTTAGAGATGCAGTAAAGACTACTTTATCTGGGAGCCACAACATCCAGTTCGTGCACATCAACCGAATCAGGAATTCTTTACCATATAAGGGAACTTAAAATTGTACAACACCTGAACAAATTTGATGGGCTGATGCACAAAAGGATGTAGAAGCGTTGCATGATGAACTAAATCAAGGTGTTGCATTTAAGAGTTATAAATCCAAAAAATTCAGGGTCTGAGATGTCATTGCAAAGCATGATTCGCCATTCAGAGGGCACAAAGTTCAGAAATTGAAGGCATGGCTAGACAGATTTCATTGATCCCCTATTATCAGTAGTGGTAGGCATTGCACTAAATTCATTGATCCCGCCACGACCATTCAAGTGAAATGGCAACTTTTGGGCGGAGAGGTGGGTGAGTGGCACATGACTGAATGAAGAAAAAAGCAGGATGATGATGATTCCATCTGTGAGTGGAAGTAGAGCAGACTGGCAAGAAAGTTTCCAAAGCCAATACACAAATGTTTTGCAGAGAACTTGTGGAGCCCAGATAGAAGCTCATTTTTCTTTAGTAGACGTTCCTGCGTCAAAACAAACATTTAATACGGAGGTGTACTCCTCAGAAACTGTAAATTTGTGGCCGCCATTTTGATTTTTGCCCGGACATTGAAATCGGATGCGATTGCTAATAAGCAGCAAGACCCAAATCCAAGAAATTACTTTCCCCGTAATTTAGTTGTAATTACTGTTCAACTTACAAACAAACCCTAGTTCGATTTTAAGTGAAAATTATCATTCCCATAAATCAAGAAGGTAAATACGGTATTACATCTAATGACAACAGACATATTCCTCGAAACGGAATACTAACCAAAAACACCAAACAGGGTCACGAAATAAAGAACCCTATCCATAACCTACAAAAATAGACTTTTGAATAAAAAAAGACAACGGATGAAAATGATTTACCAGATTTCATATCCACTCGGTCGACCCTTCCGTACTTTCCAAACAAACGTTCCAACTCCGATTGACGAGTATCGTACTCGAAATTTCCAACGAAAATCGGCCTCGCTGCCATTGCTGCCTCCACCAAAAGGACACTGCACACAGATGAAACAAACCGAATACTTACTTATCCTTCACTCAATTTTGTCGGCAACCAAACGGAGAGGATGATCCGAGAAATATACCTAGAAAAATTTGGAGTTGCTATCAATCAAAACCCTAAGGGTCCGAAGAGAGGTTTTTCGAGCTATAAAAGAACATTGGAACCCTTGATGCATGGCGCCATGTTATTGGTTGAGCTCTCCGAATGGGTTTTAGTTAAAAAAGTTTCACGCCGAGTGTTGGCCCAACCTCAAGAAAGATAATGGGCTCCAGCCTTTCAATTGGGTATCGTACCGAGGATCCGATAACAGTCTATTAAACGGGTCGAAATTGGAAACTCGAATTTGTTTTCTTACAAGGAAAAATGAGTGCATACTTATATAAGGATAACAATTGGTCGGGCCTAACTCAGTCTCACCAGGGACAGCTAGAGCTCAAGCTTGAGCCCAACCGGTCCTAGGCAAGCTAGACCAGCCAAGCTCAATTTTTATTTAAAAAAAAAATTAAAGCGATATCGTTTTGTTTATATCCAGCCTAAGCCCAAAACCTAGTCAAACTAAGTTGGGCATTATTGTCAAGCTTATTCGTAAGCAAACTTCTATCTTAAATACAATTTAGGCCTTAATTTTGTTTTAGAAAAACAATCTAAAACTTTTATAATTTTGTTCATTAAATTCAATTTATTTTTATTTTTTCTTCAAACACTCTAAGTTTTAGATATAATTAACAATGAAATGAAAATTTGAAGTCAATTTATTAAAAAATAAAAGTTAAAAAACTGAAATACATTTAACAATAAAGTTTGATCATGAATTGTTTTCCTTATATTTAATTAAAGTAACAAAGCAATAAAAGCGAAAGTTCTATGAGGAATTCAATATTTCAAATAGTAAAGACTTGGGATAAATCCCCATCATCCTTTAAACTCTTCTTATTCTTTTTTCTCTTATTTTAAATGATTCACAAATATGGTTAATCAAACTTATAAGTTCAAAAGTGTTAAAACAAAATTCCTTCTGGATAATTATTAATTACAAGTTTTATAAAAATTGAGGTAAAAAATAAAATTTGTTCTGAATTAAAAATAATAAAAGAGCCAAATAAAGGATATGAATAAATAGATTGAAGTCTAATAAGATAAATGTCCTCTTATTAATGTTGAGAATTAATTCAAAATTGTAAAAATTCCTTTTGAATAAGTTTTTAGTTTGTTTATCTTACAGCTACGTGTTCTCTTATCTTATCTTATACATGTTCTATTTCTAAAAATTTTAACTCTTATTGTCATTAGAAAGTTCATTTTCTTGGGAGATCTTTATCATCAGCTTAATAAGGAAGTATACTTGTGGGCCTTGGCACTACCCTACAACTCAAAACTTTAAGATATTAGGTTTATGAGTTGTTTCCACTTACATGTCCCTCATTGATTTCATCTCTTTTCAATATGAGATTCTCACTCATCTTTGAAATTTCAACAATTTCCTCCTCAAATGTGAAATTTTACATTGGGTTTGGACTTGGGCTCTCCCTTGAGCGAAAGTCTTTTCTTACCTTTTTCTTAGCAATTCGAGTATATTATGTCACTAAGAGCCCTTCTACTCTACTGGTCTAGGCTCACCAGGAGTCTCCTTACTCTTCCACGTGAGGATGACAACCACAGGATCCGACAACTGTCTCTATACTCATCTCTTGTCGAACTATAGGCTCTAATACCACTTGTTGTCGATAAAAAACCCATTTTTTTAGGAGATTTTCATCATGAGCTTATGAGGAAATATACTCGTGAGCCTTGACACTACACTCCAACTCAAAACCTTAAAAAATTAGGCTTATGAATCATTTTTACTGATGTGTCTCTTACTAATTTTATCTCTTTTTAATGTAGAAATCTCAATCACAATTAAAATCCCAACAATTAATATAAGCAAGTTATATATTAAACTTCTGATGGAAAGACCTAATAGGTTACTGTCAATAACTATTAAGGTATTTTATAACATTTTTTTAAACGGAAAAATTCGCAATCGTTACCTTTTGAATGCACACTAGGTAAATCTCCGGATTGATGTAATAGCGTACAAATCACATCAACTAAGTCCTCCGTACTAGGTAAGTCCTCTATGAGAGTAAAATATGTAAATTTTCGTATTTTCTTTGTTTATATAAATTATAATGAACCAATAACTAAATTTTGTGTTATGTTTAACATGAAAATCAACACAATTTTGAATGAATAAATAACCATACCTTTTGCTTTGAAAAGTTGCATCTTAACTAGGACTCTAGGAGTTTAATTGATCTGACTGCAAATTTATGGAATTTATTAATATTTAAAAGTTTTTTATAATCAACTCACATTATTAATTCAAACAGTATTTTTATTATATAAATAATGCAATTTTCGATGAGCATAGAAAAAGCAGATCTGGAGAGTGCAATGCCCAGATGAGTATTGCTGTTCAGGATTGTCGTCATGATGCACTGACAGGCTGCTGAATGTGTTATCAGGAACCTTCCTGGAATGTTGGGTGGTGGATTAAAGTATGATTACACCACTTTTTTGTATATAATCAATCAAAACGATGGAGTAAACTACCTCATCAATCAAAATCCTGATAGTCTCTGGCCATTTATGATCATGACCTTCAAGGGGGGTGATGACGGGTTTTCCTGACAGAACAGTAAACTTTATGCACGGAGTCGATGTATGTAAGAATACCTGCTTCAATTTAAAAGGAGTCACTAGTCAAACATCACTCCGCTACCCAGATAGGAACTGTTGAGAATCGGAAGGGATGACATGTACAGTGATGCTGGTAAACGGAGGAAACTTCCTGGAATGTGAAGTCATTTTCCTTGGATAACAATCCTCATTGCTCTTTTAATCGATCTTCTTTACACGAGACATGAATTTGAACATATAGATTTAAAAGATATGAACTTGTAAAATCAGATCAACATCATTTTATTTTTATACATGATTATTTATTTAATATATACAAACAATTTTTATAGAGATAAATCAATCACATCATCAATTTCTTATTCATTCGCGCATGCACCTCGGTTGACATGGAAACAAAACTCATCAGACAACTTAAAATTTTCAGGATGAGCTTTGAATCCTTTTATTAAACTCAAGCAAGTCAATCACTGACTGTTGGCGGCATTTTCTTGTAGAATATAATCATTCAGACGGTTTAAGCGAAGACTGGATAACAACTTCATATATATAAGGGGAAGAAGATCCGTGAAAACGCATAACCACCTTTCACTGTTAACTTTGTACTCCCACAAAAGGAGAGATTTGAAGATCAAAGGACTGGCCTTAGTATTCTAAATCCAACAAGTATTATACTTTTATCCTTCTGCTCTGTTCAAATTCCTCGGTTGCTCTGATTTTTGTAGAGAATCCAATAAATTCATTTTTGCCAACACTGAGAATTCTTATGCCACCAGCATTATAGGAGTTTGTGGTGTTCTGGCAACCATTTAGTCCACTAGGAATAACGGGTAAGAGTGGTTCGAGAGTTCTGATATTTGTTTCACTCGATTGGTTCTTTGCTTCTCATATACTGTTTTTTGCTTCACCTTTGTTGTTGACATGCATAGTTCAGCATCTGTTTCTTTTATCTCCTCTGTGCTTTTGTTGGTTATAAGGAGTCTTTTGCAGCTTTTGTGCTGTTTTGTGTTCTGTTCTGGTTTCTTGAGGTTATGTAGACACTATAAGTGCTTGGTCATTAGTGAGTGATTATTAGTTACCTTTGCAGTTATAGCATTTCGGAGTGGTTCGATTTTGTTCGTAACCACCCGATAATTTGACTAGTAATCTCTCTGTCACCATTTTCCACTGATATTTGTCAATAATGTTTTGTAAAGACAAGTTCTAATTCAGTTTCATTCATGTTCTTGTTTTCTGGTGACCCTGCATGAGACTGTAAGTGAAGTGATCTCTTATTTTGCAGGGTTTTGACGTGACTTTGAGAGAACTTCAACTTTAGTCTCCTCAGGGAAATTTTTCAAATTCAGAAATGGATGAAATTCCAATCCCTGCATGGTCATTTTCTGTTGAACAATGTTTGAATGAGTTCCATGTGAAGCTTGAAAAGGGTTTGAGCGCATCTGATGTGGAGAAGCTCCGTGAGAGATATGGATGGAATGAACTTGTCAAGGAGGGGGGTAAGCCGATTTGGCGCCTGATATTGGAACAATTTGATGATATGCTTGTGAAGATACTTCTGTTTGCTGCCTTTATTTCATTTGCTTTAGCATACTTTGAAGGAAGTGAAACAGAGGGGGAGCATGGATTTGAAGCCTATGTGGAACCTTTTGTTATAATGTTGATTTTAGTCCTTAACGCAACTGTTGGGGTGTGGCAAGAGTCTAATGCTGAAAAGGCACTTGAAGCCCTTAAAGAGATGCAATGTGAATCGGCAAAAGTTTTGAGAGACGGGCATTGGATACCGGACTTGCCATCCCGGGAGCTTGTTCCAGGGGATATAGTGCAATTGCAGGTTGGGGACAAAGTGCCAGCTGATATGAGAGTTACTATTTTGAAGACGTCAACTATGAGAGCTGAGCAGAGCTCATTGACTGGAGAGGCAATGCCTGTTCTTAAGGGAACTAATCCTATATCTATCGATGACTCTGAGTTGCAGTCCAAGGAAAATATGGTTTTTGCTGGGACAACTGTTGTGAATGGCAGTTGTATCTGCCTCGTTACCAGCACTGGAATGAACACTGAGATAGGGAAGATACAGAAGCAAATACATTATGCTTCTATGGAGGAGAGTGATACCCCTTTGAAGAAGAAGCTGGATGAATTTGGAGGCAGGCTTACAACTGCAATTGGTCTGGTATGTGTAATTGTATGGTTCATCAATTACAAAAAATTTATCTCATGGGATTTTGTAGATGGATGGCCTGCAAATATTCAGTTTTCCTTTGAGAAGTGCACCTACTATTTCAAGATTGCTGTTGCCTTAGCAGTAGCTGCCATACCTGAAGGTCTTCCTACTGTAATCACTGCTTGTTTAGCACTTGGAACGAGGAAAATGGCACAAAAGAATGCAATTGTAAGAAAGCTTCCTAGTGTAGAAACATTAGGATGCACCACAGTAATTTGCTCAGATAAAACTGGGACTTTGACTACAAACCAGATGTCTGTATCGGAGTTCTTCACTTTTGGTGGGAAGGCTACATCCCCTCGAGTCTTTTCTGTTGAAGGAACAACTTATGATCCCAAGGATGGAGGAATTGTTGATTGGACTTGCTTCAACATGGATGCTAATTTGCAAGCCATATCAGAGATATGTTCTCTTTGTAATGATGCTGGGATCTTTTACGATGGACGCCTGTTCCGAGCTACTGGTTTGCCCACTGAGGCAGCTCTCAAGGTTTTGGTTGAGAAGATGGGAATCCCTGATATGAAGGACAGGGAAAAAATTCATGATGCAGACCTTGCTTTGAACTATTTGATTGATCACAGCACGATAAAATTAGGTAATGTATAACTTAATTGTTGTATGTCCGTGCTTTCTCAGAAGTTTTGAGCCGAATACACTTATTGTTCACTATTGCCAAATGTAGGATCCTGTGAATGGTGGACGAAGAGATCGAAAAGGGTTGCCACCTTTGAGTTTGATCGCATTCGGAAGTCGATGAGTGTTCTTGTCAGGGAGCCCAGCGGGCACAACCGACTTCTAGTCAAGGTGGCTATTACTGATCTTATATCTGTATGCAAAATTGCTGATAGATTTGGTAATTTCCATTTCTCGTGGGCTTGCAGTGATGAAAATCTGATATAAGCTCAAGTATTAATTATCTATACTTTCCTACAGCAGTCCTGTAGTTGTTCGTAATTTCATTCATTTGACATTTGCAGGGAGCTGTTGAGAACTTACTGGAGCGCAGTTCGCAAGTGCAACTTGCAGATGGATGTATTGTTCCTATTGACGAACCTTGTAGGCAACTGTTGACTCTGAGACTCTTAGACATGAGTTCTAAAGGACTAAGATGCTTGGGAATGGCATATAAGGATGAACTTGGAGAATTTTCAGATTACTATACTGAGGATCATCCTGCCCACAAGAAATTGACGGATCCATCTTGTTACTCATCAGTTGAGAGTGAACTGATCTTTGTGGGAATTGTTGGTCTCAGGGTGAGCATTATCCTAGAATTTTATGTTCCTTACCCACTTGGGTTGTCTATCGAAATTGTTTTGCTGTTTCACAGGATCCTCCACGTGACGAAGTTCACAAGGCGATTGAGGATTGTAGGGGTGCTGGGATTAAAGTCATGGTGATAACAGGAGATAACAAGAGCACAGCTGAGTCAATATGCAAAGAAATTGGGTTATTGAATGAAGGGGATGAACTCAAAGGGAGAAGTTTTACAGGTAAAGAGTTCGCAGCTCTTTCCACTTCACAGCAAAAGGAGATTTTGAGTCGACCTGGAGGTAAGGTGATCTCTCGTGCTGAGCCTAAGCATAAGCAAGACATTGTGAGAGTGCTAAAGGAAATGGATGAGATTGTTGCAATGACTGGAGATGGTGTTAATGATGCACCTGCACTTAAACTCGCAGACATTGGAATTGCCATGGGTTTAACAGGAACTGAGGTGGCAAAAGAAGCTTCGGATATGGTTTTAGCAGATGACAATTTCAGCACCATTGTTTCTGCTGTTGCTGAGGGTCGATCAATCTACAATAACATGAAAGCGTTTATCAGGTAACTTTTTGTATGTAAGAAAAATTTTTTCCCTTGCAAGTGGAAGTTAATCAGAAAAATTCAGTCATGTTTCGTTTCTGCAGGTACATGATATCATCTAACGTTGGAGAGGTGATTTCGATATTCTTAAACGCTGCACTCGGCATACCAGAATGTATGATACCTGTGCAACTTCTCTGGGTCAATTTGGTCACTGATGGTCCACCTGCAACAGCTCTTGGTTTCAATCCTGCTGATGTTGATGTAATGCAGAAACCACCCCGGAAAAGCAATGATGACCTTATAAACTCCTGGGTTCTCTTCCGCTACTTGGTATCTGTCCTTCAACATTACAATTTTGCTATTTTATGTAGTGAAAACTACCAAGTTAGTCATCTTCGCAACAACTTCTTCAATGCAGGTCGTTGGTTCTTATGTGGGAATTGCAACAGTAGGAATCTTTGTCTTGTGGTACACGCAGCCTTCATTTATGGGCATTAGCCTTGTTGATGATGGACATTCCCTGGTTGAACTCTCTAAGCTTCGCACCTGGGGAGACTGTCCCTCGTGGTCAAATTTTACAGTGTCTCCGTACAAGGTTGGCGGAGGACGCATGATCAGTTTTTCAAATCCTTGTGATTACTTCTCTGCCGGTAAAGTGAAGGCAATGACTCTTTCACTGTCAGTGTTGGTGGCAATTGAGATGTTCAATTCCCTAAATGCCCTTTCAGAAGACAATAGCTTAGTCACAATGCCACCTTGGAGGAACCCTTGGCTTTTAGTTGCAATGACAGTTTCACTTGGCCTCCATTGCCTCATACTCTACGTCCCATTCCTGGCAGATGTGTTTGGTATTGTTCCACTGAGTTCAAGCGAGTGGTTGCTTGTCATCTTGGTTGCAGCACCTGTGGTTTTAATTGATGAGGTTCTTAAGCATGTGGGTAGGAGTCAAAAGAACAGAAACAGAAAGAAGAAGACAGAATAAGTGCAATATCAGTTCCAGGACACAATTATCTGGTTGTGAAACTGACAGATGAGGAGTTGTCGCTATGTCAGGATTATACTTTTACATGCTTTTGTTTTGCTAAGTTCATGATTTGGTTCCTATACTTGGTTATGACTCCAGAAGTATAGGCAACAACTTATGATTTTAGTCCTTCTTGTCCTTTTAAAATCTCTGGTTTTTTTCCCTGGAGCTATGTCTCGATGTTTAAAATTAAATGAAAGGAAGTCGCTACTGGTTCGCTGCTACTGGAAGGAATGGTAATGGCTAGAATCCTTGTTTCCTTGTTGTTACCGAATCTCGACGGAACTGAATGAATATCTCTGTTGAAACTGATCGAATTGGAGAAACCAAAATAGGATAATGCTTGCAGGATAGTTGAATAATTTTCATCCAACAACCAAAGTCAGTAGGGACTCAAAACCATCTAAATTTCTTATTAGCTTCTTCTTGGCATTGAACTTGTCTCAATAGTTAATCATTCCTCTATGTGTACTTGCCAAGAAGTCCCGAGTATCTAACATTATCATATGCACTTCCTTGTCTCTACATCAGAAACGATCACATAATGCAAGCTAATTTAACAATTACTACACTTTCAATTTCTTCATCGTTGCCCAAATATAATGACCACAGTCAACATCACAAAGGTCAGTCGATCTTAAATGTAGTAGAATTCGCTGAACACGGGTTTGTCATGGGAATCGAAGAACGCTTAAGAATTCAATTCTATCAAAAACGAATAAAGGGTTTGTTAACTAGTGAAATAATAATGAATTTTGGCTATTTAACTTTACTTTCACTGACAAATTAACAAGCTTTACAACCTCCTACTATACGGAGAGTAAATGCTGTGACGTATAATTCGAGTGCCCTTCTTAAATCTCGACGTTTGGAAGAAGTTATACGGATCAGCAATGTTCATCTCTGCTCGTCCTCTGGTAGAGTCTGTCAGGTCAGTCTGCTGCGTCTGTTTGACAATAATCGAGCACTCCAAGCATAAATCTGACATATGGGAAGTCCTCAAGTCATGATCCTAGGATAAAATCCATGTGATTCAAGCATGTGAAAGCCATTTAGAAGAAAGAAGACGTTGGAGGTATCACGTTCAATTGTGCAAGCACTCTAGCAGAAATTGCCCTAATGTTTCTGCTCCCCCGCTGCGCTAAGTCGACCAAAGGAATGTGTGCAGAAGGACCATACTTTTGTCGAAACTCTGGCAGCTGGAAGATTTTTTCCAAAGCCTTTAGAGACTTCTCCTGCAATATCGTGGAAGGAGAAGAGAGAAACCTTATAATTGGTTCAATGGCTTGTGCTTGTGCAAGAACATTACTACCACTCTGGAGTTTTTCAACCTCAATTAGAGTCAAAAGTGCATCCAAAGAAGCCTCACATGCTTCAGGATGTAGATCTTGAAGAACCCTGACTAAGGGACCTACTGCATTGGCCTCTATAAGGCAAAATGATGATTCAACAGAACAGATTCCCCCATGAATGAGGCAACATGTCTCTTGTGGAGCTGAGAAGCACCAAAGCCCCTTGCGTTTCGATATAGGCTGGCTTAGCCTCATTGAACTCTCTGAAAAACGACCGAGAGAAATGGCAGCATATTTTTTTGTTAAGGTAGTTCCAGAATCTAGCAGCCGTACCAGCACTGGAATAATGCCAATTTCAGCTGTTTTCTTTTGCCAGGCAGGGTTCGTCGATACAGTGAAACGACATATGGCACCAACAGCACTTTCAACTAACCGCTTGTCGTGGGGATCAGTCTGATTGCTATTCTTCAAAAAGCTGACAATTACGTCAAGTACCTTAGCATCCAAAAGCCAATTAGTGATCTGTTGATTCTCTGGAAGGAGAGAGATTATGTCCATTGCACTAGTAATTTCTTCCATGTCACCTGAAGATTGGATGATGCTATGCAGGGTCCCCATGCGTCTCAGATTCACATGCTCGAGGATGGCGATTTCATCAACATCTTTTACTACGAAACGCAACAGCTTCACTGCATCTGCTCGTACGTTTGGGTTCTCATGGCCGAATAACTGAGCTAATACTTGCATGGCAGAGCACTGTTAAGTAATTCAACAAGTTAACTTGCATGTGATGCAATTCCCAAAATTTTGATTATGCAAGGAAGTGCCAATCCAGATACTAGTGAGTACCAAATGGAGAAAAGTAAACAGAAAGACCAAAAGTTTCCAATGTCAATTAAGCTGACAAGCAATCATAAAAGTGAGTTCCACCTTTTTTTTTTTAAATTACCATCAGGAAAGAGTAACCTGCCATGTACTTGTGATGGAGATATCCCAGCCTGATCCAGATTTATTAGACAAAGCATGAAGGTCTTACTCTTTCATTACTTTGCTATACTGCCCCCAGAGAAGTTTAAAGACTTCAAAATCAAGATTGTTGAGAACTAAATGTGGGATCAGAATTTGGCCCTACAGTCTCACACTATAAACCGCATTTTGCTGGACTAATCAATCTCTTACCATCCCATTTCATCCATTTACTATCTTACATATCATATGGAGATTTCTGAGGATAACATATATATTATGGAATAAGCGAATCATAGTAATAGCATTTGTAAATAGCTGACATTATTGGAATTTAATAAAGTTTCTAGTTCAGCATAGCTGCCATTTTCTGTTTCTAATATTCAGTTCTCTTAACACGCATGTGTGTCCGTGCAGATAATTTAGGCTTGCATACCTCGATCAATTTGGTTATGACATTCGATGATGATGGCGATTGGCACAAGGCCTGGAAGGTACGGAGAATATTCTGTTGCACGCCAGGCCCTGTCAAATTAATCAAATTAAAGAGCTTGAAGATATCTTCATCTGATTCCAACAATGAAATTGCTGTGGGGCTGTATTCTTGAGACACTGTTGATATAGCGAGATATTCAAGCGTGGCTGTCAATTCTTCTCGCAAACCTATATATGATGAGTTGTATCGGAAGAGAAGGTCAAGTAATCGGCTCACTGCACCTTCTCTAATCACCTTCAATCCATTTGCTGGTAAGCTTGAGAGATTCCTAAGAGCTTTGATAGCCACCCTGTTCATCTCAACATCATCATGTGCAAGCAAGTGAAGAAGCGGACCTAGGACACCCCCTTCAAATAATGATGCTTTGTTACGGTCAGTTAAGCCCAGTTCAGCAATAGTAGACGTCATATCCATTTTCACTTCTTCTGGACCTGGATTATTAAGAGGCACAATGTGCTTTAAAACAATAGAATGTTTCATTACTGCACAGCAAGTCTATTACACAACTCATAGCAGGAGTAGAGATTACAATTCAGATTCAACTAGAAACAGTTCATGTACAGGTCATATGGTCGAAATGTGTTAAATGGCAGTCACTCGACATGTCAAGGTGGAACTTCATATGACAAATGCAGCATCACAGTAATCAGTACATGCCACAATTGCTGTATCTGACTCAAACAGCTCCAATAGAAATTCACCTTGATACTACAATTGGAAATTCTTTTCCATTTTTGGAGTACAGATTGACAAACGAAAAGAAAGAAAAGCTTAAAGAACTGAAGGGCCAATATGTCATAATAGAAGCTAAATCATCACATAGCTCATTAAGGATGGTTTTCCATGCTTCTTACATTTGATAAGTACCTTGAGATAGACGACAAAGCAAAGGTTTGAAGTAATTTGCCTTCGCCATCTGTATGATATAATCATCAGAGAAAGACAGTATGTCCAGCAGTTCCTGTGCATAAGCGGCTGCTTGACTGTCAACATTGGTTGACATAGTAACCAAGAGGAAAATGCAACTATGTGCCTTTCCAATGAAGTTCCGCATCAAATTACTTTTTGATAATACTAACAATAAAGCCACTGCTAACTTCCCTTCCTCAATACGACGCCCAAGAGATCGAACGATACACTCAATTGAATTATCAACAGTAGCAAATCTTTCCTGCATCATGTTTCAGATTCCAGAAAACTTAAAAAGAGTTAAAATACCATGTTGTTACCAACTTATCTCGTTAGAGAAAAATGAAACAAAAACCAGAAGCAGAATGTTAAATCGAAGCAATTAACAGTCTTGGAGAAGGATGATCATATGAATGAGATGAAACATTTCTTTTAAAAAGAGGGAGTTCTTTATTGGAATTAAGCTATGCAGCAAAGTATGAAAAATTTCCTCAACCAAAACTGCATCCAAAAGAAAGGTAGACTTTAATTTGAATGAAATCAGATTCGTCAAACTCACTCTAAAATTCAAATTTTTACTTAGGGCCCCAACAAGCAACAAAAACAAAGAGTTTTGATCAACCCGTTATTATTCAGCACATTTGGATATTGAACATGTCATAATCAGTCCAAAAGACAGTTTCACCTCATGATTCCTGTTACCTCTGCTCCACGGATCCAATATCCGGAAAAGATAATAACATTACTAATGGTGATCAATTGGGATAGGGGATACCTTAGCATCATCACTATCTCTTGCTAGAGTGCAAAGGATTGCAAGAACTTGCATCCTTATCTCACGATTTCTCCGACGAAGTAGTTCAATAAGAATTGGTATGTAATTTTCCAATATTATCCATTCTCGATGCCGGTCTCTTTGTTCACACAGATCATCCAACTGTTTCAAGCAATGAACCACTTCTTCCTCGTCATCGTGTGTGAGTTTTGATTTCATGGCAGCTATATTAATCATTGTGTTTCTATCCTTCCATTCTTCTATTGACTGCCTCAAAGTTCTGTTTGGCCGTAGAATTGATGGATCCAGAGGATTCGCGGTCAGAGGACAGAATTTATTCCCATCTGCAAGCCATTTCTCTATTGCACTTCTCTCAAATGTTTGTCCTGAAGAGGTCTCCACAGGGTCCACCATTACATCCTTAGTGATTGGACAGTAGAATGAATGGAGAGGTTCTAATGGTTGACTACCCAAAGAATTACGCTTGATGAAATACTTCTGCTCCTTTTCACTGGGAGATGAAGTAGCATCTGCCCTTGCTAACAAAGCAATTATTTGATCCATTTGTATAGCTTCAGCCTGATCTTTCTTAAGCCGAACATTTTCAATTTCATTCTTGAATTCTTCAAATTCTTTCTTCAGTGAAGCCCTTTCAGTTGATATCCCAACGGTTTCAGCTATGCGCACAAGTAAGTCGTTGGCATAAGAACGATCAACATTCCTCTCCTGTATTCCTGAATCAATTTTATCTAAAATCTCTTCTTCTTCTACAGCTGCCTTGAACCTTACTCTCTGCATAATATCGGAGAGATTCACAATCTCATCAGCTATGCCTGATGAAAGACCCAGAGAAGCCAAAGGAAGAAGACTTAAGGCTCGGCTGAATTCTCTAGTAATGTGCTCCAAGCGTTTAGCTACTGTCCGGGAATTCATTAGAAGGTATACCTTGTTTCTCTTGGTGCACTCTGTAGTCACCTCCTTTGCATCTTTGACTTCATGATCAAGAATTCGGATAACATTGTTTAAGCTCTCGGAACCTTTGATATCTTTCTTATTCAGCTCTTTTAGGATGGGAACAATCCTCTCCAAGTAGCTGCCAAGTTCCTTGAAACTCTCCTTCTTGACGAGTACGTTCTTGGAAAAGAATATAATCTCAATCATTTCCTCTATAATGTTTGAAATGATTTCTGGAGCTGGAACACTCGAGGCAATGTCCACAACGGCATCTAGTACCATCCTGAAACGCCCAACAACCACTACGAAGTGAAGTCCTATATCACCTTCCGATTATATGATATCACCATACGACAGACATTTTGGTTGGTTAAGTCATGCTGCACAGCAACATATCCATCCATCCTGACCCTATAAAAAGATTTAAATTTGAATGCCTTGTGGAAACTAAATAAACATGTAGCTAACACCCAGATAATCAAATATAGAAACAAAAACAAGTGTTGGTATTCTGATTCATTGCCAATGGAATGTATGGAAGAATGAAACTTAACGAGTGTTGGTATTCTGATTCATTGCCAATGGAATGTATCGAAGAATGAAACTTTTGGCACGCTGAACCGAAATTCTGAGCTTTGCTTGATGAATGTGATTATTCAAATGCATTTGAAATGTCCATCATTATCTTACATTTATAACAACAAATCTCCTAGGTGTTTTTGGTAGCTGAAACAAGGTATTAATGCATAATGATCTTAATGAGAAGGAGAAAGGTAGCAAAGCTTGTTGTTTAAGGAAAAGTCGCAAGAAACGGAAACAGAGAAAAATCAAAACATCATTAAGGTTGTGCTCCGTTTCTCTTGCATTTTCCAGCAATCAAGCAAGGACTAAAGAAAAATAAGGAAAAGTTTCAATAAGAGACACAAAGAAAAACGAATTTTCCCATTTCTCCTGCGTTTTCCAGCAATCGGTCAACCGCTAAAGAAAAAAATGCCTAAAACTTGTGTCCGTCAGGGAATTTTCTCAACTTTTCATGAGAATTCAACAAAAGGGAACCGGTAAAAGGATCATTAGTCGGTTCTTGTCTACGCTCAGAATGCAATTCCCAGAATCATATAACAGAGAGAGCACACATGATTGAGCTAGAAGTCAACTCGTTACAAATTCACTCGAACACCAAAGCTTTGAAGAATTTAACCATAGATAATCTCTTAACCATTCCATTAAATTAGTAGAAGATTCGTTAACTGTGAAAGGTCATCCTGCTATAATGTGATGTGTTTCTAATGCCAATAAAAAGTAACCCACTCGATAGTATTTAACATCCAGAAAACTGAATATCACAAGTAACACCTCTTATAATCACTGACGAAGCAAGATACACACCTGACTGGAGAACATCTGCCTATGAAAAGTTCATAAAAGCACCAACTGCTCAACGAACTTTGCCTGGAAATGCAAGGATAGATTTGCAGGAAACCATGAGATAGAGCTTTCCGGACCCCAAAAACACTGTAGTTATCTAAACCAAATGAACCCGTATACACCGCATGTGCAAAAGAAAAGAAATACAGATAATAATGAAGTGAACTTTAGGCCTTTTTCTGTCCTTTTGATAGCTGATTACTAATAAAGAACATTACTTTCCATTTCTTGCTTTATGAAGCACTAAGTTCCTCTCTACCGGCGAAGACTTCGTCCTAGTAATAGTCTTAAACCTGTCTTTCATTGAACCAGGTTTCTCTTTGTTGGTCTTCGGGGTTGACTCTGAAATTCACCAAGCTAAACTGACGACCACGAACAACTTCTCACTTAAACTAAAATTCCAAAAAGATCGCAGCTTTCATGATTGTGTCACAATTTCCACTCCAATTCTGGTATGGATTACGGAAGATAGAAAATAAAAAGGAAAGAAAATAACCTTTAATGTCTTTATTGAACTACATGATCACCTACACATATGGTCATTAAAAAGGTTTGGACTTTGCCATTGCTCAAGCTAATTCTAGCGGATAATAAGAGTAACAATTGTTAAGCAAGTAAATAAAGTTTATATATGCTTAGTCTAACTCGAATTTAATAATAACTTTTTAAAGAAAATTTATAATGTAAATAAAGTAGATATAGAACTTAAATGAACAAATGAAGAACAAGTCTACTTTGTAAATTATTATTTCACAGCTGGAAGTATGACCAAGCTCAAAGACAACAACCACCTTGAAAGAGAAGTCTACGGCCGCCTGGCTTGAAAAGTCTTGAATGGAAAACTTCTCAATTCAAAGCCACTTCATTTCCACGCCCTAAAGGTTCTAATCAACTAAGGATCCCTGAACTTTGTTACGTGGCCTGAAGTCCCTCTCTTGCCCTGACAACATAGAAGGAATGGCCGAATTGGTACAAAATTAGCTTCCATAAGACGAAACAATGTAATTTTCGCTTTTTGTTTTGTTTGCAACAACTTCTTTGTGAAAGCAATTTATGTGTAGAAATTATGTATTATTTTGTTATTTGCTCATCTGTATATTTATACAATTATTAGTTTAATATTGACCATACATTTGTCAGTAAATACATAACAAAATAAAAGATTGGGATGTATTCTGTACAGGCCAGCTTGTATTAATGAATTCCAATTATAGCCTTTTGTGTGAAATTCCCATTGTGTCCCTCACTTTACTTTTTGTTTGTTTTTTTTTTGTCTTCTTTGTTAACACCACCATTCAAATTGAATCGAGGGCTTCGAACTAGGTTTAGTTTGGTAATTAGAGAGAAAAATCTATTTAATTCTATAAAATAATTAACACGAATCAAAATAAAGTAGAAATTTAATTAGTACCTTATTCCGAAGCTTGATCTTTATCTTGATGCATTTTTCGAACCGTTTCTGAAACCGATCCTTCTCAACTATCGCAGCCGCACAAATGTCCGACCTCTAACGATATCCACAGAATAGGTTGAGAGAACTCTGTAACTTTTACAAAGAGGGTTAAACATGAAGTGTTAGCTCCATAGAGCTCAAGCCTATTTATAATAAGCTTTAGACGTTTTAGTAATTTAATTGAAATTAAATATTAATTTCAATTAAACTTAAATTAGAATTACAAATAATTCTAATTAAATACTAATTGTGCCCATATAAGATTCAATATCTCATATTGATCCTTATTTATTAAATATCTCATATTTAATCTTAAAGTTTCTCAAACTTTATAATTAACTCCAACTTAATTAAATTAACTTTGCTCTTTTAAACCCATTCTATATGTGAGATCCATTAGGTTTCCAAATATGTTAGGCAATGATTATAAAATCTAATTTTAATTCATAACTAAAATTAGATAAATTAAATCTCCTCTTAATTTATCTTTAATTCTCCAATTAAACAATTTATAATCATAGATCAAGATTGGAGTCTAGCAATGCATTATGACCACCCAAATATTTAGGAATGTTAAAGTAGTTTTGACTAATCTTTCCGCCCATAATTTTTTTCGTATAATTCAATCATTTCATCCTACAATGTTCCGATTAGACATAGAGTATGAAATTAATGTCTACTCTATTTTCAGTCTAATTATATTAATTCTCCGCCATTAGATATCAATTTAATTAATGAAATTTGTAAACTATTTACAAAGCATCATTTCACCTTAGCCAACGATTTCTTGAATTAATACTAATCGAGAACAACGAAACATTCTCCCTAATTATTTTAGGGTGATGAATCCTATCTTGATCACTTAACTCTCTCCATATAGTTCATGCTACATTCAGTGACTACCGATTAAACAACCTAAGATTAAATATATCATATCAAAACATAGCAATCCTCATATAAGATAACTTTGATGACCTAAGTCAAAGGATCACCTATACAATCATCATAATGAGAATTCCATAGACATACAAGTAATGTTCCAAATGAATTTCTCATATCAGGTTTGTTCAGTGAACTTGTTCTTTAGCAAGTACCCATACGTTTGTTTAAATATCTCTATACTTTAGCTTATGAGATCGATTATTTCCTTCATAAGGGAAAACAAAACGTGTACTAGTCTTTTTACGTTCTATTAATATCCAATCTTAATAGAACAATGACTAGAAACATTTAGGAATAATACATAAATGCAATATGAATCTCATAATTATAATC
>JAOQMP010000009.1:27277479-27288392 GCA_027563575.1 Erythroxylum pedicellare | reverse complement strand
CATGGGTAAGTGTTCTTTCACAACTATAGGTAACTTCGTGGATGACATTGTTTAGATTGAAGAATATAGGGATTTGGGAATTTTCATAGCAACTCGTGATGTGTTTACGCTTAATGTGGAACTCCAATGTTGTGATTCATGTATGATGATGATTTTGCTATGGATTCTTGTCATATTGTGAGTTTGTTGGGTTAATGCTTGAAATCCAAATGATGGTGGTTGATTGAGATTTTATGTTGACATTGAGATTGTTAGTGATATTGGGCTTGTGTTAGATTGCTAGGTTGTGGTTGAAATTGAGAATGCTGGTTTGTGGTCGAGATTGAAACTGTTTTGGTTTTATGTTGTTGTGATTGAGCTTGTGTTGAGAATTGCTGATTAGTTGTTGGGATTGAGCTCTGTTTTGTTGAGATTATAACTGGTTGTGTGGTTATCATTCAATGTCATGAATTAAGAAAATTGCGAGAAAGAGCACTACTTAATCTTCTCGAGCTGCTAGGGGTAAAAATCTTGTCGCAGAAGCAGAGGAACCTGCTTTTGATCAAGTTATGTTCATCAGAGAGCAATGTGCAGCTTGGTTCAATAAGAAAAAAGAACAACAAATTTGTGATTGAAGTCTCAATTCAAGAGGGTATTGATGAAGCGTACAATATGAGGGCAAACTTGGAAAATTTTCATAGGGGAAAACTATTGAACCTCAAGGGTGCATATTACCCAGCCACAGTGAAACAATTTTACGCCAACCTCAATGCGAAAGATGATAACTCACTTTTCGAGTCAATAGGAAAGCAGTGGTCATAACAGAAGATTTGATTAATGGACATTTAAAGCTGCAAGTAGGAGGCAATGTTCCATCCGTTGACAAACGTGCAAAATGTACAATTGATAGTCAGTGGGATAATTTGGAGGCTATATCTAGACTTGGGATTAGAGCACTAGGTGATTCACAAACCAACGCACCTTTATGCATTGCAATTCCCTTCATATTAGACCTAGATTGGTGGTATTCCTACTTGTACATAATGTAATGCCTAAGGTTAGTGATTTAGGGTACCTTCGTAATGAAGACTTATACATTTTGGAAAAGATATTTTTCATGGATGACCAATTACAGGGCATTGCTATTTCCTAGATGATAATGGCTTCCACGTAGCAAGTGCCAAATCATAAGGTGAGACGAAGAGGTTTATGTTTCCAGTGTTAGTAAGCCATCTATTTGGGTGTCTCAAGGTCCTCAAGAGAGATGAAGAAGTGGCCTATACTATTGATGTAGATGTCATCAATCCTGATAAAATAAGGGAATTTAACTATAGAGAAGATGCTCCTAATAGGTGGGTCAATCTGAATCGAGAGAGGGGGCAATCCGAATGCACCTGCTGCACAACAATCTAGAGTTAATTCAGTTCAAGGGGACAATCAAATTCTGGCTCAGATGCAAGAAGTCCGGGCAGAAGTTAGAGATCTTCGAGCTGAAGTGGGCAATCTCGTGGCTTCACAAACCAGGATTGAAGATATATTGAGGGCTTTCATGGAGTAACAATCACCTCCCTCGGGATAATCATACCATAGGATCATAGGATTGCATTTGCATTTAACTTTCATACATTTATATTCACACTTTACTTTAATCTCACCATATGTTTTATTTTGTTTTGGAAACTTGGAAGGATAATTTCAGTGTTATTTTGTTCTATCTTCATAATTTTGTCATGTATCGCTTGATGGAAGATAAGAATACAAGGTGCAGAATTTGGTTTCTTGACAATGCAATTGGTTATTTCAGGGGGTTTCTTTACCCCCACTCTTCATTCCATTCTTTGCATTATTCTTTTTTTATCTTACCCATCTTTGAGGACAATGTTGATTCTAAGAGTGGGGGGAGCATAAATTGATGGTTTTGTATGCATTAGTTTGCATTGAATTATCTTACAATTTCCATTTATAAAAAAATAATTAACCTTTATTTTGTGTAGTTTTGCATAAACTAATTATACATATTTTCATCAGGCGTGTTTGCATACTTATACATTCATGTATTAATTTTCATTATAATTCAATTTAATGAGTTAATTGTATTATAGGTAAGATTGATCTTAAATAAGATGCATAATATGATTAAATTGATTACATAACTTGTCACAATTGGATGTTATAATGTTAAATTGATTGAATGAGCATGCTATTGAATGAGTAAACATCACTGAGTTAGCTATTTTGAGCCTAAAAGATTACACCCAATCCTATTTATCTTGTGAGTGATATAATTTTCTCTTCTATATATGTGCACTTCTAGAACTTGCATTGCATATTTTTGAGGTTACATAATCATATTATAGTATGTTCATGAAAGTGACAAAAGGCACCAGGATTGAGCTTGAGCTAAATAACTAACCTTTTTATATATCAATCCCCTAGTGAACCCTTTGTGCTTAATGATTCTATTTAAGCCTTTTTCTTTGTAAACGTATTCCAAAGAACCTTGAACCAAGAAAAACAAATTCACCCTTGTTTGATGGTTAGTAGAGTTATAAACGTTGTGCATTCAATATTCTTATTGCTAGGTATAGAAAGGAAGAAGTGTGGGGGTGTTTTCTATGAAAATTGAAAGAGCATGTTAAATAAAAAATGAATGAAAAAACTAGCATTTAAATGGTATTTTTGAAAAAGTGGGCACGTTCACTTCAGATTCCAAGGCCAAAGAATGGTGGAAATTGTGATAATATAATTGGTGGAGTTTCCTAAGTATTATGGTTGTTGGGTAATTTCTCAATAAATTTTGCCAATGATGATTGTAATATTTGTAGTTTTGGCTCTACTAATTATTGAATGTTTGAATTCCTATCCTTTCTACTCTAATAATTATTGAATGTTTGAATTCCTATCCTTTCTTTCTTAGCCTAATTTACCCTTTAGCCCTATTACAACCAAAGGAATAAAGACCTTTTTGATTCATGGATATGCTATAGATAGGAGTAGTGGAGAAGTAGACAAGATGCAAGCTTATGGTAAGAGACATACATTAGAAGATGATTGAGAATCACCCTTAAACACTTGTGTGAAAGTGAATACTTTATGAGAGAATTCATTCATGGCATGTGATTTTGACTAATTGAAGCATTATGATGTCTTATTGTGGCTTAGTTTGTGATCTAATTTATGAAGTATTATGTGGCCTTATATCTATATTTCAATTCTTACCTATAATGCTTTTAACTTATTAGATTGAGCTATGATGATGATTAGGTGTGGAATGATGGAAAGAAAATATATGTGGGTATCATTCATTTTAAATAAACCCTCATGAGACTATAACTCCTCCAATATCGGCATATAGTGGTTTAAAGGCTTGTGGCGTATGCTAAATGTCACCGTACACCTACGAAGGTGGAATCAATAATTTGTTTGCAGATTTAGTAGTTAGTTTTCTTTTGTTTTTGCTTAGGGACAAGCAATAGTTTAAGTATGGGAGAATTTGATAAGTCAAATTATTTATATATGATTTGGGATGAATTGGAGCTAATTTGACTTATCTCTATGTGAATTTTGAGCTTTATTTGGTCAATTCTCACACATTTCAGCTTTATTGCTTAATAGGTGCAAATGGATAGATTTTGGGGCAAGAGGCATAACTTTTGTTGTGGATGTCGGATTAAGGTCATTGAAGCATGCTTTCGAAAGAACTCTGAGTTCTACAACTTTCTTGAAGGCTTTGAAGAGGGATTTTGCCACCTAAAGAGTCAAAATTGTACATTTATATAGATGCCTAGTGTATGTCTACCCAATGGACATGATGTCCCTTAAACAGACACGAGTGGAGTTGGAAATCTGGAAAACCCGAAAAGGTCCGCTCAACAGACATTACGTCTGCCTAACGAACATTTACTGTCCAAATTTGCTCCGAAAACTCAAAAAGGTCCACCCATCGGACTTAATGTCTGCTTAACGAACTTTGTCGGCATTGTTACGACCCATATTATCCTGTTTGGAAAAAATAGGTTTCTTTGAGCCCAAGACACTATATATACTCATTTTTAAAACCAAAAGAGGGGGTTTTGACTGAAAACGAGGCTGCACAAAATGAGACACCCAAAAGAGGCAAAGAAGAAGATCAAAGAAGATTGAATTAAGTATTGGAAGCAAAATTGTTTTGTGTTCTCTCTATCTTCTCTCTCTACTCTTTCTTAAATGTTAATTGTCTTTATTTGCTTGGATTCTTTTATTATGTTCTAGAACTAAACCCCACTTATGGTTAGGGATGTAGCCTACTTTGGGGGATTGATTTATATTTATAGATTGATTGGTGTTGAATGAAAGTTCGTGAGTTATGTTTATCTTTTTTGAACTTCATTGTTGTTTCTATACTTGATTATTATAGATGCAACCTTAGGAATCTTATGATGAACTGAGAGGTAAAAGTATGATTTATGCCCTAGGAAGATAAACACATTAGATTTAGAGATAAAGATATCCTGAACCAGTGTGACAACTTATGGTTATTTGTTCTTAATGAATTTGACTAGTTAGGTTTCGCATTAAGAGATGGTAATCAACTAGTTAGGTATTCTTATATGTCTTGAGAGAGAATACAAGTAAATTTGTGCAATTTTTCTTATAACCTATCATTCAATCAATTCCATAATTTATTGATCAATCTCTTAAATTGGTGAACCCCAAATCCCTAAGTCGAAATCATCAGATTTCCCTTGTTTGTTTATTCACAATCTTTACAATTTATTGTCTGCTTTAATCCAGTCATCTTTTAAGTTTTTTGTTATTTTATTTCAAGGAATTAGGATTAATTCAGTAGTGAGTGTCTTAGTCCCTGTGGGAGACAACCTTGGAATATTTGATGTGTAGGTACTAAGAACGATTCTGTGCACTTGCAGATTTTGTCGATTAATATGATGGGTTTTTTGTGAAAGAAATTAACTTTGTCTACAAAGAATTTCACTTAGGGAGAAGGTGATTACAAAATTGCATGAGGAAGGCTTAGTTGGTTACTTTGGTAGAGACAAGACTCTTGAAGAGGTGAGAAAGAGATATTATTTGCCAAAGATGAGGAGATATATTGTTACTATTATGGAGATGCGCCAAATTTGTCCAGTTTATAAGGGACATGCTTCAAATGCTAGTTTATACATGTCATTGTTAGTTCCTAATGCTATTTAGGAATATTTGTCCATAGATTTCATATTGGGGCTTCTAAAAACACAAAGAGGTATAGGTTCTATCTTTGTGGTTATGAAAAGGTTTTCTAAAATGACACAATTTATCCTTTGTAAGAAGATGGCAGATGCTACAATGATTGCCAAGGTATTCTTTAGAGAAGTGTTGCGACTCTACGATGTTCCTAAATCCATCACTTTTGATTATGACACCAAAATTTTGGGTCACTTTTGGCGAACCTTATGATAGTTATTTGATTCAACACCCACACATTTGTTTGAGTATCTCTATACTTTAGCCTATAAGATCGACTACTTATTTTATAAGAAAAACAAAACTTGTGTTAGTTTTTTTTCATTCTATGAATATCTAATTTTATAGAATAATGACTAGGAATATTTAGGAGTAATACATAAATGCAATATAAATCTCATAATTATAATCTCATTATAATTTCATTTGCAATGTATAATTATCCCATGGACTTTATCATATACATATAAACATGTACAAGATAAAGAATGCCTTTAAATAAGTTGTCATTAAACTACAACCAAATCGATTGGCTGTAGGACATAAACCAACAGTTAACATATCTGACCTCAAGTTCTCCTTTTTTTGACTTTGTCATTAATAAAGTGTACATCCGCTTTAATATGTTTTGTTCTTGAGTGAAAGAGTGGGTTTTGAGCCAGCGACCGAGCATCGTTGTTGTCGCTCCACATAGTAGGTTTGTGAGTGAGAGAGAACCATAACTCAGATAGTAGGGATGTGAGGTAAATGAGTTTAGTAGACACCTATAAGAGGGCTCGATATTCAGCCTCGGTGCTAGACGGAGCTACTGTCGATTGTTTCTTGGAGATCCAAAAAACAAGATTTTAAGATTTCCCCTCAAGAAGACGCATCCTCCGTTTGTTGATTTTCAATCATCTGGAGAGCTGGCCCAATCAAAGTCACTGTAGGCGTGAAGGTCGAGAGGAGTAGATGATGGTTGAAAAAGCAGCCCCAGATTTGAAGTTTCTTTCAAGTAACGCAGAACCCTTTTACATGCAATCCAGTGTGTATTTAGAGAATTTTGTAAAAACTGACTTAATTTATTTACTGCGAAGCTGATATCCGGTCTTGTATTACATAGATACTGAAGTGCTCCTATGATACTGAAATAAAGTGTTGGGTGGTTAAAGGATGTGCCATCAAGCAGAGAAAATTTGGTTGCTGCAGTGATTGGAGTGGAACAGGGCTTACATGAAGACACGTTAGTTCTGTAAGTAAATCTTCGATGTAATGTTTCTATGAAATATATAATCCATTTCTGTGTCTATATGTTTCGAAACCGAGAAAATGATTTATACTTCCAAGCATTTTTAGTGCAAACTGAGACTATAATTTACTGATAACTGCATAAATAGATTGAGTTGAATTTCTTATGATTAGGATATCATCCACATAGACTAATAGCATTGTAATGATTTCGTTATTGTTTGAATAGAATAGAGAAGTATCTAACCTTGAATTATAAAACCCCCACTGAGACATTGTATGTTTCAGTTTATGAAACTAAGCCCTAAGGGCTTATTTCAACCCATAGAGAGCTTTAGCCAATTTGCAAATATGATATGGCTATGTTTTGCTTTCAAATCCTTGTGGTTGATTTATATAAACAGATTCATGTAAGTCCCCATGTAGAAATGTATTGTTGATGTCAACTTGCTGGATATCCTAGTGATAAGAAACAGCAAGTAATAGAATTAGTTTGGATTATTGAGGCTTTCACAATAAGGCTGAAAGTCTCTGAAAAGTCAATGTCAGAGGTTTGATTAAACCCTTTGGTGACAAATCGAGCCTTGTATTTAGAGACATTCCCGTGAGCATTATCCTTGTCCGAAACACCCATTTTATGCTAAGAATGTGCATGGTAGGCTTATAGGGAACAAGAGTCTAGGTGTGATTTTGTTATAATGCATTGAATTCACCTTGCGTAGCTTGAAACCGTATAGGATTACTTAGAGCTTCAGAAATTGTTGTGGTTTCAATATGAGTATTTAAATCAAGGGAGAAGGCATAAAATTTGGGTTTTAAAATTCCACTTTTGGAGCAATTTTGCATAGGATGATTATTTTATGTTAATGGGAAAAAAGGATTGGGTTCAATGTTTGGTGTGGTTGACAAAATGGGATTAGGTAAGGTATTTTGATTGTTTAATGAAATTGTAGGATATGCTGGTGATCAAGGATTCTGAGAGTTTACCTGTCCGTTGGAGAATTCAATTGTGTGAGAACATTCTGCAATAGAGGAGTGAGTCGTGACAGCCTTTAGAGAGGGTGAAGTTGAGGTTAAGAGTGAAGATAGGAAGACTTGGTGAAGCTATAAGATGATTTGAGTATGTGGGAAAATTTTTGAGGAAATGGAAATTCTTCCTCATTGAAGACCACATGATGAGAGATGATGATTTTTCCTTGATTAGTCAAACATTTGTAACCTTGATGGATTGAACTATATCCAAGAAAAACACATTTGTTAGTATAAAACTCGAATTTATGGTGAGAATAATAGCTGAGATAAGGAAAGCCACTACACCTACATGTTTTGAGATAGAGATAATTTGGGGTTTTATTATACAACTTTTCAATGGTGAGAGATTGTTTAATCTTGGAGATGGGAGGTTATTGATGAGATAGGTGGCTATAGAGAAGGCTTCTAACCAATAGGTGAGTGGCATATTAGCATAGGATAAAAGAGTTAGTCCTATTTCAGTGATATGTCGTTGTTTTCTCTCGGACACACCGTTTTGTTGGTAAGTGTAAGGACTGTCGGTTTTATGAGGGTTGAAGTGGCTAAAACAAAATTTTTAAAACCAACAAGAACCCAAAAGATCTGGTCTTGTAACCAATTCATAAACCAATATAGCACAGATCAAAGCACATAAACCATTATACCTTGAACTTGGTCTCCAAAACAAATAGAAGACCTCACAATTCCACCTCCTAGCTCATAACTTCAGCTCTTTGCTCACGGCTTCACCTCCTTTGCACCAAATAAGATGCACTCCAAGGTTTCCACCAAAGATCGATTAGAAAGCCCAATGTTTCTCGATGCTAGACGGTACTTCAATGGCTTATCTTTGATCCTAGAAAATTCCCAAAATAAACAAAAAGATGGGTGATTAAATGCTCAACACATGAGCTAAATGGCAAAGATTTTTGGGTCTTGTAAAAAGGATGAAGAAAATCTGCAACTTGGAGGAAGACAAAAGAGAAAAGAAAAGAAAAGTTGAAACCGTGGGAAGAAGAGGATGAAAGACGGCAACTGGAAAACCCACACAAAAGGCACTAAAATCTTTCTTCCTTTTGGAGAAATTAAGGTTAATTAAAAGCCCATTTAATTTTCCAAAAAGCCCTTGAGTAAATAAAGCCAAAAACAAGATGAAAAGGGCAACTTAGTAATAACTCTTTAAACACATCTTTATTTTAATTTCATGGACAACTCATATTCTTACAAGGTTGGCCATAGTTGTCCATGTGAATACTCATTTAAAAAGCCACTTTGCCATTTATCTCATGTTTTAAAGTAATTTAAACATTTGACCCAATTGTCATATAACTATACCATATAATTATGTGCATTATTTTATTGAGTAATAAATTTATATGACATGTCATACGTATCAAACAAAATTAATCTAGGATTAAATTTGTTATCTAATAACATTTATTCTAATACCATATGACAACCAAAATAATTATAACACTTATAATTAATTTTGTTGTCATATTCATATCTCCATATGATATACTAGAATAATTATCTTTTTCTAATCAAATCTTTTCTGGTGTGAACTATTGGGATCTATGTCATGTTGACAATAGAATTAAAACCCCTTTTAATTCTATACATTATAGGCGGTATCTAGTAAAATACATTATAATTACTCAAATGACATAGATGATAAGTATCGTACACAAATTATGATCCCAAAGCAATAGTTGCTCATGTCAATTCTCTTATCTCATGATATCCAGAATAAATGCAAGATTGGAATATGTCATTCTTGCCAATTTATTCCTTCTTGATTTCTAAAGTAAATCGTAAATATGATTTACTCCTTAATCATATTGCATGCAAACAATATTACTTTATCATGGGCCTACAAATATTATCGCTCATATCATATACGAGGGACAACAATATTCTTGATGAACATTTATCCTTTAAATAAGTTACGCATACTGTGGCATTATCTGTATAGCTACCTATAACGATTAGCGTTGGACAATGCCAACAAATACACATTTCTCATGTAAGAAAATGAAAATCTCATACCATAGAATTTAAGACACGCATGACACATTAATGACATAAACATAATCTTAATAATGTTTCATTTAAGGTCTATCAAATACCATAATCTCCATTATGTATCTGTGTGATTAAACCGATAACTCCTTACCGAATGGCTTGTAGAACATCACCATCATTTAATCCACAAACTAATCTTTTATTGATCAATTAATTTCCATGTTAATTACAAGATTAGCGACATTTCAGAGTAATCATTATTTTCATTACAGAGTTCTACAATCTGAGTCCTCAACTCGAATAATCCATAAATAATGAAAACTCATGGAACAAAATGATATAAACCATCAAATTTATGAACATAACTATTAGATACATCCACCTAATGATTGGCTTCTAGACCATAACACTGACAATCTCCCACTTGAACTAGAGTCAATCCAAATACATCTCTATGCATAAAAGCTCTAAACAAGTGTAGCATCATAAACTAAATACATCTTGATGCATAAAGAAAAGTATAATCAAAGCCAATCACCAATGTATCTAATACCCATTGATGTAGTGTGAACTATATATTTGGTTTAAGAAAGAGGTTTTGTCAGCGGGTCAGTTGTGTTCCCGACCGAATCAACTCTGCAAACTTTCATATCACCCCTCTCTATGATCTCTTGTATAAGGTGATATCGTCGTAGAACATGCTTGGACCTTTGGTGTGACCTAAGTTCCTTCGCTTGAGCAATAGCTCAATTGTTATCATAATAGAGCTCAATTGGTCCAGCGACACTAGGAACTACATAAAGTTTAAAGATAAACTTATTGATCCAGCATCCCTCTTTAGTCGCTTCGGAAGCAGCTATGTATTCAACCTCGGTGGTGGAATCGGTTGTGGGCTCTTGTTTAGAACTTTTCCAGCTCACAGCTCCTCCATTAAGGATAATCACATACCACGATTGTGATCTCATATCATCATGGTTGGTCTGGAAACTATCATTGGTGTAACCCCTTACAACAAGCTCAGAATCCCTGCCATAGACAAGAAACATATCCTTAGACCTTTTCAGGTACTTAAGGATAATCTTGACCACAGTCTAATGTGCTCAGCCTAGAGTAGCCTAGTATCTGCTAGTCATACTCAGAGAGTATGATACATCAGGGTGAGTGCATATCATGGCGTACATAATATAACCAATCACCAAAACATATGGAACTGTACTCATCATATCTTGCTCACCAGGTGTCAAAGGACACTAGTTCTTGCTGAGATGGATACCATGTGTGTTGGGAATTTAGACCTCCCAAACCCACACCCAAGAATATTTAATAGACAAAAATATCAGAAAATAACAACACGAGAATTTACGTGGAAACTCTCAAACCGGAGAAAAACCACGGGCACCGAGAAGAAAATCCACTATGTGAAAAATTCTTACAATCACACAATTTTTCCT
>JAOQMP010000009.1:27263020-27277379 GCA_027563575.1 Erythroxylum pedicellare | reverse complement strand
AAGAATTTGATGACATTTTAGGCTTGCTAAGGGTCCAGTAAACCTTAAGTCCATTATTTATTTAGCAGCGATCATGATCCAAGATTGGGTCATGACAAAGTTCGTATAAGAGCTTTAGGTTTAAATTTGAGTTACTAGGTTGATAAAAAATGAGTCAAATTTCTCTTTGAACTACTATGACATTAGGATCTTGTTGTTTAAAATCGTTGTCTTTACTTCCATCCTTTTGCAGTATTGCTATGAATTTTATCGTATCTAAAGACTTTTGTTATTCTTTGATCATAAGGAGAGAAGAAGGATGTTTGGGCTTATGATTCTCATTTCCAATCTTTTCTTCTTCTTCTTTATCTTATTTTTAATAAACTAATTAGAAGCCTCACCAACTCTAGGGGAATAAATTTGAAGTTACTAATTGCCCTTCCTTGTCAATTCAATGAGGCAACATCTAGTGTGTGTTTTATGCTAACGATGGCAATTTTTACAATGGATACTCTGTAAAATATATGTAGTCTAAGCAACCTAAAATAGATTACAAAAAGTGGGTTTATTGCTACTCGAGTCATTTTCTAGCAATTGTTTCTTTTAGTTTCTAGAAGGGGATGACTTCTTCCAGTGCTATTGGGTATTTATCTAGCAATTTTAGGAGATCAAAACTCGGTGTTGGAATTATTGCTTAACCTACCATGGATGAAAAGTTTTGTGATGATTTTGAAGAATCTGGCAATTCATTTAACTACTCAAGCTTGATATAAATCATCAATTTAGTTGGTAAAGATCAACAACCAAGTCTAACAAAGTGACCACAACTTATTTTCATCACATTCAAAAAGGCAAGCTCATTTAGCCTTTTGGATGTTTGCCTGCCTTAGATGAGGAAACTTTAAACATGATTACATACAGTGAAAATGTAGCTGAAATGTTGACCACGCAAATGCCTCTGCCTTATAAAAAGCCCTGAGTTTCGGGGAGGATGCATTTATGAATCCTATTTTTATTAACTACAAGACATTTAGAAAGCCTTTTTTTTAAATGTCATCCTTAATTAAGTATCTGGTAGCTTGATTGTTGAATTCGAACCTATGAAGCCTTATGATGTCATCAAGACAATTGTTGGGGCATTACACTTTTATAAGCTTACATCCAAATTAATTACCATATTGTAGTCTTTATCTAGTGCAAGCTTAGAAAGGCCTTGTGACACTGTGGTTTAGCAGTTTTCTGATCTCACTGGCAACAACAGGGTGATGGCTTATAAGTTTCATGATGATGAGTACAGGGAAGTTATTTCTGAAATAACTAAGTGATATTCCTCAATCTACACGCCTTTTATTTATGAAGAATAAGGTTTGAATGATTGCTGACTGTCATACAAAACATGTCAAGGTGTTTCAAGAAGAGAAGCTTCACTTTGATCTGACCTTATATGGTTCAACACTATGATCCCACACAATTGCCACTGCCATATATGTAGAACATAAATATAATTGCTTCATTGGTTATGGCAGGTTTAATCAATGATAGAGATGAACATTTTGATGGCCCCATCTATACATATGCATAAAAAATAATGAGACTTTGGGGTTTAATAGTATGCTATAACACTAGTCCGAGGTTCGTCTATTTTCTTATGAGGTATGCTTGTGAATTTCTAACTCAAGTATTTGTTATTCATGTCAACAACTGACAATAGAAAATTAAGTTGTTGAGACAAACATCTTGCAAACTCAGGAACTGTTATATGATATGATAATGCTTGATGCCCCATTGGATATTGTTACTCAATGCCCAAACATAATGGATCTTCTGAAATATGATGGTGCTGCACTATTGTACAAGAATAAGATATGGAGGTTGGGAACAAATCCAAGTGATTTCCAGATACTAGATATAACTGCATGGCTCTTTGAATGCCATATGGATTTCACAGGTTTAAGTACAAATGGCTTGGTTGGATATCTAGGTGCTCGGGCTATAGGTGATATGGTGTGTGGCATGACAACTATAAGAATAAGTTCTGAGGATACATTATTTTGGTTTCGGTCTCAAACTGCTTCAACAAAAATCAATAGGGTGGTGCAAAACATGAACCAAGAGAGAAAGATAACATTAGGAAGATGTATCCAAGATCGCCCTTCAAGGCCTTTCTCAAAGTTTTTAGGATGAGGAGTCTGCCATGGAAGGACTATGAAATGGATGCAATTCATTCTTTATAACTGATACTGAGAAATGCATTAAAAGATATAGAAATTGTGCATTCAGACACCAAAATAATTCATTTATAGCTTAGTGGCCTAAAGGTTGAAGTAATGTAGCAACTAGAAGTAATGACAAATGAGGTGGTCTAATTAATTGAGGTACTACAGTTTTGATATTTGTGATTGATGTTAATGGCCTTGTTAAGGGGTGGAATGTAAAATTTGTTGAGATGACAGATATTGTTGTTGATAAAACTATTAGGAAGCATTTGCTAACACTTGCTGAAGATTCTCCTATTGACAAAGTCAAAGATATGTTGTTTTTGGCATTATAGGGAAAACAGAAACAAAGTTTCGAATTCGAGATCAAAACACATGATTCCAAGGTCAACAATGTCCCCATTAGTATAGTTGTTAATGCTTATGCAAACAATGACCTTCAAGAAAATATGGTGGGTATGTGTTTTGTTTCTTAAGACATCACTAGGCATAAGAAACGGGAGAAGTAATAAATAAAATACTTTTGGGAGGGGTTTTCGAGAACAATATGGCATGTTGTCGTCTTAAAAATCAAGATGCCTTTATAAACCTTGGTATTGTCCTTAATAGTGCCATTAGTACCTAGGAACTTGAGAAAATCAAAATTAGATTCTTTTCTAGGAGTAGCATATATGTAGAATGCTTGTTGCGCATAAAAAAATGAAAAAGGATAGAAAGGGTTCAATCATTAGGGTATTCTGCTTTTTACAGCTTCCAAAACAAGAGTTATAGCAAGCACTTCATTTCCAGTGATTAACAGAGCAGACTATTGTGAAAAGATTAAAAGCATTCTCTTGTATAAAAGGATAGGTCTATAATGCTCTAGCTAGCACTATATTTCCTAAAAAAATGATGGAAGGTATGGAGTAATAAAAAAATCTTTTACATACTAGTGCCTATTGCTAGCAATAACTTAGTAATATTCTTGATGATTCTGATATTCATAATATGGTTGAAGGGTGTGATTATCTTCTATCCATTGAAAACTATATTTCTAGAAATTATGCAATCCCAGGATGTACTGGTTGATGTAAATACTTCCATGGCATTTTTAATCCATAATTCAAAACGAGACAAATCCATTGAATGTCCAATGTAATTGCATTGCTTACAGAGTTTGCATTTTACCTTTTTATCTTAGAATATGATTATTATGGATTTTGTGACTAGATTGTCTTATACTAATATTGGATATAATGATATATGGGTGATTATGGATATATTAACAAAGTCTACACATTTCTTACCTATCAAAAAGATTTGTTCGACTGATAAGTTGAATAGGTTATATTTCAATAAAAATTGTGTTTTGCATATGGTACCACAATCTATACTCTTATAGGGACTCCAAATTCACATTAGTTTTTTGGTGAGAGTTACCAAAACAAAAACCTTTAGGTACAAAATTGGACTTCAACACTACTTTTCATCCTCAAACAGATGGACAGTATGAGATAACTATTCAGACTTTAGAGGATATGCTTAGGATGTGCACTATTGATTTTGATTGTCATTGGGATTTGCATCTGCCGTTGATTAAATTTGCTTATAATAATAGTTACCATACTAATATTAAAATGGCTCCTTATCTTTCTACGGAAGAAAATGCAGATCACCTCTATGTTGGAAAATTGATGCACGACAATTAACAAGACCTGAGTTAGTACAAATCACTTCTGAGAGGATCCTTATTATTCAACAAAGATTGAAAATGATTTTTAGTAGACAAAAGAGTTACTTGGATCCAAGAGAAAAAATGTGAGATTCTTAGTAGGTGACATAGTATTTTTGTAAATGTCACCATTGAAAGGAGTGGTGAGGTTTGGTAAGCAGGTAAAATAGCTCCAAGTTATATTGGTCCTTGAGATTAAATTTAGAGTGGGTGAAGTGGCATATAGGTTGGTGTTACTTCCTAACCCATCTATAGTTCATCCTGTATTTCATATGTCTATGTTGAGAAAGTATATTTCGGATCCTTCTTATATCCTTTAGCCATGTAATATGGAGATTGATGGTGATTTAACATATGAAGAACAAGCTGCTACCATAATAGATTATCAAATTCGTCAACTAAGATCAAGAGAGATACTAATGGTGAAAGTGTTAATCATACAATGGAAGACTATACATGGGAGACGGAGTTGGATACGCAAAGTCAATACCCACATCTATTTCAACAACAAGGTGAGATTTAAAATTCGAGGATGAATTTTTTTATAACGATGAGAGAATTTAATGATCCAAATTTTTGTTAAGTTACTCATAATGGATCAATAAAGACAAAAGCCTATAAAAGTATAAGTTGAGCTTAAGAAAGCTTAAATTCATTTCTCTCTTAAACTCTTTTCCCTATAGGTTACTATCCACTCTAAACTTCCAAAATTCATAACTTCACCATCTGACCACTATTTCTAACTACCTAGGGCTCTACAAAAAGCTCTCGGGATGTTCTACAAAATCTATAAACTTGTTTCTTTAAAAAAGACTCAGATTTGGAAGAATCACGATTAAAAATTTTGGTTCATTGATATAAGTCATCGATCTCCTATTTTAGTCATTTTTGGTTAAACTAACACCTCCATCGTGTCTAATGGCCCTAAAAGTGTAGGAAAGGAGGGAAACTCAACACTAATCGACCCATTTTGTCGTAGAAATGGGTCACCTTTGAGCTTTGAACCTTCAATTCTCATAAATTGGGAGGATTTTTGACACGAGACTAGTTCCACTGGATTTATAGAGGTAAGCTCATCATTTCTAGGTAGGTGGTGAAGATCACTGCCCCTCCGGTGCCCTAACATATATCTCACGCTCTGGTGACGGTGGTGATTTTCTGACCAACCCAGAAATAGTCGAATTTTTTTAAAATTCAAAATATTATTTAGATCAATTTTCATAAAAAGCATCATATTGAAATTCTTCATAGTTTGTGAGATAAAAATTTTAAAAAGGGTTATGTCCTTATAAAAATGCATGAAATTGATTAAATTGAGTTGTTTTTTTTATTAGAATTGAGAACATCTTGATTTATTGAGTATAAATGAGAGTGTATGGGTTAGAAATTGGTATACTTAAATTATGATTGGATTTATTATGAATTTTTGCAATGTAAATGTGGACTCAATTAGGCATGGACATATAGTTTGGAGTCTTAAATTGAGTTGTGATTACTGGTGGTCATAGAAGTGTCTTTTTATTGTAGGAATTACCCTTCTTTTGGAAGGGGGATGTCCATTTTACAAAGAAAACTTTGTCAAAATTTTCAATATGATCCTCGTAAAATGTGACATCTTCGTTTTTAAATAGAAAATAGAGCTCCTTAGTATTAAGTCATGGTCCTATTCTCGAGATATCTAAAATTCGTTTAGGTTTTAAATCCTAATGGTCATTCCTACTTTTCTTTCTATAGATCAATCAAGAGTAGAACCCTCCACTTTGAGACATTAGGTTCGGCGCGAAGGAGCACATTCTACCTATGAGTTAATATTCGTGGTTATAAACATGCATTAGAATTTCATATTCATTATGGAAATCACCATCATTTTCATATGCATTTATGACATTTATATGTATGGATTGACACATGTATACATATTTTTGGTGTGAAATGTTATGCTTAGGTTGTGTTCATAATGAGTCAATTAGTCGGGTATAGATTTGGGTATATTGATTTTGATGTATAGTACATGAGAGGTAGTATGATTGTGGTAGTTCAATCGAGCTTACTCTCGGACGACAATTGTTTCAAAGTAAGGTTGTAGTGGTTCGGTTAAGTGTGGCTCTCAGAGACAGTCTACCACATTGGACCAAGTGACTAATGTGGAACAAGAGAGCCCCTATGGGTAAGGGTTCTGTCATAAGGTCGTTTTTTAGTCCTCCACTATTATTTGTGATTTTGATGATTATTTGACATGATATTATTATGGGAAATGCATGTTTATGAAAAAAAATAATGCATATTTATGGAAAAAAATCATTATGTTATGAAATTACTTATTTATAATGTATTGCATCCATTGTATCATTTGAAATCCTTAGGAGAGCATAACATAACCATAGTATTAATTAACTCGGCGAGGTCTAACTCCCCCCAACTATTTTGTTCAGGATCTTCTTTTCATATCTCTTTTACTAGGGAACTTTTTCAGTCTTCTTCCTCTCCGACGATTCAATGTATGTTTGTTGGTGACCTTTGACTCTAGAGCCACAGTAGTCCTGTATATATTGGATTTCCCTTATATTCAATATCTTAATATTATAGCACATTGTGTATTGTATATTGTTAAAACTATTTGATTGTTATCAGCATAAGTTTGATCATTTTGAAATCTCATCTCTACTATGGATATAGGGATTTGATGGAACTTTAGGCTTGCTAAGGGTCTAGTAAACCTTAAGTTTACTATTCCTTTAGTGACATAGCTTCTATTATAAGGTCCTCAACCTCATTCTAATTCTTTTAAGAGTTTGAAGAGATAAGAGCATTCTAGCCATCTTACTGATTGTATGTCCTCCTTTGAGCCAAAGTACCTTTGATTTTTGTCTTAAGAGTTTATCGTATACTTTATAGCCTTGGATATAATTACTACTATAGATTTTTTATGCCATTATTAGCTCTTCATTGTCTGGTGTAATATACAACTCTTATTGAGCTTTAGATAGAGCCTTCCTTGTTCAATTAATAGTTGCTTTATTATCTATAAAAAGAGTCTTGTTGAGAAGTTTAAGTTCTGCTTTGATACATTTAAGTCTTTGTATATATATAAATTCTTTATATATTGAAATTCATTCTACATTCCTTTTCTAATAGCTAGTACATAACCTAGAGTAGTTAACAGATAAAAGATAAATTTGAAAGGGATTTAATAAGCTATCCTTTAATGAAATTAATGAACTCAATATAGGAGTGACCAAAAAATGATTGAGCAACCAAAATAAGATGAGTATAGCAAAATTGCAACCTAAATCATTTAACAGATAAATGATAAATTTAAAAGGGATTTAATAAGCTATCCTTTAATGAAGTTAATGAACTCAATATAGGAGTGACCAGAAAATGATTGAGTTACTAAAATAAGTTGAGTATAGCGAAATTGCTTTATCCATTCATCATTAACCAAAGTATAATTTAATTTACTTCTTATTCTTTAAGCCCCTTTTTGCTTTTATTGTCAGTTTTGTGAGGGTTTAAGTGGTTAAAACAAAAAATTTAAAACCAACAAAAACCCAAAAGATCTTGTCTTGTAAGCAATTCATAAACCAATATAGCACAAATCAAAGCATATAAACCAATATACCTTGAACTTGGTCTCCAAACCATATAGAAGACCTCACAGTTCCACTTGTTAGATCACTACTTCAGGTCCTTGCTCACAGCTTCACCTACTTTTCACCAAACAAGATGTACTCCAAGGTTTCCCCAAAGATTGATTAGAAAGCCCAATGTTTCCTAATGCTTGATGATACTTCAATGACTTATCTTTGATCCTAGAAAAATCCTAAAAATAAACAAAAATATGGGTGATTAGATGCTCAACACATGTGTTAAATGGAACAGCTTTTTGGTTCTTGTAAGAAGGATGAATAAAATAGGCAACTTGGAGGAAGATAAAAGTGAAAAGAAAAAAAGTTGAAATCGTGGGAAGAATATGATGAAAAATGGTAGCTGGAAAAACCACACCACAAGGCATGAAAATCCTTTTTTCTTTTATAAAAATTAGGGTTAATTAAAAGCCCTTTTAATTGTCTAAAAAGACCTTATGTAAATAAAGTCAAAAATAAAATGAAAAGGGCAACTTAGTTATAAGGCTTTAAACACATCTTTATGTTAATTTCATGGACAACTCATGTTCTTACAAGGTTGGCAATCTGAATAGTCATTTAAAAAGCCACTTTGCCATTTATCTCATATTTCAAAATAATTTAAACATTTGACCTAATTTCCATATAACCATACCATATAATTATATGCATTATTTTGTTAAGCAATAAATTTATATGACATGTTATACATATTAAACAAATTTATCTAGGATTAAATTTGTTATCTAACAACATTTATTCTGATACCATATGATGATCAAAATAATTATAACAATTATAATTAATTTTATCGTCATATTCATATCTCCAGATGATATACTAGAATAGTTTCGTTTTTCTAATCAAATCTTTTCTGGTGTGACCCATTGGGATCTATATTATGTTGACAATAGAATTAAAACACCTTTTAATTATGTACATCATAAGTGGTATCTAGCAAAATACATTATAATTAAACAAATGACATAGATGATAATTATCATACATAAATCAAGATCCTGAAGTAATAATTGTCCGTGTCAATTCTCTTTTCTCATAATATCCTGAATAAGTGCAAGATTGGAATATGTCATTCTTGTCAATTTATTCCTTCTTGATTTCCAAAGTAAATCGTAAATATGATTAATTCCTTAATCATATTGCGTGCATCCAATATTACTTTATCAAGGGCCCATAGACATTATCACTCATATCATATACGAGGGACAACAGTATTCTTGATGAACATTTATCCTTTATATAAGTTACGCATACTGTGGCATTATCTGTATAGCTACCTGTTATGGTTAGCGTTGGGCAATACCAACAAATACACATTTCTCATGTAAGAAAATGAACATCTCATACCATAGAATTCAAGACACTTCTGAAACATTAATGACGTAAACATAATCCTAATAATGTTACATTTAGGGTCTGTCGAATATCATAAGCTTCATTATGTATCTGTGTGATTAAACCGATAACTCCTTATTGAATGGTTTGTAGAACATCACCATCATTTAATCCACACACTAATCTTTTAGTGGCCAATTAATATTCTATGTTAATTACCAAGATTAGCTACATTTCAGAGTAATCATTATTTTCATTATAGAGTTCTACCATCTGAGTCCTCAACTCGAATAATCCATAAATAATGAAAACTTATAGAATAAGATGATATAAACCATTTTATTAAAAAAATGATATAACCATCCAATTCATGAACATAACTATTAGAATACAACCATCTAATAATTGGATTCTAGATCATAACACTAACAATCTCCCACTTGAACTAAAGTCAATCCAAATACATCTTTATTCACAAGAGCTCTAAACAAGTGTAGCCTTATAAACTAAATAAATCTTTATGCATAAAGAAATGTACACTTAAGGCCAATCACTAATGTATCTAATACTCATTGATGTAATGTGAACTACGTCTTTGGCTTGAGAAAGAGGTTTTATCAATGGTTCAGTTATGTTCTTGTCTAAATCAACTCTACAAACCTTCACATCATCCCTCTCTATGATCTCTCGTATGAGGTGGTATTGTCATAAAACATGCTTGGACCTTTGGTGTGACCTAGTTTCCTTCGCCTGAGCAATAGCTCCATTATTATTACAATAGAGCTCAATTGGTCTAGTAAAACTAGGAACTACATCAATTTCAAATATGAACTTCTTAATCCAACATCCTTCTTTCGCCGCTTCAGAAGCAGCTATATATTCAGACTCGGTGGTGGAATCAGTTGTGGTCTCGTGTTTGGAACTTTTCTAGCTTACAGCTCCTCTATTGAGGATGAACATATACCCCAATTGCAATCCCATTTCATCACATTCGGTCTGGAAACTAACATCAATGTAACCTCTTAAAACGAGCTCAGAATCCTCGTCATAGGCAAGGAACATATCCTTATACCTTTTTAGGTACTTAAGGATATTTTTGACAGCAGTCCAATGTGTTAAGCCTAAAGTATCCTGGTATCTGCTAATCATACTCAAAGTATATGATACATTAACGTAAGTGCATATCATGGCATACATGATAAAGCTAATCGTCGAAGAGTATGGAACTTTACTCATCACATCCAGCTCACCAAGTGTCAAAGGACACTGGTTCTTGCTAAGATGGATACCATGTGACATGGGCAAGAAACCTTTCTTGGCATCCTGCATGTTGAACCTCTTCAACACTTTGTCAATATATATACTCTAGCTCGATCCAATGAGCTTTTTAGATCTATCTCTATGGATCTTAATGCCCAAAATATAGGCAGCCTCACCCAAATCCTTCATTAAGAATACTTTCATCAATGAGGACTTGATGAACTCCAACAAAGAAATGTCATTCCTGATGAGAAGTATGTCATCCACATATAATACTAGGAAGACTATTGTATTCCCATTAATCCTTTTGTACACACAAGTATTTTCTTCGCACTAAATCAAACCTTTTTATCACTTTGTCAAAGCACTTTTTCCATCTATGTGATAATGGCTTTAATCCATAAATGGATTTTTGAAGCTTACACACCTTCTTAGTAACTTTTGGATCTACAAAACCTTCTGGTTGTGTCATATACACATCCTCTTCTAAATCCCCATTTAGAAAGGTGGTTTTAGCATTCATTTTCCATATTTCATAATCATGAAAAGCGGTAATTGCTAAAAGGATCCAAATTGACTTAAACACAGTCAAGGGAGAGAAGGTCTCATCATAATCAACTCCTTGAATCTATTTGAAACCTTTCACAACAAGTCATGCTTTGTAAGTAGACAAATTTCCATCTATGTGTATCTTCCTTTCAAAATCTCACTTGTTTTCAATAGGTTTTACCCTAACAAGAAGCTCAATCAAAGTCCAGACCTGGTTGTCATATATGGATTGTATCTCTGATTTCATGGCTCTAAGCCATTAATTAAAGTCTGGTTTTTCCATCGCTTCATTATAGGTCAATAGATCTTCAGTGTCCAATATTGTCACCTCATGTAGTCCCATATATCTCTTAGATACACAGATTACCCTAGTTGACATTTACAGTGGAACTACTTCTAGTTGACTTTCCTCCATAACTCTGTATAGCTCAAGTCCAACTTTAAGTTGTGTCGATTCTTACCAATTTATTCCTTCTTGATTTCCAAAGTAAATCGTAAATATAATTAACTCATTAATCATATTGCATGTATACAATATTACTTTGTTAAGGGCCTATAGACATTATTACTCATATCATATACGAGGGACAATAATATTCTTAATGAACATTTATCCCCTACATAAGTTACTCATATTGTGGCATTATCTGTATAGTTATCTTTTACGATTAGCGTTGGACAATGCCAAGAAATACACATTTCTCATATAAGAAAATGAACATCTTATACCATAGAATTCAAGACACGTATGAAACATTAATGACATAAACACAATCCTAATAATGTTTCATTTAGGGTCTATCGAATACCATAATCTCCATTATGTATTTGTGTGATTAAATGAATAACTCCTTATCGAATGGCTTGTAGAACATCACTATCATTTAATCCACACACTAATCTTTTAGTGGTCAATTAATATTCTATATTAATTACCAAGATTAGTGACATTTCAAAGTAATCAATATTTTCATTACAAAGTTCTACAATTCGAGTCCTCAACACGAATAATCCATAAATATCGAAAACTCAGGGAACAAAATAATATAAACCATCCAATTCCTGAGCATAACTCTTAGAATAAAATCATCTAATGATTGGCTTCTAGATTATAACACTAACAATTATCTATGGTGAAGAACTACTCTCTAAATCTCAAGTTTTATTTTATTTTTACATACAGGTTATAAGGTCATCATTCAAATGTCTTTTGTAACTTCTTATTCTTTCAACTTTTTAGGAGAACATAATGTTATTAAAATACCACATTATAATCCAAAAATATTAGTTCCTACTATTAATCCCTTGTAATTCATTCCATAAAATGCTTCTTTGGAAAGCTAAGTTAGTTGTATAGACAACTGAAACACTAATCCTCATTGGATTATTATCCATAGTGATTGTCAAATGCACTACCTAATTGGTAAAGTGGAATTGTTGAAATTGTATTTTGTTTCTATCAAAAAGCTACTAGGACTCTTCCATTATAGTGGTATTGGTGGTTAGTAATAAACCCCACCCAATTCTCACCTAAAAACCACCAAGTTTTCCCATTTGAATCCTTTTCTATTTTGGTTTTAGGTAAGTCAATCAAACAATGATTTTTCCTTTACAAAAGGTCCTTAACTACTATTTACTATTAAGATTATTCCAACCTTTTACATTTTAAATGAAAAAAGACAATAAAAAATTAGAGAGGAGGGATTTGTGGGAGATTTTTTCTTTTCTTTTCTACCAAGCCTTTTTCTTATTATGGTGAAGCCCTTGTTTTCCTTCTCATTATCATTTCGCCTTGTCATACAATCTGACATAACTAGAATGCGCAGTTCCTAGTTTGTTAAATTTCAATCTTGTTCATATTAATATCATTTCCTTGGAGATATTTTTATCTTTATTATGGGAGATTTTATTAAACCCTACTTTAGTTTCTTCAACTATATTAATGATATCTTCTCTCCACTCTTTCTCTATTGTTTAATTTTGAATCTTGACATTTCCCCCCCTCATTTATATTCTTCAGCTCCTTTCACTACCTGTTTTGAAGAGTTCACTTGTTGGTATCTGTTCTTTCCTATGTAGTTATTATGTTTTCCATTTATGAGATATGGAGATCTCAACCTACTCTAACCCCCTCTTTATTTAGTTTCATTATATTTATATTGCTACATATTTCCTTGTTCTTATACATTTACACAAAAATTTTAGTGAACCCCATTCTTCTGAACTCTGTTGTGTGAGCATCAAGGCATGTTGGTTTCCTCAAGGCTTTATTGTATTCCAATATTCTAAAAGAATATTATGAACATTTACTCATATTGATTCTTTCCCATTTTCGCCAAGGTATTGCCTCTGACTTCCATCTTTATATGAAAAGGGGTCTTTACTCTATTATAGTAAGTTAATGTCTTATAGTTTGCAAATAGTCATTTGCATAATTTTTTTTCTAAATAATGCCTTAATATCTTTTGCATTTGTTCCTTTATTATCAATTTTAATCTTTAGAGAAGAGAATATCAATTTCTTTTTATCAGTGATTTTATTTCTTAAAGGGTAGATTTTGACAAACGTGGTATTAAAATTTTCCTATTGATAAAATTGATTGATTTGTGTTTTTAGTATTTTTCAATTGTATTAAGTTTTTTATATTTTTTCAATATTCACAATATTATCATTAGTACTAAAAATTCAAATGTTAACAAATTTTGGTTATAATAAAACTTTCAATTTTATCAATTAGTAGCTCTTTTTGGTTATAGTTTTAAGTTAAACAATTTATTTAGCTTACTTCGGACTTACAACATGACCATCCACCCTTAATGAAAAAAAGTAACTTATTTTATTAAAAATGAATTTATTTACTAATAATCCCAACCCCCCCACCAAAGAAAAACCTTGACTATAATACTAAATATGATATATGTTTTTTTATAAATTACAAAAAATAATTTAATATTTGTATATAATTTATCAAATGAAGCTATGTTAACTGTTTTATTATATCATTATATATTTATTTATTATAACAGATTACGAGGGATGAAATTAAAAATACGTTAAGGGAGATGAAGGGTGGTCAGATAGTAGGACCTAACGAGATACCCATAAAGGTATGAAAGAGCCTAGGTGAAGAGGGTATTATTTGGCTAGCCAGGCTTTTTAATGTGATCCTTAAGTCTTCTAGAATGCCAGACGAGTGGAGAATTAGTATGATAATTCCTTTATTCAAGAGGGCATCTAAAGCTGGAACAACTATAGAGGCATTAAGTTACTTAGTCACACCATTAAGTTATGCAATAAAGTGATCGAGAAAAGAGTAAGAAAGGATGCTCATATATCGGAAAACCAATTTGGGTTCATGCTAAGAAGGTTTGCGATGAAAACTTTACACCTCCTTAGAAGGTTAATGGAATACTATAGGGAAAGAAATCATAACCTTCACATGGTTTTTATTGATTTAGTGAAAGCGTATGATAGGGTTCCAAAGGAAATCATGTGGAAGTGTTTAGAAGTTAAGGAGGTTCTGATGACTTACATATAGATTATCAGGGACATGTACAAATGTGTAAAAACTAAAATAAGGATTATAAGAGGAGATACTGAGCCTTTTTCTACAGATATTAGGCTATACCAAGGTTATGCTTTGAGTCCCTTTCTATTTACAG
>JAOQMP010000009.1:27223855-27236795 GCA_027563575.1 Erythroxylum pedicellare | reverse complement strand
CTCGGAGAGACTCAGAATCAGAACTCAGGTCCGTCATTATGTGCGATCATTACTCTCGGGAATGTTACTTGTACCAAACCTTGTCGGTGCAAAACATTAGTAGATGAAATCGTCTGTTCCGCAATTCCTGTTCTCAACCTCTGCGACGTCCACACATTTAACAATAAATAAATAAGGAAGTTAAATTTTATGAACTGACATTTTTGCACCAATTCTATTCCACACAATCTCATTCATAAATTTATCTGATTCTTATATATTTATGTGGATGAGATTGTATAGAATATGATTAGTATAAAATTATAGGTACAAAAAATCTGATCTCATAAATATGACATAGCTAAATAGGTGGGTGGCATGCAATAGCACAAGGTGGAAATAGAGTTTACATAATAGACAATTTTGTGTCGGTTCACTTCGAGATGCTTAGTTGGTGAGTTTGAGAAGAGATTAATAAGTAAGGAATGAAAATTAAGTAGTTAATTGTTAATTATCATTATACGAGTAATAGTTTAATATTTCATCTTTGAAAAATCTTCCACACCCTCCATTTAGTATAGGAATAAAACTCATTCTTTAGTAGTGACCCTTTTTAAAAAAATATTTTTAATACTAATTAATTAAATACAATTAATTACATAAAATAGAAATAAAATATAATTAATTACAATATTTTAATTAATCAATATATTATAATTAATTAATTAAAATAAAATATAATAAATTTTTATTTCTTGATATTTTTTTACAAACTAACTACTATCAATAATAATTAAATCACACTTTTGAATAATAATTTGTCAGTAGTGTAAGAACTTGTGTATCTTTGGAACAGGCGATTTATAATTAAGTGGCTTAGGATATCAAACATAAACTTCTCATGCATTTTAAGAAAAATTTAAAAAGTTTCTAATCTTTAGAAATAGAGAACTTTTTAAAGTTTGTATTTTCTAAAAAATTTATTTTCTTAGATTTCAATCGAATAATAATAATAAAATATATGCAATATGAACATTATATATAAATCAATAAAATATACGGACATAATAATATAACTTATCCTTAAATTCGATCAAAACTAAATAAATTTAACTTTAATTAATTCAATTAAAATTTAAGAATTAGATTAAATTATCATTTATACAGAATTTGATCGGTCCACATGCGATATTCATGTCGGGTGTGTTTCGTCATTATTTTTAACTAAAGTATAAGGAATTTTTATTAAAAAATGAAAACTACAAAAAAAGCTCAAGATGTTTTTAAAATTATTTAGTTATTAATTTAATTCAAACTTAATTAGTTGGGTTAAAATTTAAGAATTAGATTAAATCATCATATATTAGGTCCAATACTCGAATATGTGATATTCATGTCAGTCTATGTTTACTCGTTGTTTTCAATTGAAGTATAAAACAAAATTTTTTTAAAATAAAAATTGCAAAAATTTGAAGAAATTTTAAATTTAAAGAACTTTTTAAAAATTCTTAAACTAAAAGAAATCTTTTTATCCCCTACATAGGAATGATAAATTTTGACCATAGGTCTAAATTTAGTTATTTTTTAATGAGTTGGCCTATAGGTTAATTTTAGACCAAAACTGACTCGAGACTTAATTATTCTGAATAAAATAATAATATTTTATTTAAAAGAGTGGAGCATTGTGTAGGGTTTGAATTTAGGTAGCTCAATTTTAAACTCAATTAAAAAAATTAGGTTGTTATATATTGTTTACAAAATTGATAGTGGTTGACGCATGGACAACCCGTTGCCATCCCTACCCTATGTTACATATGGGCAAACATTTACAATGGAACTCATAATTCTATCCTTAATCTATCTCTGAGAAATAAAAGGAGGTAAGAGACAACAACCTTTTTAACTCTTTGTGATATATTTAAAAATGATTAGGTAGCTTAATCCATAAATTGTGGCTGGAAATAAGACATAATATGCCGGTGATGTGGGTTAAAGTTACAAATCCCACTAAGCAGCAACTATGGCTTTCGAGAAGCAATGTCTACCTATAATTATTCTCAATCATACAACTCAATAGACAAGTCCACCGCAAAAGCATTAAAGGAGAGACAAGGACTGCCCATCGTTCCGAATGCTCCTCTCCTTTTCACTATTCAGTGAGCAAAGCCATTGAAAACGCCGTCTTTCTTCTTTGTATTTTCCTAACCTTTCTTTATTCTCTCCCACTTGCTAAAAACACCGATACTGACCCATCGTCAGGGTCGAGTTTCATAAGGGTTTCACGTTAGTTGGATATTGGTATTTGCGCTGTAGCTTGTTGGACCAAAATGAACCAAGAAATGAATGGTTTTGAGAGCGAGAATCACCAGGAACGTGTGCAGGAGAAAATAGACTACGTGTTTAAGGTGGTGGTGATAGGTGACTCTGCAGTGGGCAAGACTCAGTTACTTTCCAGGTTTACGAAGAACAAGTTTTGCTTCGATTCCAAGTCCACCATTGGTGTTGAGTTCCAGACCAGGAGTGTCACCATGAATGGCAAAGTCATTAAGGCCCAGATCTGGGACACCGCCGGCCAAGAAAGGTTCTTTCCTCTCTCTGTAGCTAGGGGTTGAAATCTGAATGCTTACTCAGGATTAACTTTTCATGTTTTAAATCATTAACCTAATCTTTGTATTGCTGACGAGAACTTGGCGTTCAGCTCTTCAGGTGCAACGTTCTGAAGAAAAGCTTTATTGTATTGTGATTTTCTATACCTTACGCTATGAATTATAACTTGGTGTACTCTGATAGACCTAATTGAAAGTAGAACATTTTTCAAATGATCGTCTTGCGAATTCTAAGTAACGAAGAACAATAACAAAGTGGAAAATTATAGTTTAAGGACCTAATCTACTCAACAAATAGATGTGGAATCAATAAACTTAGTATAGAATTATCTAACGTAATTTAAGTTTTGATTTGACTTGGACCGAATTTAAAATTTAAGAATTGCAACCAATTTAATTAGATTTGAAACCAATTTAAATTTAGATATTCATATTAAAAAATGTTTGAATTTAATAAATTTTTTGAGTTGGTCGTTTAAAAAAATTTACGTACGGTATAGTTTGCAACATATTTTTAATAAGGTCAATTAAATGCTCAGGTACCGAGCAGTTACGAGCGCATACTACAGGGGAGCATTAGGTGCCATGCTAGTCTACGACATCACAAAGAGACCAACCTTCGATCACGTCGCTAGATGGGTAGAGGAACTGAGGGCCCACGCTGATAACTCTATAGTGATCATGTTGATAGGAAACAAAGCGGATCTAGAGGACCAGAGGGCAGTTCCAACTGAAGACGCTGTGGAGTTCGCAGAGGAACAATGCCTCTTTTTCTCCGAGGCATCGGCCCTTAGCGGAGACAACGTGGACAAGGCATTTTTCAGGCTGCTGGAAGAAATAAACGGAGTCGTTTCTAAAAAGGCGTTGGATTGTGGCCATGTAAAATCCAACGGTGGGCATTCTTCCAATCTTAAGGGGTCTAAGATTGATGTTATATCAAGGGCTGACTTGGAAATCAGTGAGATGAAGAAACTCTCTACCTGCTCATGTTGACTTGAAGTTTTGGAAGATTGACAGATTGTATATTTATTTTGACTTATGTGCTTGTCATTTTGAAAAATGGGGAGAAGTTGGATTGGGAAAAAAAGAAATCCAATAGTTATTTATATAATTCTATTCTTGAATTATCTCTTTTTCTCTTTTTATACGTTTTTATTTGTGATGGATACAAATACAATAAAAACTGTTTTTCATTTTAGATGTGATTGATAGGGATGATAATTGGGCCACCCTAGTCTATTTTGTTCGATTCGAAATTAACAAGTTAAATTTTTTGAAATAATCGGGTCTTAAGCTAAGCTCAAATTTAGGCCGATCAAACTTGATATTCGATTCTTATAAATAAAATGATGTCGTACATAATATATGAGTACCCAAACAAATTAAACCCCTTAAGGTCCATTAATCCTTGAACTGTCATAATTCAAGGCCTATTACGCAGGCATAGCCCATTGCCAAATCAAGTCATCTGTGTTGCTGTTTCAGTATTTCCTTCCTTACCAATAACAATGGGATAAGTTAAAACCATAAATGACATTAAAAAATAGAAGAATTCTAGAACCGTAGTCTTTTGATTGCACATATTTGCAAAAACCACAAATGAGAATCAATATAAATCTGAATAAAAAAAGGATTGTTTGGATATGTTTATATATCAATTAACTTGTTAATTACACTCTTATAATTTACAAATATTTATATGTTAATCTTCACACTTTTATATTAAATGGCATAGACCCCAAATGAAATTAGATCACTTTAGTTAGGTTCTTAAACTTTATAATAAAGATATATATACGATTATATCCATAATTACATGTTCATATGTATTTATAATTATGGATGCATATGATGCACAATTCAAAATTCTAACAATCTCCTAATTGGGCTTTCTAACTATGCATGCACACAACGAAACCACCAATTATATAAAAATCTTTATAACCATTCTTTAAGTGCACAAAAAATAAGGATATATTGTAGCACCCTACTCTTGCAAGATACATACTCAACATCCTGAGTGATATCCGAGTACGTACCTCACAAGAAAGGGATGCTGGAGCAATCACGACACTCACTTAATTATGACATCATATTTAAATGATAATCATCATACTAATTGAAAATCCCAAATTTCTCATTTCAATTTATAAATCCGAATATGTATATTGTAGCTTTACAAAATCATCCAAATATGTACATTATCAGAACTAATTACAGAACACGCTACGTACATGACGAACTATACAAAAATTTCTAACTAGATCCTTAAGTCTCAGTTGACCGACCTTTGAGCTATTTCTTTTATCCAAAAGTACAAGAACTATACTTCTTGTAGAGTCTCTTTGTCACTAATATCCTTTCTCAGTCCTGAAATGTCAACATTGCAATTTTGGTGAATTTTGCTTAACTTAGTGAGGTAACCATACTTAATGGTTAACTCAATTTATGCATCACATCAATACACATAATCACATAATTCACATCATTTCATTTATTATCATGTAACATCACATAACACTTTGTTTACAAGTTTCACGTTCTCATTTAAATACAAGTCAACAATACATTTCAATCATTTAAACGTACATATTAAATGTGTATGCAATGCTCACGAGATTCATTTCCGATTATTATATTGTTGTGACCAATTACCTATAAATGTTTCGTATCCATTGTAGATACCAAGCTCATTGATAACTGTCCCTTATCTGTTGAGGATACATGGTTCATTATACATAGCGAGCCTTTAACTCTTAATCACATTCTGAGCTTTAAGCTCATTTTTGGTGACCACTTAGGTCACAATTTCCATTCTCTGTTTATGCATTCATATCATGAAATGCATCACATAAATTCAATCAATTAAAAGTGCTCAATATTAAATAATCATATTCACTATCGCATTCTCATTCAAATTTATCATCGGACCTTGGTCTAACATTCAACAGTTATATGGAGTACACTTATTTTTGTCAGATTCACATACAAGGAGCACTTCCAATATCTCATTTATGCATCAATCACCTCGAACATTCAATATCCAGAATCAACACAATCACATTCACTATTTAATTCAATACAACATTTAAGACAAACATTTTATTAAGTGAGACCATCTACATTACTCATAGTTTGCTCCAAAAAGCTATTGCCTCGAAGTCCCTGCAACGTCTAGATGTGGTCGCTCAAATCGCTCTTCTAAATCATACAATACATACACATTTACACACGTCACAACTTTGCACAATTATAAGTATTCATTTATACACAAATGTGTACATGGATTATGTACAAAGCATGTTCAATGACAATCCCAGGTATGTTTCCTTTATTCACATCACATGATCATTCATAAATCAAAATTCATATATGTCTATTTGGAACTTAGATCTTACACCTCAATAATCCAAATTTATTCTAAGTTCATCACTCAATCGATCATTGTAGCTTTTCTCAAAATATATTTTCGGGTCAATTTTGCATGATCATTATGACAAAGAAAATAAAGTATTTAGGGAACACCTTATTCTTAAAAAATGTTCTCAAATGTCTTAAGTTTCTAATGAAACCAATTTCTCACAATTTTGATCAGTATTTTGCAAGTTATACACAAAATATTTCAGACTATATTCAAACTACAATAGTACTCTGTACTCAACTTCAAGCCAAAATTTGAAACTCTTAGAGACAAAACTAAATTTATATTCCTTCATAAATTTGTAACCATATGTTTCTAGTTTAATTTAAATAAAAAAAACATCTCATTTGGATATCTACATATTAAGATATGACCAAAATACAGATGTCTGTTCAGTGAAAACACTCCATTTAACAATATTCCAGCACACTTCATCATTTTCATCCTAAACTCATTAATCAATCATTATCAATCCTTCCTATTGAATTCATATGGCCATAAATTTTGATGGAGAGGAAAGGCAATGTATGAAGAGTTTGTGGTTCAAATTTCAAGTTAATCAGAGGTCGGGAGAAAAAGTTATGGCCAAAAGAGAGAAGGATGTTCGAAATTGTTATATATCTTTGCACTCTCGCTACATGATTGTGCAATTCCAGCTAATTCTTCTTTGTCGTGTTTTTTCAGATATCTCCTCACTGTTATGATCATGCTTGTGCACGATCGTGCAAATCCTTTAAGGATCTCTTCGGTCATAATCGTGCTTTTGCATGATCGTGCGACTCCTCTGAGGGTTACTCTCTATCACAATCGTGCTTCTGTAAGATCGTGTAGCTCCTTTGAGGCTCCCTCTCTGTCATGATCGTGCTCATGATCGTGCTTGCACGATCATGATAGACGTTCTTCTCTAGATTTTTACGAAACAACATTTTTCATCACTTCTTCCTCTTTTTTGCTTAATCTACCATTTCTAACTTATGTCTTCACTATTTCGTCTTTATTCTTACTTCCATTTTAGCTCAACTCATTCAAATACAAATCAAAATCTATGATTGATCATAAACATCAAAAGCAGAATAGTTCATATACGCATATTCAACACGCATTCCTCATCTTTTTTGCATTTCTTCATCTTCCTTAACACCTTCTTTTCATCTCTAACTTCTCATTTTAATTCTTCCCATATCACGACACCTCATTACTCCTTTTTTCTAACTCTAGACTCATTTTCGTTCATCTCTAAAACACCCAAGGAGATTCACGTATAAGAACAATGAAAACAGAGCATATGTATATCATCTTTCCATTAATTTTTTGCATTCTTTTTATACATGTTTTCATTGATCTCTCTATCTCAAAACATATTTCATCAACAATCTATAAAATTTTAATCATAAAAAATGTAAAAGCAAGACATGCGGCACATCCTAGTTTCTCACTCACGTTTCAACAAATAAACAACATCGTTTTATAAACATTTAACTGCTAACTATCGTGATGCATGTTTCATTCTACATATCATGAAGAACCGTACGATACTTGTTTAAAACTCCAAACTCTTCAAAATCTCGTGAAACCTAGCTTTCCAATATCACACGATCATCAGCAGTCAAAGGTTGTAGGGTTAGATATTTCAGTGACAATGAAAAAGATAACAAAAAGGAAAATAGTAAGTGAAAAATAAGACCAAAGCTTGTGTTGTGAGGGTGAGAAAATTTTGGAAGTAAAAAGCTTACAGAAGATGAAGAAAGTCACGAAGAAGAAGAAGAAAGCAAGATCAAAACAATTAATTTAGTCTTTCTAGTATAATCGTGGAATCAATACTAGGCATAGCAAGTGACACTTGTCACTTGTCTAATTTCTATGAGTTTAAACTAGGTTCTCTCATTTAACTATTCTAATCATCTCCAATTTTTACTCTAATTGTCTCTCAATTTTCAATGACATTTGTCAATAAATCCCAAAGTCATCTATAAAATTTTTCATTGTCATTTGACTCTTATTTCTACTACCATTCATCAATTGACTTGCCATTTGGCATTTTTAGTCCAGAATATCCTAAATTTTTTGAAAATTTCCTAAATTTCATCAAAATTTCTAAATCAGTAAGTATATTTTCCAAATCAATTTTTCAATAAAAATAAACCACAATTCTCAGTATAATCACATTTATAAAATCATTTATACCCGAAAAATATCAATGAATGCATGTACAATCATTTTAATATGTGCAAAGATCAAATTCACGTGTATATGTATACTATATTATGCTTGAGCATGAAATGCACTTTCTAATTCCTCAATAATCTCTATGTATACTATTCTATCTAACCCTTAACATAGGATACGGGATGTTACATGTATCATTTAAATCAATCTTGTCCATTATCTTCACTAAAACAAGGACTAAAGGGACAGTAGTTACCATTTTTGCAACTAAACTCATAATGATCTCTTGCATTAACTAAACAAAATGGCATGGATCAAATATAGATGTGTAGCATGTAAATTACATAAAATGTGATCTACACATACCTATTCCCAACTAGTCCAACCTTAACCAAATGGGATTAGAATTCAGAGTAAACCATAGAAAATTTAAAAAATAGCTGATTATTTCACTAATTTCATGATATCAAGTACAATATCAAGCATAAAGAACATCATGAACTCCCACTAAATCAAATGGCATCAAATGTAATAACATCCATATGAGTAACATGTTCATAAAAGGCTTTGGGTGTCAAGGCCTTAGTGACTGGACATGCAATCATGGAGTTTGTTCTTATAAGCTTAATATTAACAAAACCGCTCTAAAATCTTTCTTTAATAACCAGGAACTTAATGTCTATATGTTTAGATGCAGAAGAGCTCCTATTGCTATTTGAGTACAAGATTGTTGCTTTATTATCATAGTATAACTTGAATGGTCTTTCAATATCATTGACTACTCATGATCCTATAATGAAGTTCTATAGCCATATAACATGATTGGAGGCCTCATAACGTGTAATAAATTTAACCTCCATAGTGGAAGATGCAATGAGTGTATGCTTGGCACTCTTCCAAACACCTTAAACTAACGAAAAAATATAACTAGATGTCGGTTTATGGCTAACTTGGCATCTGACAAAGTTAAAATAAAATAATAATAATTTCAAGTTTGTCTGGCCTTCTACATATAAGTAATAATCCTTAGTTTTTGTAAATATCTAAAGACTCTTTTATTTTTTCCTAATATTCTCTTCTTATGTTGCTTTGGTATTTGCTAAGCATTCCAAAAACATACCCTAGGTCAAAGATGAGCGCAAAATTGTATGTACATCAAACTCCTTATTGTCGATGCATAAGGGATGTTCTACATAAACTTGGATTCTATTTCATTCTCTGGACACTGTCTTAGACTAAATTTATCTCCTTTAGACACTCATGTTATGAGATCTACAATTTTGCATACCAAATTATTGTAATACCTTTTTGATGTTTCCCTTTTATGATGATCCTAAAATTTTACATGAATGATCACGAGTGAATATGGATCCTTAATATGAAGGACACTTCACCAAGATCTTTCATTTAGAATTGCTTTTAAACAAACTTTTATTGTTTAAAAGCAATTTTACGTTACTACTAGGAAGCAAAATATATTCACATATAAGATTAAGAAAATGAATATACTCTTACTGAACTTATGGTACACACATTCTTTAACAACTTTTACTTCATGTTAGATAAGATAATAACTTGATGAAACTTTTGACACCATTGATAGGAAGTTTGCTTAAGCCTATAAATAGATTTCTTAAGTTTACAAACCAATAATTTTTTTTCCTCATAAGCTAACCCCTTTGGTTTTTTCATATAAATTGTTTCCTCAATGTCTCCATTGAGAAATGTTGCCTTTATATTTATCTGATATAGCTCAATATCAAAATGTACCATAAGTGCCATAATAGTCCTAAAAGAGTCTTTTGATGAAAATAGAAAGAAGGTCTCTTTTTATTCAATGCCTTTCCTCTGAGCAAATCCTTTGGCGACAAGACGAATCTTATATCTCTCCACATTACCTTGGGAATCCTGTTTACTCTTAAACAGTCTATTTACAACCAATATGTCTCACACAATTAGGTAATGGGATAAGATCCAAAATGTCGTTGCCTCTTATGGATTACATTTCCTCACACATAACATTAATCCACTTATGAGATATAGAAATTTTAATTGCTTCATAGGAGGTGAGTGGATCATCTCCTACTAAGTCAACAATTTCTCATGCTTTTGGAGAAATATAACATAATCATCTGAAATTGAACTTCTCTTTTTCCCTCGTGGATCTTCTTAAAGGCATTGGTTCTACTTGAATTTGAGTTTGTTAAGTTTGATCCTCATGCTCCTCATGAATAATGGATTAAGGAATGGTCAAATGATCTTGATAAGTAGAAAGCTCGACATTATCGTGTATTGCACTAGATTTTGTTAAATCACGATAGGAATTAAGACTTGATTATCATCAATAAGAATTATAGGGAAAGGAACATTAACCATATCCTCTTTAAAGACAAAGTTATTATCTTTATCTTTTCCCCAAACTTAAAATCATCAAAAAATCAGGCATTTTTCATCTCGAAAAATTTCTTATTTTGGGATCTTAAAATTTATATATGTATGATCTGTCAAAGTGTCTTAGAAATTAACTATTAATAGTTCTTGCATCTAGTTTCTTTTTTATTTGGCACATAAGGTCTTGCCTTAGCTCGAAGTACGCAATGTGTAAATAGTGTAAGACAGGTTTCTTACTCATCTATAACTTGTAAGTGATTTTGTTTATCGGTTTTTCAGAAAATCTGTTAAGTTTATACATTATGTTCTTTTAGGTATCTCTCCATAATGAATGAGGTAAAGTTGTTCGACAAATCATACTTTATACCGCATCCTTAAGTGTTCTATTCCATCTCTTAGCTACAACATTCAAGTTACAATGTGCCACCAAAAAAATAATAGAATACACAGACCCATTTTATGTGCAATGGAAATGTCAAAAGGGCATTTTTCAACGAAGAAGGAAATTCTTCACGTCACCATCCTCGAAGAATGGAAGGTTTTATCAAATTTAAATCATTAAAATAATGATAATAAAAATAAAAAGGAGCCACTAAAAGTACCAAGAGTAAATCAAATAAAATAAAAACAGATGAGTTCATGAGCGAAAAAGGAAGAGTTTCGTTAAAAAACGAAAAGCGTTCTAGAAACACAGTCTTCTGATTAAAAAAATTCAATTAGAGATGAGAAAACGAGTCCAATTTAGTGCAATTCAGTTTAATGGAATTTCAAAGAGTACTCGATTAAGAAGACAGCTTAAATCACATCTTCTAAAGTTTGATTGGAGTCTGACTCAGTTGTTATGCCTAATTTGACGCCGGAGTTAAGAAGATAGGCATCCCAAGCACGACATAGCTAGCGTGTCCGTCAGGAAACAGAATCTCACAGGTAACAGGTTTCCTTACTTGAACCTCTTGCCAAATTACACATGCTTCAAAGTTTAAGTACTGTTTTTTAGTATACCTGAGAATATCCCACACCTATCACCGTCACACTTTCCAAACCAAAACTGATTCAACTTTTCTTGCCTGTGACTGTCGATCACCATCATCGTGCGTCAGGTGTTTCCGATTGATGCCGACTAGTGAATCGGTATCTTGTCTACATCTTTAAAATCTCTTTAGCGTTTGTCGAGGATTGTGTCATAATTTTTCGTAAAAACCGAATCGGATATTTAACTGAATAAAGAAAAAATTTAAGATGAAAAGATTCGATAAGTATTAAATTGTTATAAATTTAGTATATAATAAATAAAAATATAAAATAAGTAATACTTATTAATATATAATAAATATAATAATTTAGACTAAGATTAAATTTAATATAATTTTTAAATAATAGTAATAATAAATATTTTTTAATTATTATTTAATAAAAAATAAAGTATAGTAAAAAAGACTCTTTTTCAGTATTTTTTAAGAATCCTTTTTTATATTTTAAATATTATTTTGTCACATTCTTAACAATTTTAAACAAAATTACTTATTTATATTAATTAAGAATTCAATTTAATAAACAAATTTATGATAAAAACAATAATTAGTTTTTAACAATAATAATTTTGAAATTTTTATTTAAATATAAGGAGATAAATAAAGAACATAACTATAATTTATTATTGAGATTAAATAAATTTAATATTTTTAAGGATAAAAAAGTAATTTAATTTTTAACAATAATAATTTAAAACAAAAATTTAAATTCAAACATAAAGAGATAAATAAAGAATATAAATTGTAAATTATAATTTATTAATTAGAATGTGTAGAATTGAAAATTTTTTAAAAATTTATGAAATATAACCATTAAATCTCAACTTTTCTATAACAATAATGTATTTTATCAAAACACGTGGGACCTATGTATGGTAGGTCCCACGTGTTCTTAAGAAAAGAGAAGGAAAGAAGTTTTTGGTGGATCCCACGCGCTTAAAAGATGGCAAATCAAATCCTTTATTACCTTACAATCTTATTCTATTAAATTTCTTCCGTATATTTACGTAGAATATTTAAATATGAAATTATTAATTTAATTTGAATTAAAATAATATTATTTTATTTAAAAACTGAAGGATAAAATATGTATTAGTTGAGAAAAATAATAACATTTTATTAATTTGAAACAAAATGATTTTGTTTCAACCAAACTTTGAACTACCGATAGATTGGAAAAACAAACAACTCGACTCCATCCTGTTAGATTTTTTAAATGTCCCATGTAATTTATTAAATTGAGTCCTACGAAACGCACCCAAAATAATAGTTATTGGGTATTACTCGAATGGGTCTCAAATGGGTCACAGACCCTTTTCCTCTCTCTTCCTGTTACCCAACGACAT
>JAOQMP010000009.1:27186219-27200578 GCA_027563575.1 Erythroxylum pedicellare | reverse complement strand
AGGAGCTAATCTCTCTCTAGAAGGAGCACAATTATACACATCTTAATGTTAGAGCTATACGCCTTGTTCTCACACTTCACGGAAGAAAGGGAATACCTACTACAACCAAGATATCTCTTCTTGACACTGCCTATACATTGTACTAAAATGCTTTGATTGGTACCTTGCTGACTACTCTCAACAATAGAAGTGTCATTATGACAATATCACCTCATTTCAACATCAGGTTGGATGATCCCACTTTGTTTGAACGTCTGTAAGTTCAAATCCAGATTATTAGAGCATATCAAGATCCTACAGCCATCATGGCTACCTTACATCACCAGATGATCTATCGTCTGCAGAATCATACTTTGGATCTTAACTTTCCAAATTCTACTTTAGATGCTCTTTATATGGTTGTTGATTGTGCTAATGATCATACTACTATCATCTAGATCCTGAAGCAATTACCAGCTATGGAACTTGAAAAGTTGATGCCTACTAAATGGATCACCAATTACCAAAAGGTGTTCCACGCGCCTCGTTGATACTCTTTTCATACAACTACTCCTCCGATTCTAAAGACATTAAAGGATGGAACGGTGAAATCCATCTATGTAAAGCCCAACGAAGATCCATCTGGACCTTCTACATCTGGGGCTATATTTCTAATCTAGCCTGTATTTTCACATACAGAAGGTAAATCTAGTTCTCCTATCCATTATTTCAAATGTAAAGGAGATCTAGTTTATATCAGTTATCATCATGGACACTTTATATGGGATGTCGATCTATCTATGTGCAAACCTGACTGTGAAGTCTTTCTTAATCCTGAGTCAGACAACGATGATGATGATGAACAATATAGCAAAAGGAGAAGGAAGAAGAAAAAAGCCTAAATCTCGTTGTATGCCTTCTTAATAGTATCATCCACATAGAGATGATCCAGATCTAGATGATTCCAGCAAATCTATTAGTCTACAAACAGAAAGAATCAGACCCAGATCTTTTCGTGAGATGCTAAAATTTTTTACCTATCAACCTAAGCCAGCAGTTCCTGTTATAACTCCTAATCCTATACCTTCATGATGGTTAAGCCATATGAGGAAGACTTTCCTTATTTACACAGGAGTACTGATGATCAACTAGGGTTATCTTTAACCCTTATATTCGAGCCACATGAATCACTTCACAAGGAATACTTGTCTCAAATCCTTCTGATGAAGTTCTTAGCTGGCAAACATCAAATGCAGTAGCACAAAACAAAGTTCTTCGAAGAATTGATTCTAAGCTTGATGGAATCAATCAACAAACTCATGTTACTCAACATAAAGTTGACGTCGTCTCTAAGCAGATCCAACAAATGTACCACTCCTACAAAGCTCAGATCCAGTAACTTGATGCTAATCTTCGACATTATATTACTACAAATTATTTTGGAATTGAATTTGACGTCAAAGCTAAAGGAGTAAGGAAGATATAAGGACTTGTGCAACAAATGGAAGCTGATATGCAATCTGTATAATCTAAAACTGTATATGGCTCATCCTTTTCAGTATTTCCAAATATATAGCCAGTATATGCTCCTCCTCTGCATCAGAAGTACCCAGAAGAAGCTGACTATTCAAAGGTCTTCAAGTTTAACTATCCTTTGATTAGACAGTATATTCATCCTCAGGCAGGTCAAGTTAAACCTAAAAAGCCAAAGTCTGAACCAGTTCCTAAGCCATCACCTTCGTTCACTAAACCAGAACCAATTAATCAGTGGAGTAAACTATTAAAGATCCATACACCTCTTAGTTCTCTACCGAAATCCCAACATTCCACCTCTACTAGAAAGGATAAAGAACCTCAGACAGAGTTCATAGCAGCTCTTATACCTATACTTGCTGCAGAAGATTCCTCTGCTCAATCAGATAATACAGAAACTTATTCTAAAGCCTCTGTTCCAACATTTGAAGTCTCTATAACAATTTCTAAGTCATCGTCTGAACAGATCTCCGAACCATCTTTTGATTCTTCAGCCCTGTTAGCTGATCTATTAGAATTATCACAAGTTCTGATGACTATGCCTGAACCTACTAAAGTTGAACCAGAAATAAGTAAAGTAGAATCTACAAGTACTAAACCTTTCAGACCTGAACCAGCACCACAGGCAACACCTGCAAAACCAACTGTTCAGACCAAGCCTAATTTAGGACCTTGGTTCAATTTTGATGATCTTCCCCCTAAAGAAATGGAGAGATTGTTTGCATGAATTTGGTGCCTGGATAGATCTACAAATTACTCGACCAAATAATTCTTTACATAATATTTTGTCTGATTTTACATCTTGTTTCACTGGTACTTTACAAGAATAGTGGCGCAGTATTATCGATTATCAAAAACTTCAGTATATCAAAGTCACTACAGTCGGAGCTCTTCTTGGAATAATTCATAAGGAATTCAGTAGCGACTTTGAACTTATTGATAAGCAGATCCGTTAGGAGTATTTTGCAATAAAATGTTGTTCATTATTTCATCCCTTCTACGCATGACGGAAAGGTACTATCTTTTGAATGGATGGAATGATGTTAATCTTCAGTAAACTTTTATTTCATCCATTCTAGATCAACTGCAACCAAAGTTGCAACGGACCATTGTTTCTTTACAAAGAGATATGACTAATATATCCCTTGGAAAAATTTACCAGCACACTTTAGCTTCTCTTAATAAGCCATGTGATCAACATGCCTTATTCAAGAACATCGTTAAGGGTGGTCCACTTCTCAAATAGGCTTGTAAAAAGCCTATTTCCAAATCAAGTGCAAAGAACAAAAGACTTGTGATAGTCATAACAAGAAAAAAGCTTATATTCGATAAGTTTATCATAGAAGAAAGTTTCGTAGACAAATGGAAGGCTATAAACCCTTCAGAAAAACATATGTCAGAAAAGATGGCAAGAAGAGAAGAATTGTTCTATTCTTCAAGAAATCCTCACATTATAAGAAAGCTAATCGTTGTTTTCTCTGTGGACAACCAGGACACTTTACAGGCACTTATCCTCACAAAACTAAAAAGGATGTCAAGTTATTGAAGCAGATGTAATCAATTTTGCCTATTCATTATTCCAATAACTTTGAAGATATGATTGAAGAACAATCTTATGAAGATGAGGACACAAAGTTTGTTCTTTATGTAATAATCTCTGAAGATGAAGAATGCTCTGACTCCTCTGTTTCTCTAGAGGATGATTCACTATACGTGCTACAGCAGATCTGCATAAAGTTAGATCGTACTCTAGTTCAACGATCATATGTCTAGATCCAACTCTTCAGACAAGACAAATATGATGTACCCATTAAAGCCATTATGTTTATGGATACTGGATCTAGTCATATGATCATGAAGCCCAACATTTTACCCTCTACAACATGGACCTCACATGATGAGTATTTTACAGCTGCAAATGACAATTCATTCAAAATAGGGCTTATTACAAAGAGAAAGATCATGATACTATTCTTTCCACAGTGTACAATTTGGACTAAAGTACTTGGGAGCAATATACCTGACCTAGATATTCTCTTTGGTATGGATAAATATAGTAAAGCCTCACCTTTACAGATCCTACCCATGGGCCTCAGTTATTAATCATTTTTCAGTCCTTACACTGACAAAAAAAAATGTGTTTGAACTTTCTCAAGTTTTTACACTATATATATCACAATGAGATAATCTGTTAGACTATTGTTCAGCATCACATGCACAGTTTTCTCATCCATATCCTCTGTAAAAAAATGCTGACTTTTTCATAAGTCTAACTTTTAAAAAGAATGAGGATATCAATCCCACAAAAGCCATACATCCAAAGATGAACCTTGATGACCTTAAGCTTGCACAAGATGAGTGTGCTATCCTTCTGAAGCAAAGATTGATTGAACCCACAAAGTTAGACTAGGCTTGCCAGACATTTTATATCAATAAATGTTCAGAGCAAGAGTGTGATTAAAAGAGATTGGTAATTGATTACAAGCCTGTGAATGCATTCCTACAAGATGACAAGTTTCCTCTTCTAAAGATCTGTACTCAGGTACTATTTCTAAAAGAAGATGTTATCTTTTCCAAGTTTGAACTTAAAGCAGGATTTTGACAATTGAGTATTGACCCAATTGAGAGATACAAGACTTCATTCTACATTTCCAATGCACAGTACCAATGGAATGTTATGCCATTTGGGCTTAAAGTCTCCCTATCACTGTTTCAAAGAACAATGACTAAGATCTATGAGCCTATTTTCTACAGTGCAATCATTTACATCGATGACATTCTCCTGTTCTCAAAGATCCATGAGGAACATTAAGCCTTACTTCAACGATTCTTGGATCTTACAAAACTGTATGACATTATGTTTTCAGCCTCGAAAAGCATCATTGGCACTAAAGAAATTAAATTTTTGGGTATGTATTTCAAATATAGATTCTACCAGCTTGGTCCACATATTGCACAAGAGCTATTGCATTTTCTTGATGAATATCTCACTGTGATACAATAATTCCTCGAGATTGTTAATTACATCTGTGAATTCATACCATACGTGGCAGCTCATCTTTCATGTTTATCCACTGAGACAACATCCATCTTGGCCTCCTAATATTTTCCTTTATAAATATCCTCTTCACCAAAGTCTCGTTGCAACTCTTTTCTTTTTAAAAGTTTTTAGTCATCAAGTTCTTATGACTAGTTAACCCCTCTTTGCCTTTACAAAGAAATCTTTTCCTTCTATAGCTAGTACACCCACTATTATTTTTGAAGTTGCCTCACTTGCTCATATGAGTTTGTTTTATTATTTACATCATTTTCTTCATGAATATAACTCTCTTAGAAGTTCCACAATATTCAATCTCAAAGCACCTTACCTTAATGTAACTTTTCTCCATAATTCTCTTTCTAAAAACACATTATGGTATCTTTGGGCGCTCTCTGCCCTTTATGCTTGTGCTGTTACTATATCTGCTCTTCAGCTCTATCATCATCTCTGTGATATAAACAATGAAAGCTCTTTGCTATGGACATTTCTTGAGTGTTTTCAACCACTAGATCAATGTAAGCAATAATGTTCTATGATAATCTCACAACATCGTCTATGGAAAGCCTCTATAAGACGACAATATACTCATTACTTCTTCATCCTCCATTGTCCATATTGAGAAACACATAGTGGTTTCCTTTACATTGAACATAGTGTCCATTTGTATCATACTTCATTATATTGGCCACGACATCAATAAAATGTGCTTCAACCTCTTAGAAATTTTCTCAAAGAGATAAATCATTTTTCTAACACACCAGTCATCTCCACCTCTATTGGACCATATCCTGGTGAATTTATTCGTGTTGAACCAGAAGCACCATAAGTCGATACTAAGTTCCAATAGCCCTCAATATGACACAAAAGAATCAGTCTCTGACCTTGCAGGACCTTCTCAACCTTTCGACTCAATCTTTCAGGATGCTCAAAACCCTAATGATGATAATTACAGTCCTAATGAAGATGAGTTGAATCAATTCCTGCACATACTACACACATGTGAGCTCTGACCCAGTAAGCGACAAAAGGCAAATCAACATGATACTGATAGCTTAAGTAATCTAGACTCTCCATTTAATCTTCAATCATGGCACGAACCAATTCGTGACAAATAATAAGCTGGATTCCAATTCTCATAATGGGACTCGCCTTTTTAGGAGTTTACTTTTGAGTCTTTTGATAAAAGAGAATATTTATAGCCCACAAACCATTGTACAAGATCCCATCTTATCATCATATGTTTGCTTTTATAAAGTTGTTTGCTTTTACAAAGTAGCTTTGTTAAAGATGCGATGATTGTACTTTAAAGTTACTTTCTTTTTTAAAGTTGTAATGAATGTTTCTCTTGACAGATTTAATTTCTTACCCTTGCTTCACCTATAAAAGCAAGGCTCCTCTTTTGTTGTAAGCAGACTTAGAACTAGACTCAATTTAGTTTGTAAACATTTAGACAGAAGTTTGAATGAAGTTTGGTTTGTTTGTTTTCTATTCTCTCTAAGTTCTCCATCTCTTGAAAGCTTAATTCTTGAGTGATGTTACTATCTGTCATTATACAAAGACAAGTATGCTCTACACTCGCCTCTTCTGAAGATCTCGTGTATTAGAAAGTCTAAGAAAATCTGTGACTGCTTTTAAAATAATTCTGCTGTGAGATTAGAGTTTAACGGGAAAAAGTGTAGATACTATTGCGACTATTGTTTCAAAGGGGAAAAGGTTTTGTAAGAGTATAAGGTTCCTAAGAGGAAAGCTGAGTATTGTGCCTGAGAGAGAAGGGTTTTGAAGTCTCGGTCATCATACCTAGAACTTACCGATAGTCACAAGGTTTCCATGTGGTTTCACAATAGTCTACCAGACACTGCTGTAATCTACAATTCGACTTTAGTTAGTCGATGATCCTCCCAAATGTGTTATTTTGGCTAGTTGGTTGTTATACTTTCTCTATGTGACCTTCGGCGTCCCGTCTATCAGACTATAAGATAGAATATATCTACATTGTACCTATAGACTTAAAGGTAATAGGTTTGATCGTAATTAAAAATTTATTTTTTATTATAATATATTATAAATAATAGGTTAACAATGTTGAATTTGTAAATAATAATTAAATTAAATTTATAATTTAGTTTTGAATCATTTAGTTGTCTAAGTGATTAACTTTAAAAAAAATATTATATACATTTAATAATTTATTAATTTTAATAGTTAAGAGATTATATACATATTAAAATATTTTTAGTGAGAAATAAGTCGGGTTAATAACTTAAGTTGGTTTTAGATTTTGGTAAGCTTAGATTCCTAAGTTCATCTCAACTTAATCATTCATTACTTATCCCTTATTTAGGGGGCATATGGGGATAACATAAACCACATCTGGGCTACCCTTGGTTAAAAGACATACAGAAATAGCACAAACTAAATATACATGACATTGTTAAACTACATAAATCGAGAAAGATTCTTCTCGCTATGACTCCTAGACTCGTAGAATATTTCATCGAGAAGCCTCAACGGAGCCGTATTATAAGTTTTCAACCTATATGCCAATCAAGTGACTTATTGAACAGATTTTTATGAGAGATCAAAGATAAACAAAAATTGAATGTAGCTTAAATTTCAGATATGTCAGCTGAGAGATAAGTCATTCTTCTTTGTTTAAGGCATCAATTCTTAAGCCTTGCCTTTTAGAAACTTAAATTGACCAATATTTTCTTTATAACTTAGACCTCAAGTAGGATCTATACTCTAAATTTTTTTGATATATATGGTCCTCATGAAGAGGTAAGTTTAGAACATAGTTGTCTAACTTTTAGGAGAAAGAGTGTGTCCTTATAAAGAAGCCATAATATGGAAAACACATTTCATTAGACCAAGCTTCTCTTTTTTTTTTTAAAAAAATATAATAACAAATATTACCAACTTTAATATCAACTACACCGTTTTGACGTTGCTTCCAAGATTTTAATAATGTTGAAAGTCAGTTCTTTCAATGATCATTAATGTTCTTAATTAACTACTGTATTAATAGTAATGTTATCTACCAAGAAATGGTCAAATGATTTGCTAATTGCAAAGTGGGCTGCAAGAAAAGCAACAATCACCAAACCTTTCGAGGGTGAAGAGGGTCGGTCTTGGTGCCTACTGCTGGGGATGGTTCCATGTGCAGGTGGAAATAGATTCTACTTCCATTGATAGTAATTGCTCAATCACGAGTGATGGCTGTTGTTAAAACAGGAGGTCGTGCCGTGGACCTGTACTCATTAAGCAAAACCCCTTTTCTTTTTGAAAACGAGAAGACAACAGACACGATTATGCATGCCTTATAATGTCCTAATAATTGGTCCATTGACCCTAAGGACTTAGTCATATTAGTACATTGTACTTTTCAATTTGATAATTCTGCATCAATATACACTAGACGATATGTATGTATTATATTTTTATGTAATCAATTTTATTTTTAAATATAATTTCTATTTTATAAAAAAAATCATCCAACATATATGGTTTTGGTGGTTCAACTATCTTCTTCTTTGGTCTACAACAAATTTTTATTTTCTTTTGGGAATTTTTAGCTTCTTTTGTCAATTATGATAAGAAGCATTAAATGGCATTATTTTAATTTTTTATACCCTATTTCGAAAAAGCAATTAAACTAACAACTAATCAATAATAGGAATTAGGAAACCACAAATTGAATAGATTTCTCCATCAATAATTGGAATCAGGAAACCACTAATTGCCGGTTTTGTATCCCTTAAGAGTACTCAAAAGATTAAAGTGTAAAAACTTTATCATATATATACGTAATATTTAGATTATCAATTTCTCTGTCATAAATAATAATTAAAAAATTTAATCATAAAAATCTTGAATTATCTAACTTTCTGGTTCGATTTATTTAATAATTCTTATTATTAAAAGCCGAATAATTTATTAATTAATCGATCAATTTTCGTAAACGAATAAGCTTTTATAAACTTAAATAAATCAATTAATTTTAATTTAACTTCAAATTTTTCGATAAATAAAGACAATTTCTTTCAATCATATTTCAAATTCTTTAATTTTATTTAATATTTAACCTATTTTATAACGGTCTAATACTGATTGAACCTTTTAAATTTTAAACTTCTTGTTTTACCGATTTAACTTTCGGTCTGATTTTTAAACCATTGATCATAAACTTTATAAAACTCTCTAAAAGAATGTTACTCACCCTTATTTATTGAAATGTAAACCTTGGACAATCCATAGGAATGTTAATCTTTGCTTGTCCATAAAAAGTTTCTTATTAGTATACACGATGACATCTTACTTTGGTATTAAGTTAATTACGAACTTTTACAAAGTTAGTGGGTGGGGCAATAAATTCATTGGCTAGAGATAAGAAACAAGAAAAAAAAAAAAAGAAGAAAAGGTTGAATATAATTGTGATGGAAAAATGGACCGTATGAATCTTTTCAGCACCAGACATGCTAATGTGCACAGTAACTTTCAAGATAACACATTCTTCTTTTTCCCTAAATTTGCTTTTGTTTGTCACCCAAAAAGAGGTTTGGCTGTATAATCTGGAGGGACCATTAAAGAGTACATGACTTTGTAGCCACAGCCCCACATCTCACTGAAATATTAAATCATCAGCTTGCTTTAACAAGAATCCAAAGCTTCCAGTCTTTGAGGTGTTGGAGATGATAGGTTTTTAGTAACCACATCTACAAGCGCACAGTTCCCATGTTCTCCATGCATTCTGATAGTATTTAGAGTTCATATGAATTTTCCTCCTTGGCTAGAAAAGATATTAATATTTAAAGGAAAATGCCTAAGCAATTGGTGAATTTAAGTCGGTTATCAACATTAAACATATTAATGTTTAAAAAACGTTGGTGAGTTTTCTCCTTGAGCAGTAATCTTAAACTTTCGTCCAATTAATCAGTTTTGGATTCTGAAAGACTGAAATGAAAAACCAGGATGATAGTTGGACTTTGAACCTTAAGAAAGCATATATGTTTACTTAGTTATTAACAACCGACTGTCGTAAATGGTGGATTAGCTTCGATCTACGATGTTGTTATGTAGTCTTCCCTGGCCGGTCTGGACCTCAATAAGTGTTTCTCAAAGCTTGGCGATTCTGAAAGCACACAAACAAAGCATGCAAATGCCAAGGATGTCCTTAATTCAAGGTCTTCAGCTGCAGAAAGTTGTCTGATTAGCTTGTAGATGCTTTCCAACTCCTGTGTGCAAATTTCCTAGACATGGCAGCAAGACTTTGATTCTTGCCTAGGAACCATCAGGATCCAGCTAACTGTGGCCAATATCCCAAACAATTTTTAGCTGTATTCATTAATCACTTGGAGTGAGTTTCGCCCCTTGCACTTGGACGATACATTAAGTTTCGTTGAGTACATACATTATTGGGGACACCAAATGATTCATTTCATATGCTATTTTACCATTTAAGGCGATAGATACGTAAGAACTTGTACTAGAGGGTGCTTCATCCTGTAACTTGATAATATATTTAACAGCAAGTATCCTTAATTAACACCTTCACTTGTAAAGGAAAAGTATTGGATTGAGCTTCCTAAACTACTTAATTACTAGAAATAACCATGGTATACGAATAGGTCTAGACTCTTCATGCTAAATACAACAAAGCCAAAAGACGAGGAAAAGTTAGTGTAATGAATGCTCCCCACTAGACATTATCCAGATATCTATGGGGGCCTGAACTCTCACTTGGGGAAGCGAAAGAGATGGCACGTGAAAATTCCACTTGACATATGTTACTCTTCGTACAATGAGGAAGGACAACACGTAGCAGAAGCCTGCAGATCAGCTATGGCGAAACTACGTATCCTTAATTACAAAGAGATTAGGTAGTGTTTGGGTAAAGAATTAAGCTGCTGTCCACTCTCTATATAGCTAGCATGCAACACCAGCAGTGAGATTACAATTTTAGTGCAGATATCATATTCAGGAATTTCGACACATCGATCATGCCAGACAGACCCAACATTGTGGATCCTCACACATGCCATGCCTCTATATTTTCAAGCCCCACTATTCTTTGAACACCTGTCATCTCCTAAGACCTCCATCAGTACCTGGCCCTACGGTCCCTTCTGCATTAGCAATTTTCCTCATTTTAATAGCTTTGACACTTCCCTTTGTATCAATATTCCATTCTGCCAAGAACTTGTTGAGAAAGATGAAGGTTAGAATTAAGTAGTACATTAACTCTGCATTAGCAATTTTCCTCATTTTAATAGCATTGACACTTCCCTTTGTATCAATATTCCATTCTGCCAAGAGCTTGTTGAGAAAGATGAAGGTTAGAATTAAGTAGTGCATTAATTTATATTGTCTCACTTCCAATGTTTTAACTTGAGGTTTAATGGTTGTCTTTATTTCATCTAAAATGCCACTTGTACTGTACATCATTGTGTTAATTATTTTACTTCCTGGCAACAGATCTTCAACTGGGTACAGAGGAGGTTCCATCATGGTTCCATCAAAGGTTAGTATTAACGAAGGTTAAGGACAAACTATTGTTGTTTATGTAACAATCTTTTCTATCTGTAATTTGACTTTAGGAACTGTAAATCCTTGTTTTTATGTACATTTACTCGAGTGTTGAAAAGATAAATCGAAGGTTTATGAATTTGCTACAGAAGGGTTAGTTCAAAGTGTGAAGAAAGCTGAATTCGTTACCAATGGTGCTGAGAAGCAAGCATTGCTGAAGCAAGTGGCACTGGTTGACGTGCTTGAGGGTTGGAAGGGTGGCATTCTAACAATTGTAACATCAGGTTTCGATCCTCTGAAAAATATCACCACTGGTCAGAAGGAATATTTTGCCCTGGAAAGTGACGAGGAAGAAGATGTTGAAGAAGAGGAAGAAGAAAACGAAGAACCGAAAGATGGAAAAGGCCAACTCAATGTGCATGTTGATGGTGACAACGATACTGTTGAAGATGAAGAGCTGAAACCTTTGATTTTAACAACATTTGAGCACAAATATGACGATGTTGGACATAACTCTTTTACAAACTCGAGACTCAACTCGGCTTACTATGAGATTGATCAAAGGAGAAAGAAAGGAGAAAGAATAACACTAGCAGAACTATTTCAAGCAGATTCTGAAATGATCAAGAAGAAGCCAGAGTTCATTGAAACTGAGCTCAATCCAGGTAAAAAGCCAGTTGATCGAACAAAGCATGGCCTCTCCTTTGCCAAGAAGGTGTTGCCTAACGTTCGAGAGGACTTGCGTCCGAAGTCAGGTAAAAAGTCAGGTGAGTAGTTGTACCCTGAGGCCAGAGGGTATGCTTAAACACCGACATATAATAGATTTTTCTGAAACTTCTCTTCATTTAATCCTCCTAGTCCTAGATACCAGCAAGAACTTCTTGCTGCTCGGTGGCAATGCCATATCTTGCTAATTAATTAATTTTCAATACATTCTGATGTTTAGTTGATGAGGAAAGTGTTGAAGAGAAAAATCCATCCTGACCTTCAAGGCAAACTCTTTGAAGTTGACAACCAAAACAAGCCTGGATCCGTGGAAAATCAAGCTATCAATGAGGGAATATCTGACTCTGTCTCCTTGCTTCGAACTGGTCAAGGTACTAGTTATCTTAGACTGCCAAGTTTGATCTTATCATTATAAACTTAGGTTTTTCCAGAACTGTTACATCAGTAAATCTCAGGTTATCAGTGCCCCAAACGAGCGCTCCATGCTTTTTCTTTTCCAACATTAAGACACTCTATATGTAATGTAAAGTTTAGCAAATCTTCATGTATTAAGCATCTGCTTAATATACACAACAAATGATTAACGCATGTGTTATGTCCGATGAACCTGCACAAATTGCCATACCCACTTTCATGCTTTATTAAACATATCCAATCATTGGGGGTGTCAAGCGTCAGCCACATTTTTTATAACTCCCATGGGACCTATAATTCCTGATGTCAAAGTGGCCCAATTTGACACCAGACCTTTCAGCTTTTTCTTCACTGTGTAACATTAACGAGTTTGCGTATGAGTTCTGCTTCTGGTGAATGGGAGGAAGCTGAAGCTTGCCTTCCTTTCACTTTAGTGAGCATCCATGACCATTGTTGATCCGCTAGAAATCGCGCTTCAGAAAATTATACTGATAGACACACACATATTCATATATATAACAGGTTTAGATATGTCACTGTTTCATGTTCGTTTTGCTTTTACTTATCAAGCTCTATACAAGAAGGGGCGTTAATATTTTGTCTCAAATTGTTTCTCGCAGGTCTAGCAATATGAACCTTTCGTGGTGTACCTGATTTAATAGATATGTTTCTTTTTTCCCCTTTCTTTCTTCTCTTTCAGGATAATGTTGAGGTGTTTGTCATGCATGTATGTATAACTCCGGAACTGTATGTTCCTGCACTGTTGTGTTTGCAATTGAAGTGGGATGTTTGGTTGTGAAGAAACATTGAAAATTACCAGTCTAAAGCTGTCTGTTACTTTATGCATTTTTCTATAAATTATTGTAAAGCTGGAATAGAAGGTTTGACTTTGACCACACGAATATGTTTTTCTAAAAATATATGAATTATATGAAATTTTAATATAAGTCAATAGGCACATTTACTTGTGTTGTATCGAATTGGAAGCAGAATGGTCACAGGCAATCCTAAAACTAGATTCGTCTTTCTTGAATAAAATCGATATACAAAGAGGCTACAAGCTCAACACGACCTTGTACAGATTAAACACCAACACAAAACGAATCACACTTGAAAAAAGCAAAGTCCAAAGAATCTATAGAACAGACCACTATAGGCCTAAAATTAAGATTAGTCATCTTTTTATCACATCAACTTGACTTTTTAATTCTTTGAATTTAAAAGAAAGTTTAGGATGCATTTCAAGTGTATGTTTTTAGGTTTGTTTCGAATCACTAAAGTCCTAATGAGTTGCCATCCAAGTTATGTACCCATGTTGCCATTAGATGGCAAGAGTGAGGCTCAGCTCAAGGCCTGGACGGGACCACTTAGTAAGCACTGTCATGCACGCATACAATCCTCCCAATCCCTAAACGACTTAACATTTAGTGCATATGGAGGACCACGAGGGAAGCTTAATTTGACAGATTTTGGATGTTCCTCTAGATGCTGTTTGATTGTGCTCCTCTCATCCCCCGCTTCAGTGCAACGATTTCTACTGCCGGATTCCCAGTTTAGATCCACGTTTTACTGGACAAGGGCATATCTTTTCTTGTCTTGTCAACGGTACGATGAGCTGGCTCCCAAGAGATGAGTGTTAAATTAGAAAATTATTTAATTTAGTATTTAAGTTTTAAAATTTTAACTGATATTAACCATTTATTTCAAAAGTTATTGAAAAATCGAAGGTATTAATTTTTTTGTAAATTTTCCATAAACTTCTTTAGCCCAAATAAAATCAAAGTAAGCAAAATCAAAATAATAAAACATAAAAAATTTGGTAACGTAATTCGGCATATTCTGTCTACATCTACGGAACTCTTACCTAGATTAATACTTTTAAGAAGGTGCAATAGATTTATACAAGGTCACACTAGAGCAACATCGCTCAACCCTTATAACTATCTCTCAATCTTACTTCCCATGAAAGATTTTCATACCTGATAATACGACTGACTTGTGTTAACCTCGTTAGAGAATTTTTTCAACAACTTTCACTCAAACAACAATTAATAAAAAATAACTCAAGTATTTAATCAACTGAGAACTGAACGACAATATACTTGAGATAAAAGAAAGACTTCCCTATGGTTTTATCTTCTCGAA
>JAOQMP010000009.1:27139401-27152801 GCA_027563575.1 Erythroxylum pedicellare | reverse complement strand
TCTTCTCAATGATCTCATATGGGCCTATGTATCTTGGACTAAGCTTGCCCTTCTTACCAAATCTCAAAACCCCTTTCTATGGAGAAGTTGTAAGAAACACTTTGTCTCCAACTTCAAATTCCATCTATTTTCTATGTGCATCCGTATAGCTCTTTATTCTGTCTTGAGCTGCTTTAAGTCTTTGTTTCACCAATTTAATCTTATTAATTGTGACTTGCACCAATTCAGGCCCTACAAGTCTCCTTTCTCCTTCTTCATCCCAACAAATAGGAGTTTTGCACCTCTTACTATATAAAGCTTCATAAGGTGCCATCTGAATTTCTGAGTGATAGGAATTATTGTAAACAAACTCAATTAAAGGTAAATGATCATCCCATGCACCTTTGAAGTCTAAAACACAAGCTCTTAACATTTCCTTCAATGCCCGTACTATTCTTTCCGATTAACCATTGGTCTGTGGATGGAAAGCTGTACTAAAATGTAATTTAGTTCCCAAAGCCTCCCGTAAACTTTCCCAAAATCTGGAGGTGAACCTGGGGTCTCTACCTGAAACTATAAAGCTTGGAATCCCATGAAGCCTGATTATCTCATCTATGTAATTCTTGGTCAAAGCATTCAAAGAATCTGTCTACTTAATTGGCAAGAAATGTGCGGACTTAGTTAACCTATACACAATCACCCATATTGCATCATGCTTCTTACTAGTCCTCGACAATCCTATCAAGAAATCCATCGCAATCTTCTCCTATTTCCATTCTAGAATCAGTAGAGGTTCAAGTTTGCCTGAAGGTGCTTGGTGTTAGCTTTAACTTGCTGACACACTAAGCATCTTTTAACATATTCTCCAACTTCTTTCCTTATTCCTTTCCATCAGAAATGCTCTTTCAAATCTTTATACATTCTTGTACTTCCTGGGTGTATAGTATAAGGTGCATTGTGTGCCTCACCTAGAATTTCTCCTTTCAATTCCCACATATCTAGAATACACAGTCAGTTACCTACCACCATCAATCCATCTTCTCTGATCTCTATTCCGGAAGGTTTATCATTTCTAATCTCTTTTCTAAGCCTGTTTAAATATTCATCTTGCTCCTACAACTCCTTAATCTTCTCATTCAATACTAGCGTCACTCTAAAATTAGCCAACACACAGTCAGGCTCGACTTGCCTCAATGTCACATTAAGTCTAGCTAATTCCTTCAGCAAAGGAAGGTACACTGTCTCCACATGTGCCATAGTGGACTTCCTACTCAGTGCATCTGCTACTACATTATCTTTCCCTAGGTGGTAATCTATCATCAAGTCATAATTCTTTAACAGTTCTAACCATCTTCTTTGTCTTAAGTTTAACTCCTTTTGGATTATCAAATACTTAAGAATCTTATGGTTTGTAAACACCTTGGTAGTGACATCATACAAGTAATGTCTCCAAATCTTCAATGTAAAAATTATAGCAGCTAACTCCAAATCATGCGTAGGATAGTTCATCTCATAAGGATTTAATTGCCTAGAAGAATAAGCAATCACCTTATCTCCCGGCATCAACACATAACCTAATCCCTTCCTCGAGGCATCATTATACACTATGTATCCATCATTAGTTGAAGGCAAAATCAAAATTGGTGCACTTATCAATCTGTACTTAAGCTCCTCAAAGCTCTTCTGACATTCAACTGTCCACACAAAATTTTGATTCTTCCTCCTCAATTTGGAAAGTGGAGCTGCTATCATGGAAAAGCCCTCCATAAACCTTCTGTAATACCCTGCTAAACCCAAGAAACTTCTTACTTCAGCTGCATTCTTAGGTGCTTCCCATTTCACAACCACTTCTATCTTCCTCAGATTCATATGCACTCCTTTCTCTGAAATTACATGTCTAAGAAATGTCACTTCTTTCAGCTAAAATTCACATTTATCGAATTTGGCATACAACTCATTCTTCCTCAATGTCTCCAAAGAAATTCTCAAATGTTCCTCATGCTCCTTATCACTCTTAGAATAGACCAAAATATCATTAATAAAGACAATGACAAATTGGTCTAAGAAAGGCCTAAAGACTCTATTCATCAAATCCATGAAAGCTGCAGGTGCATTTGTCAACCTAAAAGGCATGATCAAGAAGTGACCATACCATGTTCTAAAAGCAGTCTTTGACACATCTATCTCCTTTATCCTCAACTGATGGTAACTTGATTTCAAATCTATCTTAGAAAAGACACTTGCCTCTTGCAACTGATCAAACAAATCATCTATATAGGGAAGCGGATATCTGTTCTTAATAGTGACCCGATTTAGCTTGCTATAATCCACACACATTCGCAACGATCCATCCTTCTTCTTTACAAAAAGGACCGGAGCTTTCCTAGGTGAAGAGCTAGGCCTAATGTAACCTTTCTCTAACAACTTTTCCAATTGCTCCTTAAGCTCCTTTAATTCCGTCGGAGCCATTCCATAAGGCAGAATTGAGATCGGTGCAGTACCTGGAAGAAGTTCAATAGGAAATTCAATTTCCCTAGGTGGAGGTAGTCCTGGCAATTCCTTGGGAAAGACATCTGGGAATTCCTTGACTACAGGAATTTCTTCTAACTTCCCTTAATTTGCCTTCGTGTCTACCATATAGGCCAAAAATGCTTCACACTATTTCCTCATCATTTTCTATAACACCAAAGCCGAAACAATTCTCGATGAGCTAAATTTTCTGTCTCCCATAAACATCACCTGTCTTCCATTATCCAGCTCAAACTCCACTATTTTCTGTTTGCAATCTATATTGGCCTTATACTTCTCTAAGATGTCCATGCCCAAAATCACATCCAATCCTCCCATCTTCAACGGCATCAAATCCACCACTAGGAGTCAATTTGACTAGTCACAATGTAGTGGCCTATTAGAGTACTCACCATCAAAGGAGTACCCAATGGGCTCAATTCTTTATCATACATAGTTCTACCCGATAAAATAAAGGAATGGGTAGAACCCAGATCAATCAAAATAATTGCATCATCATCAAATAATTTAATTATACCCGTCATAACTTTTGGAGCGGTCTCTACATCCTCCCATGTCATTGTAAATACTCTAGCTGGTACTTATCCCCTTGGTCTTCCTGGAGGATTCATTCTCTTAGCTACCTCAGAACTGCTCACTTCCATTACAGTCTTGTGCCCCACTGTCTCGGCTCTCTTTGAAGCTTGCATCTGACTTCTCTCATGTCTTAGATTCCGAGGGCACTCTCTTGCCATATGTCCTTTCTCTCCACATTTGAAACAAGCTTCGGTTAGACTATAACATTCCCCTCCATGGAACTTACCGCAATGGTCGTACTTAGGGATGGATGACTTGTCCTATTCTCCCCTTCTACTACCTCTCATCGTTGAAGCCTGATGAGAAACAGTAGAAGTCCTCATCAGTTTTAGCCTGCTTGCTCCACTACTCCTCTCCTCAGATTGCACGAGGAAAGTCCTGGCTCTTCTCTCGGGCATAGAAGTACCACCTCCCCTCTTGAACTGTTCTCTTCCATTTCTCTTTTTGCTCACTGCGCTTTTTATATTCTCGATGTTCTCAACCTTTAGAGCTGCTTCAACCAGCTGTTGAAAATAACAGAAATTTTACACTACTACTTTCTCTTTGATTGTTAGATGCAACCCCGATTTAAACCTACGGCACTTAACTGCCTCACTCATCATCAACTTAGTTGCATAACAGGTCATCTGTGTAAATCGATGCTCGTATTTGCTCACCATCATTTCCCTCTGAGTGAGACTCAGAAATCTCTCTGCTTCTGCTGAACATATACCTCAGACAGGTACTTCTTCTGAAATACTGTTAAGAAATCTTTCTATGCGAGCACTGGAGGTTTCATCTGACTTCCTGGCACACTCTCCCACCAATGCAGAGCATCCCCATGAAGTAGACTAGTAGCATACACAACCTTCTCCTCATCCTCGCAGTCCATCTGATCTAGTATCCTCTCGGTCTTACTTATCCAAGTCTCAGCTTCTTCTGGATACGTTGTCCCATAAAAATCCACTGCCCTATACTTCCTAAGTTGTCAAACTGCCTCCCTTTCTTGACAGGGGATGAGTAGAGGATTGTGGCATCTATCCCATAGCTTGGAAAAACGCCTGAGTAAAGGCTTAGAACATGCTCGAATATAAAGGAGCAGGCATTTGCTCCTACGGAAAAGGAGACTCCTGCATCTGTGACTGAACGGGCTCACTACTGGGCCCTACAGAAGCCTCAGCATTCCCTGGGGATACAAACTCATCGGTACTCTCCTCCCTTAGTGGAGAGTCAGGTGCAATCGATCCTTGCAATACTCCTCGTGTTCTTCTACAAGGTGGCATCTGACTCCTTCAATAAAACATTATCGATTAGCTACATTTCATTTTAATCATAATTTCTACATATATGCATGACATGCATGTCACTTAACACAATCAATCAATTTACAAAACACAACGATTCGTTTTATTCATCCTACTATGCATTCTAAGCCTAGAAAAAACCTAGTCTCTCTGATACCAAAATTATTGGATCCCGTTTATGAAACCCAAACATTCTGAGACAATTGACAGAAAACAGTCCTTGACCTCACTATACTAAACCTGTTTTGTGTACACTGGAATAACCCCTATTATGGGTGTGAGATTTGGGTGTTCTTTAGGGTAGCTTAAAAAGAGGACTTCAAGATCTACAACTTTCGTGAAGACTGTGAAGACAGAATCTATCATATGGAGAGTCAAAATGGACCAGACGATGGTATTAGATGAACATTAAACAGAGGAAGAAATCTTGGTCATAAGAGTAGAAAACAGACGAAACGATGGACAACCGAAGCGAAGAGGGAAGATGAAATAAATGAGATAGACGAAGCGAAGGGGGAAGATGAAACAAATGAGACTGACGAAGCTGGGAGGGCAGATAAAAGAAATGAGAGAGATGAAGTGAATGAGACAAACGAAACAAATGAGACAAACGACGCGAAGAGGACAAACGAAACAAATGGAACAGAAGAGGTGGAGAGGGTGGATGAAAGAAAGAGATAGACGAAGTGAAGAGGGCAGACGAAACAAAAGATAGACGAAGCGAAGAGGGCAGACGAAATAAAACACCGATGAAGCCTGAGTCAACTTAAGATGAAGCAAAGTCTTAAGATGATGCGAGGTCAACTTAAGATGAAACAAAGTCTTAGATTCAGGGTCAACTTAAGATGAATCAACTTAAGACGATGCAACGCTTAAGACGAAGCGTCTTTATGGACAATACAACTCCATAGAAGAATGACATCATCACAGATGATATGATGTCATTACAGACGATACGTCTTTACAGATGATGCATCTTTACAGACGATGCATCCCTTAAGACGAAAGACGTCATCATAGACGATATGATGTCATTAAAGACGATACGTCTTTTACAGACGATAAATCTTTACAGACGATGCATCTTGATAGATGATGCATCCTTATAGGCACAATGACGTCATCACAGACGATATGACGTCATTACAGACGATACATCTTTCCCTTTAAAAAGACCATCACTTTCAACTCTGAAGTCCAAAGTTTCTTTACTATAAATCGATGGAAAGCTGGACAATTAAACTATGACTTTCAGGGGACAACCTTAACTAATTTAGCCTCAATTAGTCTAGTTTCCCCTTGGAAGTTAGAACACAAATTCTACAACCATGAAAGGCTTAGATTATGGAAAATACATCTACCTAGAAACATGCACACTCCTGGGGACTTATCAGCTTTTACATATTTACCAAGCAACAAAAACTCACACTTAACTTCATTTACATTAATACATTCTAAACAAGGGCTTAACCCCCAAATACAACATATACAAAATGCTCAATGCTTACATGCTTATGAAACTATCCTAAAAGTGAGCAAACTAACTTATTGACAAAAGCTAGTATCTTTCCCATGCCTTGCAAGGATCACTTATCTTCTTGATCTGCACTTGAGGAGGGAATAACGGGGTGAGTTACATAGCTCATTGGCTAATATAAATATATAGGCATTGGCAATTGGCCACATATTCAAGCATATGTATATGTATATCTAACAATTCTAACATTCTTACTTTGGTCATATAATTTAAACATTGATCAATATAATTCAAAGATAATACACAACATAACTTCAGCCAGTAAACATAACGCTCTATCATGCTCCATACTTGAACATCTAAAGATGAAATTCATAACAAACGGCTCGAGGGTTCCATGAATACAGAATGGAGAAATCGAAGTTTACCCCATGAACAGATTGAGTCCAATTTCGGAGCTCATATGCCACAAGCGGGCAGCTGGGAGAAGGCTTTTGTCAACGTGCACGTGACGAACAGAATGGTCCCACTCTCGCCCAAACAAAAGCACATAATCATGCTCAAATCATTTTATGAAATGCTTTCATACTCTTTTATGCTCTTTCCTTTCTTTTTGTTTATACAAAATGCGATGACCGAATATCAAGGCATAATATGATCAAAATCACAATTAGATTTTTTATAAAAAATGTCCTACTTCTTTCCATGCATAACTTAAAACGCATCATGGTAATTCATAATTTAGCAATTTCATTTTCAAGCACATCACATACACATACATAGGCAAGAATTTGCCCAATTTACACAATAACTATAAATACATTACCCACCTAATAAGCTTGCAGAAATCTAAGTCAAGCTTGCTTTTCCCTTTGCTCTTGGGTAGTATTTCCTTGGTCTCCTAAAATAACCAAGGGTTCATTCAAAACTAACATTGTAATAAATATAAAGACTTCAGAAAAATCATAGAATTACAATAGTACAATGAAACTCAAATTTAACTTACCCACAATCCATTTAGGTTAGAAAACTTAAGATCTAGTTTAGAAACCCTAAAATCGATTAGGCTCTCCTAATCCATATTCTTCCCATAAAACTTCTTTACTCTCAAACTCCTTCATCCTCAATACAACCCATTCCTTTAATAAAGCAAAGAAAAGATAGTTAACCTACCTTAACAAACTTGATTTCGCTTCTCTTCTTTTTCATCGAAACTTCTCTTCTTCTCTCTTATTTTCGTTTCTTTCTTCTTTCTCTTTGGTTCTCACGACACTTCTCTCTTCTTCTAATACAAAACTATTTTATATGGTCTTTTTCCCCATTTCCCCCTTCATTTACCTTGTCCTTCCCATTTTTCTACTTCTTTTGTCTTTTATGTCTCTAACTCCCTTAAGGTAACTTATTTCTAACCTTCCCATAATAATTCAAACTTAATTCAAATCCTTCTATCAATTTCTAATCTCTATTTATGCCACTAAATTAATGATTACTTTCAAAATTAATAAAAAATGGAATAATTGACCAAAACCTAAATAAAAAGCTAAATAACAAATCACAAAAATTGAAAATTTTTTTTGGGGTCCAAGAATTCTCCCCCCTCAAAGAATTTCATCTTCGAAATTCTTACTTGAGTCCATCAAAAGGTGTGGATACTTCTCCCTCATTGCTTCCAAAGGTTCCCATGTTGTCTCCTCCGTCGAATGGTTCTTTTATAAGACTTTAACCAGCTTCACAATCTTATTTCTTAATAATTTTTCCTTCGAATCTAAGATCTCTATTTGTTGTTCTTCTGATGTTAAATCCTCACTTAACTGAACCTTAGATGGTTGAACTATATGTGAAGGATCCAATCGGTACTTCCTCAGCATCGATATATGAAAGACATTGTGTATCTTAGATAATTCCGGTAGCAAAGCTAACTTGTAGGCTAAAGACCCAATCTTCTCGATGATCTGATATGGACCTATGTATCTTAGACTAAGCTTGCCCTTCTTACCAAATCTCAAAACCCCTTTTCATGGAGAAGTTCTAAGAAATAATTTGTCTCCAACTTCAAATTTCATCTCTTTTCTATGTGCATCCGTACGGCTCTTTATTCTGTCTTGAGCTGCTTTAAATCTCTGTTTCACCAATTTAATCTTGTCAACTGTGACTTGCACTAATTCAGGCCCTATAATTCTCCTTTCACCTTCCTCATCCCAACAAATAGGAGTTTTGCAACTCCTACCATACAAAGCTTCATAAGGTGCCATCTGAATTCTTGAGTGATAGGAATTACTGTAAGCAAACTCAATTAAAGGTAAATGATCATCCCATGCACCTTTGAAGTCCATAACACAAGCTCTTAATATTGCCTCCAATATTTGTACTGTTCTTTTTGATTAACCATCGGTCTATGGATAGAAAGCTGTACAAAAATGTAACTTAGTTCCCAAAGCCTCCTGTAAGCTTTCCCAAAATTTGGAGTGAACTTGGGGTCTCTATCTGAAACTATAGAGCTTGGAATCCTATGAAGCCTAATTATCTCATCTATGTATTTCTTAGTCAAATCATTCAAAGAATCTATCTGTTTAATTGGCAAGAAATGTGCGGACTTGGTTAGCCTATCCACAATCAGCCATATTGCATCATTCTGGAATCGGTAGAGGTTCAAGTTTGCCTGAAGGTGCTTGGTGTTCAGCGTTAACTTGCTGACACACTAAGCATCTTTTACCATATTCTGCAACTTCTTTCCTTATTCCTTTTCACCATAAATGCTCTTTCAAATCTCTACACATTATCGTACTTCCTGGGTGTATAGCATAAGGCGCATTGTATGCCTCACCTAGAATCTCTTGTTTCAATTCCCACATATCTGGGATACACAGTCAGTTACCTACCACCGTCAATCCATCTTCTCTAATCTTTATTCCAGAAGGTTTACTACTTCTAATCTCTTCTCTAAGCCTGCTCAAATATTCATCTTGCTTCTGCAACTCCTTAATCTTCTCATTCAATATTACCCTCACTCTAAAATTAGCAAACACAGAGTCAGGCTCGACTTGCCTCAATGTCACATTCAGTGTGGCTAATTCCTTTAATAAAGGAAGGTACACTGTCTTTACAGGTGCCATAGTGGACTTTCTACTCAGTGCATCCGGTATTGCATTAGCTTTCCCCGGGTGGTAATCTATTATCAAATCATAATCCTTTAACAGTTCTAACCATCTTCTTTGTCTCAAGTTCAACTCCTTTTGACTCATCAAATACTTAAGACTCTTATGGTTTGTAAACACCTTGGTAGTGACTCCATACAAGTAATGTCTCCAAATCTTCAATGCAAAAATTATAGTAGCTAACTCTAAATCATACGTAGGATAGTTCATCTCATAAGGCTTTAATTGCCTAAAACCATAAGCAATCACCTTATCTCCCTGCATCAACACACAACCTAATCCCTTCCACGAGGCATCACTATACATTATGTATCCATCATTACTTGAAGGCAAAATCAAAATCGGTGCACTCATCAATTTGTACTTAAGCTCCTCAAAGCTCCTCTGACATTCATCTGTCTATACAAATTTCTGGTTCTTCCTCGTCAATTTGGAAAGTGGAGCTGCTATCATGGAAAAGCCCTCCACAAATCTTCTATAATACCCAGCTAAACCTAAGAAGCTTCTTACTTCAGCTACATTCTTAGGTGCTTCCTATTTCACAACCGCTTCTATCTTTATCGGATCCACATGCACTCCTTGCTCTGAAATTGCATGTCCAAAAAATGTCACTTTTTAAGCCAAAGTTCACATTTATTGAATTTGGCATACAAATCATTCTTCCTCAATATCTCCAGAGAAATCCTCAAATTTTCCTCATGCTCCCTATCACTCTTAGAATAGACCAAAACATCATCAATAAAAACAATGAAAAATTGGTCTAAGAAAGGCCTAAAGACTCTATTCATCAAATCCATAAAAGCTGCAGGTGCATTTGTCAACCCAAAAGGCATGACCAAGAACTCAAAGTGGCCATATCGTGTTCTAAAAGCAGTCTTTGACACATCAGACTCCTTTATCCTCAACTGATGGTAACTTAATCTCAGGTCTATCTTAGAAAAGACCCTTGCTTCTTGCAACTGATCAAACAAATCATCTATACGTGGGAGTGGATATCTGTTCTTGAAAATGATCCAATTTGACTTCTTATAATCCACTCACATTCGCCACTATCCATCCTTCTTCTTTACAAAAAGGACCAGGGCTCTCCAAGGTGAAGAGCTAGGCCTAATATAACCTCTCTCTAATAACTCTTCCAATTGCTCCTTAAGCTCCTTCAATTCTGTCGAGCCATTCTACATGGCGGGATTAAGATCGGTGTAGTACTTGGAAAAAGTTCAATGGAAAATTCAATTTCCCTAGGTGGTGGTAGTCTTGGTAATTCCTTGGGAAAGACATCCGAGAATTCCATGACTACTGGAATTTCTTCTAACTTCCCTTTATTTAACTTCGTGTCTACCACATAGGCTAAAAATGCTTCACACCCTTTTCTCATCATTTTCTCTACCACTAAAGTTGAAACAATTCTCGATAAGCTAAATTTTCTGTCTCCCATAAACCTCACCTTTCTTCCATTATCTAACTAAAACTCCTCTGTTTTCTGTTTGTAATCTATGTTGGCCTTATATTTTTGAAAGACGTCTATACCTAAAATCACATCCAATCCTCCCATCTTCAATGGCATCAAATCCACCACTATGAGTCTGCCACCAATATGTATCTCACAGTCTTTATAAATTTGACTAATCATAATATAGTGGCCTATTGGAGTACTCACCATCAAAGGAGTATCCAATGAGCTCAAATCCCTACCATATATAGTTCTACCCGATGAAAGAAAAGAATGGGTAGAACCCGGATCAATCAAAACAATTGCATCATCATCAAATAACTTAATCATACCTATCATAACTTCTGAAGTGGTCCCTGCATCCTCCCATGTCATTGCAAATACTCTAGCTGGTATTTGCCCCTTTGGTCTCCCTGGAGGATTCACTCTTTTAGCTGCCTCAAAACTGCCCACTTCTACTACAGTCTTGTGCCCCACTGTTTTGACCCTCTTCAAAGCTTACATTTGACTTCTCTCATGTCTTGGATTCTGAGGGTACTCTTTTTCCATATGTCCTTTCTCTCATCAATTGTAGCATGCTCCCGTCAATCGATAACATTCTCCTCTATGAAACCTTCCTTAGTGTTCACATTTGGGGATAGGCGGCTTATCTACATCTCCCCTCATACTGCCTCTAGTCATTGAGGCTTGGTGAGAAACAGTAGAAGATCTCATCAGTTTAGGTCTGCTTGCTTGCACAGGGAAAGTCCTGGCACTTCTCTCAGGCATAGAAGTATCACCTTCCCTCTTGAACTGTTCTCTCCCCTTTCTTTTTTTGCTCACTGCGTTCTTTATATTTTCAATATTCTCAACCCTCAGAGCTGCTTCAACTAGCTGTTCATAATCATAGAAATTTTGCACCACCACTTTCTCTCTGATTGCTAGATGCAACCCCTATTCAAACCTATGGCACTTAACTGCCTCACTCATCATCAACTCAGCTACATATTGGGTCAATTGTGTAAATCGGTGCTCATATTTTCTCATCTTCATTTCCCTCTGTGTGAGACTTAAAAATTCTCTCTGCTTCTGCTGAACATACACCTCAAACATGTACTTCTTCTTAAACATTGCTAAGAAATCTTTCCATACGAGCACTGGTGGTCTCATTTGACTCCCTAGCACACTCTCCCACTAATGCAGAGCATCCCCCTGAAGTAGAATAGCAGCATACACAACCTTCTCCTCATCCTCGCAATCGATCTGATCCAGTATCCTCTTGGCCTTTCTCATTTAAGTCTCAGCTTCTTCTAGATCCGTTGTCCCATAAAAATCCACTGCCCCATATTTCCTGAGCTTGTCAAACTGCCTCCCCTTCTTGACAGGGGCTGGATTAGAGGATTGTGGCATCTATCCCATATCTTGGACAAATGCCTAAGTGAAGGCTTGGAACATCCTCGGATCTAATGGAGCAGGCAATTGCACCTACATAAGAGGAGACTCCTGCATCTGTGACCGAACAGGCTCACTATTGGGCCCTACAAAAGCCTCAACGTTCCCTGAGACTACAGACTCATCGGTACTCTCCTCCTTTGGTAGAGAGTCAGGTGCAATCGATCCTTGCAGTACTCCTCGTGTCCTTTTACGAGGTGGCATCTTACTCCTTCAATAAAACACTACCGATTAGCTACATTTTATTTTAGTCTTAATTCCTACATGTATGCAAGACGTGCATGTCACTTAATGCAATCAACCAATTCACATAACACAACAATTCGTTTTATTCATCCTACTATGTATTCTAAGCCTAGGAAAAACCTAGTCGCTCTGATGCTAAAATTGTTGGGTCCCATTTTCGAAACCCAAACATTCGGAGACCTTTGACAGAAAACAGTACTTGCCCTCAACTATACTGAACCTATTTTGGGGTCAATCGAAGTGACTCTCACTAATGATGTCAAATTTGGGTGTTCTCAGTGTAGTTCAAAAGAGGACTTCAAGATCTACCACTTTTATGAAGACTTTAAAGATGAAAATTTATCATCTGAGGGGTCAAAATAGTCCAGACGATGGTAACAAACAAATGGAGAACAAAAGAAAAAGTCTCAGGTTTGTAGGCAAAAAGCAGATGAAACCAAAGAAACAGATGGAACAAGACATAGCCAAAGTGAAAAGACAGACGAAACAACGTATAGATGAAACCAAAAATACAGACAAAAGAAAACACAGATGAACCAAAACACAGATGTAGGCCGAGTCAACTTGGAACTAAGAAAATTCAATTTAAGATGATGCAACGTTTAAGACGAAGCTGGTCAACTTAAGACGAATGATGTCATCATAGAAAATATGATGTCATCACAGACGATATGACATCATCACAGACTATATGACGTCATTATAGACAATACGTCTTTACAGACAATGCATCTTTATAGACGATGCATCCTTACAGACGCAATGACATCATCACATACGATATAACGTCATTATAGATGATACGTCTTTTACAGATGATGCATCTTTACAAATGATGCATCCTCACAGACGCAATGACGTCATCACAGACAATATGACATCATTACAGATGATACGTCTTTTACAGATAATACATTTTACAGACGATGCATCTTTACAGACTATTCATCCTTATAGACGTATTGACGTCATCATAGACGATATGTCTTTTACAGAAGATACATTTTATAGACGATGCATTTCCCCCTTAAAAGATCGTAACTTTCAACTCCTAAGTCCAAAGTTTCTATACTATATATCGATGGAAAGCTAGACAGTTAAACTACAATTTTCGAGGGACAACCTTAACTAATTTAGCCTCAATGAGTCTAGTTTCCCCTTGAAAGTCAGCACGCAAATTCTACAGCCATGATAGGCTTAGATCAAGGAAAATACATCTACCCAGAAATATGCACACTCCTGGGGACTTATCAGTTTTAACACATTTACCAAGC